>ML777481.1:710980-779365 GCA_009831015.1 Picea engelmannii
TTATTAGTGGAAGTCAATTAATATATGGGAATGTGGTCATTCAATGTAAGGTGGACTAGGTCCACTATATTAATAAAGGCCCACTATGGTAGTTGGATGTAATAAATGTGAGAAGACTCTCTAGAAGGTTCCTAGGAGATAGGAAGAGCTATATAAAGAAGTGTAGGCAATGTAATAAAACATAGTGAATAATATTGTGATTGTACAAGAAATGATTGCTTGAGTAGTTTTATCCTTCCATAAGGATTAATATATGGTGTTACCCTACCTCAAGGGTTTTCTCTATTTCTTGTGTTCATGTTATGGTGAATGGTTTATGGTTTATTCTTGGTATTATTGAAGTATATTTGCAGATCAAGGGTTTCTATAATAAAGTTGTGGTTTCTTCTATATTGCTTTGTGGATCTATTGTGTATTCAATATTTGTGGTGATTATATTTGTAGATCTATTCAGGTTCTTAACAAAAACAATATCATCAACTCTTTCGAAGTACTATGAGATTTTTTCTCCATGCTTCATTTTTAGACCTTCATATTGTACTTTGAGAGTCTGGAGTTTGGCCCTCTTTAAATTGGAATATCATGCATATATAGTTTCCAATTTATCCCAGAGTTTTTTTGCATTATTACAGTTTAGTACTTTAGCAAGGATTTTCTTACTCAAACCAGCTTGTACTGTGTTTAAAGCCTTTGAATGTTCCTAAATTTTATTTTTGTCTTCTAGTTCTATGCGAGTGGATTTTGGAACAACATATCCCTTTTCAACTAATGTCTAGACTTCCAGTCCAATGGACATCATATAGATTTTCATTCTAACACTCCATAAGACATAGTCTTCACCATCAAATAGGGGGATTTTTTATGAAATCTTCAACTGCTAATCCATTCTGATGTATATTTATCTTCAAGTGATTTAAACCTTTTGTGAAGAGACCCGCTCTGATACCAATTGAAGGATCAGATCCTATCACTGAGAGGGGGAGGGGGGGGGTGGGGTGAATCAGTGACTCAATAATTTGTCAATTTTTCTTTTGTTAATGCAAACAAAATTTTTAACACAATATTTATTGTGGAACCCAATCGAGAAAACCACAAACACTTTTCTATTAACTACAAAATTTTGTTTTACATGTTACATAGACGTAAGATGTACTTCCTTTTAGATCACCACCAACTAATCAAGATGCACCCACACCCTTGTTCACCAACACCAAATGGTAGGAGTGTTCGACCCCCTATTTAGTCAGCTACAACTGACAAGGAAGCACCAACTCCCTTGCAAGAACCAACCTGCCCTTGCACCACCCAACCACCCTTGTATTTTGAATATGGAAATTTTTTTATCTTGCCTTCACTGAATCTCACTCGGCTTCTATGATTTAATATATATTTTGATTCAGACTGTAGAGACACTTTCTTCTCACCACTCAATCTTGTTTATATAATATTCAAACAGATGTGAGATATAACGCATTCTGTCCTTTCATCTGGACCGTCTCACCTCTTCATTTAACTTAACCATAATTTGTGTTAATGGTGCAGAAATCGAGTTCTGTTGAGGTGCTTCCTTCAACCCATTACATATGACCAACAACAAAAAACCACAGGCTTATCAACTTAAGCGATGCCTTTATTTAAAATCTCCCCAAACAGATTTCTCTAAAGTAGATCAGACGACCATTATTCATTCTTCCATTAGTCGGAGGATCTTGGTTTGTCTAGAGGTTTTGAATAAATCGACGATTTCAACTTAATCAAGAGTCGATATGAACGGATCTCATTTACTTCGGGACTTTTCCTATTCCACTTACACTATCCTTCCACTATACTTGATTAATGGTTGAGAATACTCCCGAAGTGTTCTTTAAATCAGATGAATCATGTCCACTTTGGGACTTCAGGACTTTGTCCTTCGTGATTTCGACACTTTGGCCTTCGGGACTTTGAGACTATCCTTTGCAATTTCAGCAATTCGGCCTTTGGGACTTTGGGATTTTGTCCTTCGCGACTTCGACACATCAACCTTTGGGACTTTGGAAGTTTGTCCTTCGCGACTTCGGCACTTCGACCTTCGGGACTTCGGAACTTTGTCCTTTGTGAATTAGGCCCTTTGGAACTTCATCTTTCGGGACTTCGAGACTTAAGTCATTTGTCGGTGGTAAAACTCTCGAACTAAATCTCCCAGAGTGACGTAACTTTATAACGTCACTTGTTGACATGGCACGGGCCGAGTGGCAGCTATGTGTCACTAAGATTCATGATTTACACATACCTGAACTATCGATTTCATCTTGACACTTCCAATATATAATTGTGCCACGTGTCATTGCTGACGTGGTATGTTGACATAGATATCCCGATTTGGAACATATTCATCTCCTTGATCTAACGTTCAGAATACTATCCGAAATGTATCTCAGATCGACGGTTGAGAGTGACTTCAAAATTTCATCTTTTGGGACTTCGGGTAATTCGATTTATCGACTTCGCAATTCTTCTGAAGTGATATTCCTCGAAGTGTAACCTCCTCACAACTTTTAACCAGAAAAGAATGTTGTTCGTTGATCAAAATCTTAGATCGACGACTCGATCTATCTGTGATGCTTCTTTTCCTTGGTTTAAATCCAACAGATATTCTTCTTTTCTTATACTATCCTTCCACTCAAAAGTGATCCAACACCTATCGAGTATTCAAGTATGATTATCCTATCCTTCCACTTAAAGTGATCTGACAGCTAACGGGAATTCGAGTAATCAAGATCTCAGCCTTGTTCCTTGCTTATCCTATCCTTCCACTTAAAGTGATCCAATGGTCGAGAAGGATCTCGAGGTAGATCAACGATCAAGGATGATTGTGGGGTCCTCAACTAGAATGAATTTTAAGACTATCGGCAAGTTCCACAATGGAAACCGCTCGTTGGTAGTGGAACTGATTCCAATCGTATATCTATTGTCGAGTGACCATCGAAGGTCGATGTGGATTGTGGAACCACAAATTGTGAGTGGTTTAATTCATCACCCAAGATTTGCAATTGAAGTTGTTTGATTATTGGTGAGTCAACCACAATCGTTGATCTTTGAATCTATAATATCTGACGGTCTTGACTAATTGCAGGATTGGAAATAACATGTTGTTTAATTCTCCTTTCTCTCTCTACAATCTATCCCTATCATTAATCTGGCGCTTGCATATTCGACGATCACGACTTGGTCTGATCATTGACCAATCCTACAACGGTCATGTCCATCGATCAACTTCTTAGTCTTTCCATCGATCCTGAGGACATTTCTACAATGTGCTACTCATTTTTATCTTTGATATTCATTCGCTAATCCACATAGGATTGAATCTCTTCATACCATCCTATTGTTTAACATCAATAAAAACACATTAATGATACTATGTCCAATAGATATAAACTCTTCCACTAGGCTAGTTTGTTTCAACTTGGTCAAACAACCTAAATGATGGGTGTCTCTTTCAAATCGGTCATACAGCTCTACAAAAATCTGTGTCCAAGACACATACCCTTGGCGTGACTTTTTACACCATTTCCACCATTTCTGGTGTTCACGATCCAAATGGAGAACACCAAAATGGAGTTTGGACAACTCATTGGTAATGCCATGCAAAGATAAGTAGTGTTCCATTTGGGTGACCCGACCTGTTGCATTTGAGCCATCAAATTTGTTCACATCCACTTTAAGAAGGCATAGGTCACATTGAAATTAATGGGATTGAAAATTCTGGGAATTGGAGGAAGTATCACCTTCAGGGTGTAAAGGTTGGTAAGATGAGGTAATGTCTCCAAGAATATTAATTTTGACGAAGATTTGGATAGTAAAGGATTAGAGTTGGCTTGCAAGCTAGTGTTCCATGTGGGTAGAGAGGTCCTTCGTCATGTCCTGTTTCAGGTTTTCCATTTTGGTGTCTATGGAATAATTTATGTTGGAATTGATGGTGTTAATATTGGCATTGATTTTTCACACTTACTTCTGGGTCGTGGAGAAATAACATGACAAGGCATTGAGGCATGATTCAAGATATTGGTTGCGTATGTAGGCCATGGTGAAAGAGGGGCACATGAAAGGGGCAGGTGGGTCCACATAGAAAATGTGTTACGAGTGAAGGGTATCACGATGATCATTTTGAAAATGTGAATCCAATGGGGTAGGTCCCAAATAAGGGGTTCGGGAGGGGTCAAGACCACAGAGAAAAAAAGGATGAAAAATTATATGTGTTGATGATTAAAATTAGAATGATGAATTCTGTCCACAAAGTATTGCTAAAGAAATATTATTTAATTATGCTAATAATATAATACTAGTAGGTGGGACCCCCTTGTAGACTAGAGGTGTAAGGATAGACATATTACACATGTTTGTTGTTGTTTTGATGTTTCCTACACAGTCCTACATTTTTTAATATGCGGTCTTGGTTTCATTTGGCATGATGATAGGTGGATAATGCAATATTGTGGAATGTGTTTTTTGACACAGAACAGTTTTATGGTTATGAGGAGCATGTTATTTACAATTTCTATTTTATAAAATTGTTACTAATTCTTATGATCGATTACCTAGCCACATATATGCAAGGGAGGTTTTAATGGTAGCATGATCGAAAAAAAGAAAAAGACTATGAAAATATCCTAAAGTGTAACAAAAGGAAAGAAACTATGTATTTGATCTATAATGAAACACTATATGAAAATTTGAATGAAAGAGTTAATGGATACTAGTGTTAGTCCTAAATATTATGCTATTTGTTTGGTTAATGGACTATGCGAATTTCATTAGATTTGAATGGAGGCACATATAACATTGTTAATGTGTATTAGTTCTTGGGGTTATGGAAAGGGTTAAAGTGTAAACTATATTGGGTGGCGCACTATGCAATGGATATCGTCTCATATATCAAGATGGTTTGGCATTGAATACACATTGGTTATATGGTTTGATTATTGGTGAATGTGATGCTTATTGGGTTGTCACGTACTTTGAATTGAATGAGGCCAGATGATGGAAGCTGAGTGCATTTATTGCACATCACTCCATACTTTCCCTATCGGTCGTCACATTAGCATTGGTCCATTGTTTCAATTTCTCTCTAATGGTTGTGAATCTCCACAATTTTAGGTTTTTGGAAGAGAAATCTCAGCCAACTCGCCATTTAAGCGTTTTTACCACATGTATGATTCTTTTCTCTCCATCGATGATGTATTCTTTGTTGTATGAACCAAATGATGGCTCATTGATGCTTGGATTCTGTGTGTTCTTGAGAATTTAGACTGTGTGTAAATGTTGTGTCATAGCTCTCTGTGATGACTATAAAATGTTGGGAATTGCAAGAAAAGGACTGGGTATTATTAATTTGCACGTTGGTTGTTTGATCGGTCCGTGTAGTTTTATGATGAATTTATGTGGAATAATAAGGAACAATGGTGCAATATGGCTCTGGGTTGATGATTGAGGATTTTTTTCTCTTTGTATCACTGTTGGTTAACTCATTTCCTCTCATTCATGGTGGTAACCGTTACCCATTCATAGAGAAATTTCCAACAGTTGTTGTGTTCTTTTCTTCAAACCTCAAGTCGTGGTTGATGGCCCGTTCTTATTGTATTCTCACTTAAGTGTCCCAAGATCTAGTTTTGGTTGGCCCCTAATGTTAATACAGGCCTGTGTTTTTAATGAATACCATATGTGAAGGGTTCCATACACCACCCCTATCATTCTCATTATAATGAAGTATGTGGGCTCACTGTCAATGGTTGTCAAAAGTCATTAACCTATCGAATGATTGGAAAGAGACATTGTCTCGATGTGTTTAAATACCCACCACTGTTAAGTTAACCCTCATCTCTTCTATGAAAGTGTTAGATGCACGTGTGTGCACTGGGTTATTTTACTGTCTTTTCTCTCCTCGGTTGTTAACTATTGGGTATGTCCAAGACTTGGAGTAATAAGTCAAGGGACTGTGTGGCTCATTGTTGTTTGTTTCAAAATTGTTTTTGGGATTGTGGTTGAAAATCTATGGTGAAATACATATAAGGCTCAGAATACCCTCAACTCTTTGTGTTTTTGTTTAAAATATGAACAGGATATTTTTGCCTCCCTGCATTTGATCTTGATAGAAATCGATTTGGACTCTACCTTGTCTTTACTCACCTAGGGAACCTTATGGGGTTGTCAAGTATTGGTCATCAATTAAATGATTATGGAAGTCTTTAAGACACATGTTATCTCATCGAGTCTCTGTATGATCCTTCTATGACAAAGTTGCTTGAACAAATAAAAATGGAAACGAGAAGTTGCATACAGTCGAGGGTTGTCTTCCTACTCGTTATGGTTTCGATTACTGTGTTTTATCCAGTGTGGTCTTGATTTCATAAGAAGACACCTATGTATGAATTTTACCGAGCCCGATCAGGGTTCTGGAAATTTTTAAAATGATACTTTTGTGTCAATTGAGTTATGTTCGCTCATATATGATTGGTTACATTGGAACATCACGTAGACTATCAATTGTTAAAAAAGGAAGTTATACCCAAAGAGATAAGGCTCAGGGTTTATGTTTGGGTTGACAGTCGTTTTCATTTCAATATTTTGTCGATTGATATGATGAAGACCTGTGTATTGTTTTTAATTGGGCCTTATTGTTGATTGGTAAACAATGGATGTTGATTTTTATCATGGTGCATGATGGATTATTAGCGATAGATGTTGAGCATATTGATTTGCATGTTTTAATTATTTTTTTTTTTAAAAGAAAAAGAAGAAGAAGATATGAGCATTTTATTAGACAATATTGTTGAATGGAAAACGCTTTTATAAGTTATGTTTACACAGACTGCTATAAAGGAATTCTGGGAGATTTAATTATTGAAACAACAAGCGGTTTTGTATATAATTGAGGAACAATGAATTTTGGTGCTTTTGGATTGATTTTAACATAGAGTTATGATTGTTGATTATTTATTTTATTTTATGAACAGTATCCAGCAAATTTCTTGTCATTTTATCACTTTTTTGCTCATTACGAATTCCCTCATGATCCCAGATTCATTTTGCATGCCATGTT
Organism: Picea engelmannii; assembly: GCA_009831015.1. Lineage (NCBI taxonomy): Eukaryota > Viridiplantae > Streptophyta > Pinopsida > Pinales > Pinaceae > Picea > Picea engelmannii. Next base: position 718,062 of record ML777481.1, read on the forward strand.
CTTAAAATTAAATTAAAAAAACTTGGTATTACAACGATTAAGAAACAACACAGAGATGGATCACAACTGATATGATTTTTTTATTGTTGCGCAGTTGATTGTTTAATGAATTGTTGAGAAGTAACCATGTTCTTACTCCCTTTAATTTTATCACTTTTTCTCTCAATACAACCCCCTCAGATATCCCAAAACCCTTAATCACCCCATGCTCTTTGAAAATTATTAAATGAATTATATGGATTGGATTGCATGGGTCTGATGTGATTGTTGAGTCAAACTTTGTTTCATATTAAGAGATGTCATGCATGGTTTTTTTAACAAGCTAGTTGCTAATAAACATTGCATATAGGATGATATTCTTAAGTAGAGGAAGACATGGTCGAAATAATAGGGGAAGAGGGAATTGGAATAGAGGGCCTAGAAGGCCAAGGTTCTTGATACATTTTGATGCAAATGCTCAAGAGTTAAACCAACTCTTCGAAGATGGATTTTTCAATTGGATTGGACAAGGGGTAGTCCAAACTAGACTAGAGAGGCCTCCCTTCCAACCCCAACATGTCCCTGGTATCCCTGTTCTCCCTCATGTTTCATTGCAACCTGAAGTCCCTGAAAATGATGGATGGTAGGAGAGTGTTCACCCATAAGTCTCCCAACATTGTGGCTGACCAAATCTATCTCTACCTACCCCTCCTCCACATGTTAACAAAAATGTCCATATTTCCCATGCACACTCACCTGTACAGTCCTCCCATGCAAGAAAAAGAATCAAAATAGAAGCCCACCATATGAATGATAAAGGAAAAGTTGTTGATTCCCCCTCCTCCCCCTCAAGTGATTCAACCAAATCTAGTTCATCCCACGTGCACTTGAGAGATGATTGTTCTCATGTCATCAGTGAGATCAAGCCTAAAGGCTCCACACAATCTAAGTATAATTCAGAGAAGTCAAAAGGAGATAGCAACAACAAAGGGAAAATTTCCTCCCAAAGTGGAAAATATGGTTTTTGAGTATATTTTATTATTGTTTTATTAAGAACAATGGACTGCTAAAATTTTTGGAAAACATATTATTTTTGGATATTCTAGATATTATATGTTTGGATATGATTTGAAATATCATTGATATTTAATTTTCAAATTATGAAAATGATTATGGGAGCCACAATGAGGGATGTGTTGGATTTATTATCTAGTTATGTTTATTTTTGTTAAAGAAATTAAAGGCAGTTAGAAGGGGTCCCACCTACTAGTTATTATTTATTAAAAGACCCTTATTATTATTATTATATTAATTCTTCCCCTGACTAAAATTTAGTTGATTTTTAGCTAACTTAAATAAAATAAGTAGTTGAACTACTTCAAGTAATTTGGGATGCATAAAAGCAAAATGAGAAGGAAGAACAAAGCGAAGAATAGAAGGAGAAAACATACTAAGGTTTTCTCTTGAGTTTTATTGAGATAGCTCAGTTTTCATTCATTCTTCAATTCATTAAAATCTTAATTATCTTTTGTGACAGTAGGGTCCTATTGTAGATAGCAAGATTCAAAGTTGAATTACATCATTTAAACACTTGTTTTCAGAGGTCTTGATCTATATTTGATAGTCTATGTAGACTTGTCTATTTATGAATTAAATTTCATGACTGATAAAGGATATTATGCAAAGTCGAGTGGGCAACAATATGCAAGTTGATCCAGATTTTAAAGTTCAGTTTTTACTTCCTATCAGAGTCATTTTGTATGGTTTTCATTGGGGATATCTAAGTTTGACTTTGTTCCAAACTCCTTCAGGGATTTTTTTAAAGAGAACAAATCTCTTGATTTCTTGGAATGAAATAAGAGATTGCTTTTCTGTCTCATCTGTGTTGAAATGTGACTTAATATTTTTTTATTTTGTCTCCACAGTTACCTTTTTCATTTGTATTATTCAAAAAATGGTATAAAAATGTTATACTCTCCCGCAACAATATTTTATTAAAAAATCAACCTAACCCTTGTAATTAATACTTGTGGACTGGGAAACATTTTTTGAGGCTATAAACATATGGTAACATTCCTGACTATATTTCATTAGCCAAGCAAGATCCAAAAAAGATCGAGTAAGATAATTGCATATCTTTCCCTCCAAATTTATTTGGCGACCATATGTTGACGGGCGAAACAGTCCATCCGTCAACTGGGAAAGTGGAACCGGTCCGGGGTTGTCTAAATAACCCAAGCCGTTTGGAATGGACCACCTTGACGAGTTTAACGGCTCCATTGGCCACTCTAAGGTCTCCTAAGAAAACCAAAGAGAAAATTGATCTGAGCTAAGTAATCTAAACTAAGGAAACTAGAAACTAATAAAACAAACTTAAACTAACTATACTAAACTAATTATAAACTACTAACTATTCTATCTACAAACTACTAATTACTCTTATAATAACTCAAATCAACTACCTAATTATCAATTTTAATTACAATTTATCCACAAATGTACATTACATATAAACTACAGATTTGAATAAAACCTGTGAAACTAATTTGCTTGTTGTCCCAGGACAACGAAGATAACTCTTTTTGATTTTATAATTTATGGATAAGAAAGTAAACTAACTGAAATTAAAACAAATCGAAATTATATTTATATTAAACTACTTAATAAAAGCAGCAAACTAAATACTAATTGACCTGGAAACGCTCCAAGTTTGTCCTGTGTATGATTGCTTCTAAGCTGTTTGGAGAAGGGAAACTCACACCAGTTGATCCGTATGCTTCTCGTAAACGATCAGCTATGCTGCTTCTTGAAGTATGTTATAGGACAAACAAGACATAAAAGAATATCATAACAGTTTTCTGATTATAAATTCGTGCAAAAGGGGAAACCTATTATGCATCAAACTTATATATTACAGTTCGATTTATGAAGAAGACAAAGCTATGATTCACAAATTAAACTAACAATTGTTACGTCTTTTATCTACTTTAGAAGAAACATGATATAGATAATAATAAAAATATTATATCATTTGCATTTGATTTAGGTAGCTAAAGCAATACTAAACCATAAACAAGATGATATACAAAACATGGAACAAAGTGTCGATATATTGAAAAGCGAAAGCTATGACAAAACACCAAGTCTGCTCCAGTTTGATTCAGAATTCTATATCCATGTTCTCCCCAACTGAGGATTGTTGATTATTACAAAACCATAGGTTTATATAAGTTTCTCACAAGGTAAAACCTCCTTGTGAATAATAGTAAATAGTTTACACAATCTGGGAATAATCCCAAAAATCTCTTAAACTAAGTAACTAAAAGGCAAGTGAAATCTTTTAAGATATCTTCCAACTGTTCCTCATATCCATTTCCAATTCGAATTTGCCTGTTATAGACAAAAAACAACAAGTTAGAAAGATCATTTCTTGATAAAATGGCTAAAAATCTKGTCCTGTAGACTAGCTACAGAATCARYTGATTYTGTAGCTGTTCTAATTTGAGGACAKGACTGTTTTAAATCAAATAAACTAACAGAAAAATATTCAAATCATAAAAACAAAGATTTAATTACTAATTAAAAGAAAGCAAATCATTTAATTCACAACAAACCAAAACTGTCATGCTAAATTAGAACAAAAAGAATCTTAATTTAATCTAATTCAATCAAATCAAAAATCAATTAAATATATACAAAATCTATCTAGAAATGAGTGTAGGGGATTAAAGCAGCTTCAGCATTGGCAAAAAAGAAATTCTTGAGGTTTGCCAAATTCCATGATTTTAGTGCTTGCTCTAATTCCTCCTTCGTAATGTACCCGCTGTTGTCTTTGTTTCCTTCTGTTGGTATTCTTGAAAAAGCCCTTGATCTATAACCAATCATGTTGCAAAGGAAATTCATTAGTCTTGTCTGCTATCACAGGTGCAACAGTTGGCTGTCCAATAAGTTGCTTCACATCAAAGATTGTTACTTTGTCACCTTCTCCTGCTACAAGCCTACCTCAGAGATTTGACAATAGAGCCACTAGAAAGATGGGATTTAAGTTCTCTGATTTTGTGTTTGAAGCAAACCCCTTGTATTGTCCACCTTTTGTAGCACTGCAGTTTGTTGTTTAAGAGAATGTTTTGTTACCTTATACTGTTGAATCAAATCTGATTGTTGTTTGACTTCTTCATTCACATGTTGAAGGCGGTTAATTTCATTTTCCTTTGTAGCAATTTTTGTAAGCAATACTTCCAACCTCTCCTCATTGCTTGCAAATTCGTCTTTCAAACACCTGCCTCTCACCTTCCATGGAAAACAGTGTAGCATTATACTCATTCACCTGGGTCTTCAAGAACTCTACTTGAATGCTTGGCTCTGTATTATTTTTGGTCATGGATCCCCTTTCAATAGCCATCAAATTAAGATTTGTTTACAGCTCTGCAAGAGTGCCTTCCAAACATGCCACATCCCACACATGCCGATCTTCTTCAAGTTTTTTGAGTAATTCCTGAGTCCTTTCCCTGGCTGTTCCTTTGTGGAGGTGATTTGATCATCATCTTGAATCAAAGCAGCCTGAGCCTTCAAATCCTCCAGATTAAAATTCCAAGCACTAATACCTCGGATGTATTCACTCTGTGATATCTCTTCTTTCTCTTCATAAGCCATTTTATTTTGTGCCACTCTGTCCATTTGTCTTAGCTTCAAGATCTTACAGCATTCACCAAGAGGAGGTAAGCCATCAAGAACTGTTCGAACCACATATTCATTTGAACGGGCATGCTTGAAGAAGTGATGTTTCAATAGCTTTGCTGATGTTGATCGCTTTGTAGGATCTTTTACCAAGCACATAGCTACCATTTCCTTGAAATACTTGGAAAATTTCTTGTCCCTTTCAAAGTAAAGACCTGGAATTGCAATGATCATGCCCACACATATACAGAGTGGACGATTTGGAAAATGAGAAGCTAATTCATTGATTCAACACAGTATACTGGCAATAAATTTGCTCCTTAATCAACTTGATTTAATTCCTGAGACAAAGATAGATCTAGGGTAGGTTGTCATGGATAAATCAATCAAACCACTAAAATATGAATAATCCTTTAGCACAGATCTGGAAAAGTGATAAGCATGCACACAGACCCAAGCCATTGAGGAGATCTGAAAAATGACCTTCAAAACACGAGCCAGAACTCTGTAATGGCTCACTTTCTGAAGAAACCGTCTGCAATGAGGGTGAAGAGGCTAAAAACGGTTCTGGGTTTTCAACCGTTCGAGCTAATTCAAAACCATTTTCCCAGAATCGCTCACGCAAAAACGTGACTCTGGGAGAAAATTCGGGGCAAACTTCTCTGGCAAAATGAAACCACAACTGACTTTGAACACCTTGGAGGTTTAATTCGCCCTTTGGCAGCCAGGAGATAACACACAGAGATCCAGGCTAAGGGACAAGGGTTTGAATAGATTAGGCTAAGAGATTCTCCCAAAAATCCACAGAGGTAACCCTGGCAAGGAGGCAAGCATCAATGCAAAGTGTGTGAAGGTGATAGAGGTTATCTCCGTTCATGACAGTTTACTGTTCTACCCATTAAAGCATAGTTCAACCATTAAGCCACGTGTACAAACAATGAAATTGAATAGATATATGCCTACCAATGTGCGCATAAATCAATCAATTTGAAAACAAAATCAAATAATCAACCATGTGCCAATGTCTTGTAACAACTCATATAAGTATTTTAACCAAGGTGCCAAAGAGTCTTCAACATGCCAATAGTTATAAAAACATTAACATGGTGATTATATCAAAATTCATATGCAAAAGATTTAACCATAACGCCTATGCATTGTTGTGAGCCCAATGGCTAAGTAGGCCAAATAAGAAACAAGTAAATCCAAAACATCACAAACCTAATGATACCAAGTCACATAATCAATCAAAAAATATCCAATGAGTACAGTTCAAAAGTTTTGCCAGCTGCAAAATGATAAGTGAGATGTAAGCGCAACGGGCATATCAATCAGAAGGATGACGACAATTCAAACAATGATTCTAACGTGACTTTGAATGACTAATTTTTCACGCTTACAGTTGTGAAAACAAAACGAAGATAGGCATGCGAAAAGGCGCAAAGAATAAAAGCATTGTTCATTTGAAAATTGCGATGAAAATTCAATGTTTGTGAAACATTGGTGTAGGCAGCTTATGAGACAATGAAAAATGTGAATTGGCTGCCAACACCATACTGGGGAGATCTTTAATAACTCCTTGGTGGATTATATTCTTGAATTTCATTGAAGATATTTGTATTTCTAATATATTTCCTTTGATTGTTTCTTTTCTTCATGTCTGTACCTGTTGTAAGGCATCCCAATATTAAGCTCGGTCTCAAAGATCAAACTAAAATTTATTTAAACTTGTTTAATACCATCTTAGAGACCACTAATACCCAGGTTGAGCTTGAATGCTCGTGGGAATCAGTTGAACAAGACATAAGTGTCCAAGAACGTTGGGAAGTTAGGCAAAGAGAGCCTAGGAATCAACTTTATCTTTGTTTTCCCTACAATTGGGTCTTCTTTTCATGTCCTTAAACCCTTGTATCTCTAGGAGAAGAAGATGTTTGTCACCTGAGATTAATCATATTGTTGAAATAGGAAGAAGAAATTTTATTTTATCATCCCAACAAAGTACTCTAAGGAGAACTTTGTCTGATTCAGCTAGTTCATCTTTCTCTCCCTTACCTTTCGTTCACAAAATGGAATCTAGTGGTGGTTCTGGTGGTTCTAGTGGAATTAGAGATGCTTCTTCATCTCAACCTTCAGCCTCGTTAGTAATTTGTAGTTTTTATAGCCATCAAATTCCATTCCAGTCAACTACAAACCCCACAAAGGTCATTAAACAGTATGGCCTCTTCCAATTTTAGGAAGATGCTACCACTACTTTGTGGCATGTGTCCTCTCCACTAAATTTAGCACCTGCCACTCATCCTCTTCCCAAATTCAAAGAGAATCTCCATAATTTCTCTAGGAATAACACAATCACTACTAATGAAAACTTGGTGGCATTTTCAAATGCTTGTCATAACATAGGATCTAATGACAATGAAAGTTGTATGCGCTTATTTGTGAATTCCCTTGCAGGAAAGGATGCGGTCGATTTCTTTGACCTCCCTCCTAATATTTTGTCTACTTGAGAGGAGTTAGTCTATTGGTTCAAATCTACCTATGGGAAATCCAAAATCCCAGCCGAGAAATTACGGGAATACAATATCATCGCTTATAAAGATAGCGAAACTATCAAGTCTTTTAACTTACGTTTCACTAAGTTATACAACCAAATCCTTGAACTCATTCGCCCTCAGAACCAAGCCGCTTTTATGCATTATTATAATGCATTTCCTTCCCCCTACCGTCATAGGCTTGAATAAAAGGCCATTGATAACCTTGATCCCACTCTGCATACTTGTTTGGAGTATGAAGAACAGCTGGAAAGAATAGGTCTTCCTACGAGAGACTCAGTTAATCAGACAGATATTTCCTCCCCCTTATAGCTTGTACAAGACATGAATAATAGAATGATAGCATATGAGCGAAAAGGAAATTTATCCTCTCTTTCCCCTGGGGCCTCACTGTTTTCTTCACCACCTTTAAATAATCTTAATGAAAACAACTTTCAACCTAAATTTATCATTCCTCGTAGTTGGTGTAATGTTTTCTAGGAACACCATCAAGAAAGTACATGTGAAATAAAGAGGAGTTCTAGAGATAAAATCTTTGGTAAGAGACCTAAAAATACCATTTTTTCCTAGACTTTGTAAAGCCAGAGGATGTCATGATCATAAACACTAGGAATAAATCCTATTCTCTAAAAGGAAAATATGATCCTCCTCGCACTTATTCTAGCCCAAGCTCATCTCCACCAGCTGCTACTGTTCAGGTTTTTAAGGATCCTGACAATCAAGGAATTACCTATCCTTCCCTCTTCCAAATATAACATTATTAATTAGTTGGCCAACATTAAAGTAGATGCTACCCTCCTGGACATGGTTTTCATCCCTGAGAAACAAAAGAATCTAAAAACATTCATGGAAGGAAAAGATTCTATTGTAGTCAACCTCTTTGAAGAGGTAGATGAAGAGGATTCTTCTATAAATAAAGTAGGTGTACATAACTTTAGGGATCCTGTAAAAAACCCATGTTTTATATTTCTATAAATATTATGGATAAGATTTTCCATTGTTGTCTCATCGATGGTGGTTCGGGCCCAAATGTAATGTCGGAAATTATTATGGAAGAGATAAGTTTTTCTTGTACAAATTAAAATGCCAGATGCATTCTCTCTTATAATAGTTTACAACAAATAGCCATAGGTGAAATCAAGGACGTGACCTTCATTTTGTGCACGCATCCCGAAATAAGGACAATCCTTAATATTCAAGCAATTGATATGCTAGTGAGTAATTACTCGATCATCTTAGGAAGAGATTGGAAAGCTTTGATAGGTGGATACCTCTCACTCGATGAGACACACTTATTCATTCCTCAGAATGGTAAAAACATCATAGTCCTAAGGGAGGGGAGAATTTCACCTTACATAGAAAGCATCCCACAAACCTAATGTGAATTATATCGAGGAGAACCTAGGAGTGTATTCCATCTTCGCAGCTGAGGACAACACTCCCTTTGAACAAATCGATATAGAGGACGAGATGTGGCATATGCACTTTGATGGTTCATGCTCCAATGAAGGAAACGGAGATGGTATTTTCTTGTACTCTCCTATCAGTAAAATTCATAACTTTTCCTATAGGTTAGAGTTTTATTGTACAAACAATATCACTAAATTTGAAGAATTATTGTTAGGCATTGAAAATGCCTATAATCTGGGTTGTGGTCACCATACAGTTTTTGGGATTCTGAACTTGTTTTAAACCTTGTACATAAGATATATTCCTAGCAACAAGTTAATGAAACATTATACCCAAAATGTTTGGGAACTTATATCGAACTTACTATCTTTCAACATCACTCATGTTAAAAGGGAATTGAACTCAATGGCCGACAGGTTAGTTGTTTTTGCAGCCTCTCCTACTCAACAACTTCTGCCACAAAGACCTTATTGTACCTTTCAATATCTGTATCTTCTACACATCCCTGACAATATAGAGTCATGCCATGTATTCCCTAGTGATGAGAGCATATGTGCTTTAATCCAAAATGAACCTTCTAAGACTAAGGAAATTATATCAATGGAAGATAACAAAATTCCTAAAGGCTTGACTCCTTTAGAAAGTTCATTTTCATCAAGTGGTGTAGGCAACAAAGAAAAATATAAAGAAGAGGAGTCGAAAAGGAAAGTGGGTGAAACCATTTCCTTGAACATTGGAACACCCAAGTCTCCAAAGAATGTTAAAATAGGTGCCCAATGTTCTGAAGAAGAAAAATTGAAGTTCACTAAGATGATTGGTGAATTTCAAGATGTTTTTTCTTGGTCTTATGAGGATCTTCATGGTTTTTATCCTACTATTATAAACATTCCATCCCTATCAAGGAAGGAATAAAACCGATTAGTAAAAAATAGAGACCCATTAACCCTGCACTGGAAGCAGCTACCTAGAAATAGTTGCAAAAACTCTTGAACGTTGGGATAATTTTCCCTGTTAAGTATTCTGAGTGGGTTTATAATTTGGATCATATTTGGAAGTCAACAGGTCATATCAGATTATGCATTGATTTTTTCACATTGAATCAGGGAAGCGTTAAGGATCATTTCCCCCTCCCTAATATGGAAATGATTTTGCAGCAAGTTGCAGGGTCACAAACTGTGTCCTTACTTGATGGTTTTTCTGGTTATAATCAAATAATGGTAAAAAGGGTAGATATATTTAAAACCACTTTTATTACTCATTGGGGAACTTTTACTTATAAACATATTTCTTCTGGCTTATCTAATGCAAGTGATACTCATCAAAGATCTATGAAAATAGCTTTTGACGATTTGATCGGTAAAATTATTCAGATTTATCTTGATGACTTAACTGTGCATTCTAAAAACCGATCAGATCATTTCGGTCATCTTAGAAAGATTGTCATGCGATGCAGGAAATTTGGCATTTCTCTAAATCCTTGTAATTCTATTTTCGGTGTTACCAAAGGAAAGATCCATGGACACATTGTCATGGATTCAGGAATAAGCATTGATCCTGAAAGGATTATTGTTATCCTAGATCTTCCTACTCCCACTTCTAAGAAGGAGGTTCAATTTTTCATGGGCATTATTAATTCCGTCCATAGGTTTGTTCCTGATTTTGTTGTGATGGTCAAGCCAATTCACAATCTCCTTAAGCAATATTTTTATTTTTCTTGGAAAGATGATGTCGAAAATGATTTTGTTGGGATCAATAAAGAAATCAGTTCCGCATCGGTTTTGGCGAAGTCAGATTTTGAAAAAAGTGTTTATGATATATACTAATTCCATAGAGGAATCACTTTCTACCATCCTCCTTCGGTTCGATGACAAAGATAATGAAAAACCAGTGGATTACATGAGTCAAAGCTTGTCTGATGATGAGTTTAAATATTATTTTATTGAAAATCATTCTTTCTCTCTGGTTAAAGTTGTTGAAAATTTCCACCACTTCATCTTAGGTAAGCATACTTTGGTAAACGACCCTTTACCTGCTGTCAAGTTTTTACTCTCACAGACTTATCTTTCAAGATAGCTTGCACATTGGATTTCCAAGATTCAGGAGCATGATCTAACTATCATGACTTCTAAAACTATCAAGGGACGTGACTTATCCCTTCACTTAGCTCAGCATGCTGAAATGAGTGAAGAAATTGATGAAGAGGATAGCTCTTTGTCAGTATTGTTTTATATTGAAAATCAAATCCTTCATGTGTCTGAAGATCCTTGGTATAAAGATTTGGTTTACTACTTGCAAAATCAAAGATGTCCAGATAACTTAGATACCCATCAAAGAAGAAGGATCCTTCTTGAATCTTGTAAATACGCCATTATAAGATACTTATTGTTTAGAAGATCTATCGATGGTATGTTGCTTCGTTATGTGAACAATGAGGAAGCACGAAAATTGTTGAAGGAGACTCATGGTTCTTCAAAAACTGGTATCCATGTAGGAGGTCACGTTTCTGCTAAAACCACTACTTTTAATATTATCAGGAAATGATATTATTGGCCTTCAATCTTTGGTGATTCTTATGTTTTTTTGAGATCTTGTGACAAGTGCCGGAAATTTGTTGGGAAACAATGCCTTTAAGCCATGCCTTTACAACCTGTCCTCCTAGACTTTCCTTTTTCAAAATGGGGTTTGGAATTTATTGGTCCTATTAATCGTCCATCTTCAGCAAGACAATTATTTATCTTGACAACCACGTACTATTTTATGAAATAGATTGAATTTTTCCCGCTAAAGCATTCGCATGATGAGAAGGTGATTTCTTTCCTTGAAAATAATATTTTTTCCAGATTTGGTATTCCTTTGGAAATCATTACAGACAATGGTCCCTCTTTTATTTCTGCTAAGATGACCCAATTTTTAGCTAAGTTGGGGGTTAAACATTTTACCTAGTCATCTTATTATCCCCAAGGTAATGGGCAGGTCGAGTCTACCAATAAGAATTTGGTAAGAATTATCAAGAGGCTCATTGAAAATAAGTCTCTTCAATGACACAGACTCCTCACTTACGCCCTTTGGGAAAATCACACTACCACCAAGGTGAGCAATGGTTGCACTCCTTTCCATATTGTTTATGGTCAAGAATCCATTATTCCTACTTAGTTGGAACTTTCCTCCTTAAGGTTAATCCTATAGGTCTAAGAATTGAATTATTTTGATGTTTCTCAAAGAATGAATTCACTTTTGGCTTTAGAGTATCAACAAACGTTTTCCTTGGATAATATAAGGAGAAGACATCAGACTGTTAAAAAAAAATTCAACAAGAGTATCAAAGTTGTGAAATTTAAAGTTAATGAGAAGGTATTGTTGTGGGATTCATCTCATGATGATAGAGGAAGGAATTAAAAGTTTCAAAAGTTATGGATGGGTCCTTTTAAGATTGCTTTTGTCCTAGGTGCAAATTCTTACATTCTAAAGGACTTACAAGAGCGATTGTTTTTCTACAACACTAATGGTTCTCACTTAAATCATTATGTGGAACCAACTTGAAAAGTTTAACGTTGTATGGAATGTTTTATGTATTGTAGTAGTTGTTCATTTTTTCTTTTACATAGTTCTTTATTTCTACTTTTACATTTCTAGTTTTCATTTCTGTTCTTACATCTATGTTTTTACATTTCTATCACCTCATTTCTGTTATTTCAATTCTGCTATGACATTTCTTGTTTTGGTTTTTTTTTTTTTTTTTGACTTCATTTCTTGTCAAAATAAAATGTTGGATTAGTTTTTCCACAACAACGCTTATGGAAAGTATTGTTAATCAATAAAAATCGAGTTACACAACTTTCATGATGTTCCTCTTGAAAACATCATTGAAATTGTTATCTGCTTCAACTGTTGTTTTATAAGGTAGTTGGTTTTATCCCTCTTTTGCTTTCCTTTTCTTCATCCATTTCAAGATTCAAAAGAGAAAGTTCAGAAAAATTTTCTCCTTGAAGTCAAGAACAATTTTTAGTTGAATGATTATTCTTACAGGGATAAACCCCCTCGTAATTAACACTTTCCATGAGTTATTCCAAAATTCCTGGTCATTTTTCCATTAAATCCTCTCACTTCCCCCTATTGCATAATCATTTTGATTTTTATCTTCTTGATCTAATGTTACTTGGTCTGCGAAACCATACGTTATGAGTTCCTACTCTGATGAAAATGGATTTCCCTCTGGAGTCGCCAGTTTGTTGACGATTAAAATCGTAACGATGAATTCCTCTCGCAAATTATTGCTAAAGCGTTATTATTTAAATATGATAATAATATAATACTAGTAGGTGGGAACCCTTGTAGAATAGAGGTGTAAGGATATATATATTTCACATGTTTTTTGGTGTTTTGGTGTTTCTTAAACAGTCCTACATTTTTGACAATGCAGTCTTGGTTTCATTTGGCGTGATGATAGGTGGATAATTCATTATTGTGGAATGTCTTTTGTGACATAGAACAATTTTATGGTTATGAGGATCATGTTATTTACAGTTGCTATGTTATAACCTTGTTACTAATTCTTATGATTGATTACCTAGACACATATATGCAAGGGATATTTTAATGGTAGAATGATCAAAACAAATAAAAAGACTATGAAAAGATCATAAAGTGTAACAAAAGGAAAGAAAATATGTATTTGAGCTATAATGAAAGACTATATGCAAGTTCGAATGAAAAAGTTAAGGGATACTAGTCTTATTCGTAACTATTATGCTATTTGTTTGTTTAATGCACTATGTGAATTTCATAAGATGTGAATGGAGGTGCATATAACATTGTTAATTTGTATTAAATCTTGGAGTTATGGCAAGGGTTAGCATGTAAACTATATTGGGTGGTGCACTATGCAATGGATATCGCCACAAATCTCACGATGGTTTGGAATTGAATACACAATGGTTATATGGTTTTATTATTGGTGAATGTGATTCTTATTGGGTTGTCTCGTACTTCGAATTGAATGGGGCCAGGTGATGGAAGCGACGTGCATTTACTGCATGTCACTCCATACTTTCCTTATCGGTCGTCACCCTAGCATTGTTCCATTGTTGCAATTTTTCTCTGTTGGTTGTGAAGCTCTGCATTTTCAGGTTTTTGGAAGAGAAAGCTCAACCAACTTGCCATTTAAGGGTTTTTCGCAGAGGTATGATTCTTTTCTCTCCATCCATGATGTATTATATGTTGTATGAACCAAATTATGGCTCAGTGATGCTTGGATTCTTCATGTTCTTGAGAATTTTGACTGTGTGTAAATGTAGTGTTATGGCTCTATGTGATGACTATAAAATGTTGGGAATTGAAAGCTAAGGATTGGGTATTATTAAGTTGCACGTTGGTTGTTTGCTCAGTCAGTGTAGTTTTATGATGAGTTTATGTGGAATAATAAAGAAAAATGGTGCAATATGGCTATGGGTTGATGATTGAGGGTTTTTGTTATGTGTATCACTATCGGTTAACTTGTTTCCTCTCACTCATGGTGGTAACCCTTAACCATTCACAGAGAAATTTCCAACAATTGTTGTGTTCTTTTCTTCGAACCTCGAGTCGTGGATGATGGCTCATTCTTACTGTATTCCCACTGAAGTTTCCCAAGATCCAGTCTTAGTTGGACCATAACGTTAATACAGGCCTATATTTTTAATGACTACCATATGTGAAGGGTTCCATACACCACCCCTATCATTCTCGTTGTAATGAAGTATGTGGGCTCACTGTCAATGGTTGTCAAAAGTCATTAACCTCCTGGGTGATTGGAAAGAGACATTGTCTCGTTGTGTTTAAATACCCACAACTATTAAGTTAACCCTCATCTATTCTCTGCAAGTGTTAGACGCACCTGTGTGCACAGGGTTATTTTACTGTCTTTTCTCTCCTCAGGTGTTAAATATTGGTTCCATCCAAGACTTGGAGTAATAAGTCGAGGGACTATGTGGCTCATTGTTGTTCGTTTCAAAAAAAAAATGGACTTGTGGTTGTAAATAGATGGTGAAATATATATGAGGCTCAAAAGACCCTCATATCTCTCTGTTTTTGTTTAAAAGATGAACGGGCTCTTGTTGCCTCCCTGGATTTGATCTTGGCAGAACTCGATTTGGACTCTGTCTTGTCTTTTCTCACCTCAGAAACCTTCTAGGGTTTTCAAGTATTGGTCACCAGTTAAATGACTATGGAAGTATTTAAGAAACATGTTCTCTCGTTGAGTCTCTATCTGATCCTTATATGATAAATTTGCTTGAACAAATAAAAATGGAAATGAGTAGTTGCATACAGTCAAGGGATGACTTCCTACTCGTTATGGTTTCACTCACTGTGTTTTAACCAGCGTGGTCTTGATTGCATAAGAAGACACCTATCTATGAATTTTACCAAGCCTGATCAGGGTTATGGCAAGTTTTAAAATTATACCTCAGTGTCAATCGCGTTTTGTTCGCTCATATATGATCGGTTATAATGGAACATCGCGTAACTATCAATTGTTAAAAAAGGAATTTATATCCACGGAGATAAGGCTTGAGGTTTGTGTTTGGGTTGAATGTTGTTTTCATTTCAAGATTTTGTCAATTGATATGATGAAGACCTGTGTAGTTTTTTAATTGGGCCCAATTTTTGATTAATAAACAATGGATGTTGATTGTTATCGTGGTGCATTATGGATTATCAAGGATAGATGTTGAGCATATTGTTTGTTTGTTTTTTTTTTTTACTGGGGGAATCGGCAACTCGCGGTTCTCGTACTCGCGTGACACGGGGTCGATCCCCAAGCGACTACCACTATAACCCCAGGTGCAACCACCCAGCCCGCAAGAATGGCGCACGAGTAAGTCCGGGTGAGAATCGAACATGAGACTTCATTTACAAATTTCCTTCCATTTACACGGCACTTGCCAATCCGTCTACACCCGTGCGGGCAATGTTGAGCATATTGTTGTGCATGTTTTCATTATTTATTTATATTAAAAGAAGAAGAAGGGAGCAACATTTTATTAGACATTATTGTTGAATGGAAAAAAAAATTATAAGTTATGTTTACATAGACTGTTATAAAGGAATTTTGGGAGATTTAATTATTGAAACAACAACAGTTTTGTATATAATTGAGGAACATTGAATGTTGGTGATTTTGGATTGGTTTTAATACAGAGTTATGATTGTTGATTATTTAATTTATTTTATGAACAATATCCATTAAATTTTCTGTCATTTTCTCACTTTTTCGCTCATTATGAATCCCCTCACTATCCCATATTCATTTTGCATGCCCTTTTATTAAAATTAAATTAAAAAAACTCTGTATTACAACGGTTACGAAATAACACAGAGATGGATCATAGTTGATATGATTTTTTTTATTGTTGCACAACCAATTGTTTAATGAATTGTTGAGAAGTAACCATGTTCTTACTCCCTTTCATTTTATCACTTTTTCGCTCAATACAAGCCTCTGAGATATCCAAAAACCCTTATCTACCCCTTTCTAATTGGCAAATATTAAATGAATCGTATGGATTGGATTGCATGGGTCTGGTGTGATTATTGAGCCAAACTTTGTCTTATATTAAGAGATGTCATGTATGGTTTGTTTAAGAAGCTAGTTGCTAACAGATGTTGCATACAAGATGAGCTTATTTAGCAGAGGAATCCACGATCGAAATAATAGGGGTAGAGAGAATTGTAATAGAGATCCTAGATGGCCAAGGTTCTCAATACATTTTGATGCAGATCCTCAAGAGTTAAACCATCTCTTCCAAGCTATATTTTTCAATTGGATTGGACAAGGGGTAGTCCCACCTAGACCATAGAGGCCTTCCTTCCAACCCCAACATGCCCCTGGTTTCCCTGTGCCCCCTCTTGTTTCATTTCATTCTAAAGTCCCTGAGAATGACGGATGGCATGAGATTGTTCACCCAGTAGTCTCCTAACATCGTGGCTAGACAAATCTGTCTCTACCTACCCCTCCTCCACATGTTAACCCAAATGTCCATATTTCCCCTACACACTCACCTATACAGTCCTCTAATGAAATAAAAATACTCAAAACCAAATCCCACCATATGCATGATAAAGGAAAATTTGTTGTTGCCCCCTCCTCCCCCTCAAGTGATTCAGCCAAATATGTTTCATCCTGCATGCATTTGAGAGATGATTGTTCTCATGTAATCAGTGAGATCAAGCCTAAAGGCTCCACACAACCTAAGGATAATTTAGAGAAGTCAAAAGGAGATAGCATCAAGAAAGGGAAAATTGCCACCCAAAGTGGAAAATGTGGTTTTTCAGTATATTTTTTTATTTTTTTATTAAGAATAGTGAACTGCTGAAATTTTTGGACAACATACTATTTTTGGATATTATGGATATTGTATGTTTGGATATCATTTGAAATATCATTGATATTTAATTTTCAAATTATGAAAATGATTATGGGAGCCACAAGGAGGGATGTGTCTGATTTATTATCTAGTTATGTTTATTTTTGTTAAAGAAATTAAAGGGATTTACAAGGAGTCCCACCTACTAGTTATTATTTATTAAAAGACCCTTATTATTATTATTATTATATTAATTCTTCCCCTAACTAAAATTTAGTTTAGTTTTATATAAATTAACTAAAAGAAGTAGTTGAACTACTTCAAATAGTTTGATATGCATAAAACAAAAACGAGAAGGAAGAACAAAACGAAGAATAGAAGGAGAAACCATACTAAGGTTTGCTCTTGAGTTTTATTGAGATAGCTCAGTTTTCATTCATTCTTCAATTCATTAAAAGCATAATTCTCTTTTATGGCAATAGGGTCCTATTGTAGGAAACAAGATTCAAAGTTGAATTACATCATTCAAACACTTGTTTTCAGAGGTGTTGAGCAATCTTTGATAGTCTGTGTAGACTTATATGTTTATGAATTAAATTTCATGACTGATAAAGGATATTGTGCAAAGTCGGGTGGGCAACAATCTATGGCAAGGTAATCCAGATTTTAAAGTTCATTTTTTACTCCCTGTCAGAGTCCTCTTGTATGGTTTTCATCAGGGATATCTAAGTTTGACTTTGGTCCAAACTCCTTCAGGGATTTTTGTAAAGAGAACAACTCTTTTGATTTCTTGGAATGAAATAACAGATTGCTTTTTTGTCTCATCTGTGTTGATATGTAACTTGGCATTTTTGCTTTTGTCTTCACATTTACATTTTTCATTTGTATTATTCAGAAAATGGTATAAAAATTTTATACTCTCCTGCAACAATATTTTATTAAAAAATCATCCTAACCCTTGTAATTAATACTTGTGGACTGGGAAACATTTTTTTAGGCTATAAACATAGGGTAACATTCTCGACTATCTTGCATTAGCCAAGCAAGATCTGAAAATGATCGAGTAAGATAATTGTATATCTTTCACTCAACAATAGGTATTACTACGATCAAGACAAAAATAGGAATCCAATGGGATAGGTCTCAAATAAGGGTGCATGTTTTTTTTTTTTCCTTTTTTAACTCCTATAGAGTTATACTCCGATCTGAATAATATTGCAGTGTCGAAATGCCCAAATTCTAAACAGGAAAAAATGTGTAGGAATTTCGTAACCAGAATGCAGGAGGTAAGTTTGCACAACAATAGATGTTTTCTATTCTGTTTTCGTCCCAAATGTTAGGGTTTTCAAGGTTCCTACAGAAAATGGTTTTCTTTGTGTTATAGCTCTTTGATATTTGTGCGGGGCTGAATAGTAATACTCAAACCAATATCTCAAGGCACTAACTAAGGATGTTGGACCATACCCTTAGATGTACTATTTTATTACCCAAGTACTAGAGAGTATCTTCCCAAGCTGATCTAGGTGGATATTGGTGGCCACCCACCTATTCCAACTGGCTCATCTTAACAATTTTTAGTTCAATAATTTTTGTTGTACTTCTTTGTAATTGTGGGTTCTACACTTCTGAGGCTATCTGAAGCCCTACACATCTTCCAGGTGGATACTAGTGGCCTCCCACCTAATCCAACTGGCTTATTTTGGATGTTTTCATGTCAGCACATATTTTTGTACTTCCAGGGTCATTTTGGGGCCCTAAACAATGTTTTTTTGGCTTGCCATAGTCAAGCTGTAGACAGAGTCAGAGTTTGATGGTGTATTGTGTATTTCTCAAAAATTCATTTCCAATGGAATATCACGCGCCTAAAATGGAGGTTGTATGAAAAATTTACGACCCCGTGAAGTTGAGGTACCAACTTACCCATCGGGGCCCACATTACTTTTGGTGTTTCACCTCCTAGGGTTAGGTTTTTGGATGTCTAGGGTTTCAACATTCATGAGTAATTTTAAAAAGGCCTCTGGAGCCTCATTGTAATCATTTTTCTCAGATGGATGCACGTAGCCTCCACATATCTTATCAGATATAGCTACAACAATTTGAGCAAGTTGTTTTAGTTCTGTAGTTTTACAGTTTCATCCTATTTCATTCATTCAATAGAAGATATTGTTCAATGGATATCTGTGTTGTTCTCTGTATATATGTGTTTATTGTATTCATTCTATTAATTAGTTCATTTTTCTCCTAAATATGGATTTGTGGTATCAGAGCGGTCTACTCTTCATTTATTTTTCTTTGTGTATGTCCCAGAAAAGATCTGGGTACAAGAAGTTGGGAGTCAAACCAATAAAGCCTTTGCAATATCGGTCATGTCTAGCTCGACAACAACCCATGAGGGAAAAAAAATAAAGATGATGGAGTAGGATATCCTTTTAAAATGTTGCTCGAGGAAGCCCTTGTGCAACAAAGGAACGAAATGATGGACAAATTTGCACATATCCTTCAATGGTTTCCCATAGGAGAAGCATATTCATCAAGCAGTCATGCAACCCCCTTCAAGGTAAATGTAAATTTTGATATTCCATTATTTGAAGGAATAATAGATGAAGATGTTGTAGATAAATGGTTGAGTCTACTCGAAGGGTATTTTTGGTCCACAATTTTTCTGATAGGGAAAATATTACTTTTACACTCCTCAAGGCCATCCCCCATGTTAAGGACTAGTGGGATTGTTGGCCCTTGACCAAGTTTTGGGATATTATTGGTCATGTTTGACCTATTTTGGGACTTTGACAGCCTATCAAAGATGGAGCGCAAGACGAAGCAGAGATCGCGAGATCTCGGCCCCTTTTTGCATCCTTTTTGGGATTTGGGATTATGTAATGAGTATGGGATGTCGACCCATGGATTTACCCATGTTTAGGCCTATTTTGTAAAGTATAAATAAGTATCTAGGTGAAATAAGTAGCCTAGAGGATAAGCTAAGTGTTAAGTGCAAGTATGGTTTGTAGATGCTCTATGCATATTGTGAGAAACTTGTAGAGCTAAGTGCAAGTGGTTGTAACAGAATATGAAAGGATTTGTGCTAGACCTAACTCAGGGAAGGAGGAGCTGGCGAGGTGTGCGCAGATCTCATGTCCTATGTGGAGTAGGGTTTTTGTGTCTTTGTGCATGTAGATGAATGATTGAAGCTAATGAAGAAGAAGAGTTGGTGGGCGTAGCCCCAGGGTGGGGGTGAACCACGTAAATATTATGTTATTCTTCTATGTGTGATGTTCTGATGTGTTTATGTCTTTACTTTCTAAGTGATTTGATATAGATAGATAGATATATTTGTGATTTGTGCTTATGATGCCCTAGATGCTAGAGATAACCTATGTGAACTTGCTTAGTGCTTGAATATGCTAGATCTAATCTATTTCTTTATGATAAGTACTTAGATACATTAGATCTGGACGAATGCTATGATGCTTTGTTTTATCTACAAAGTAGATATTGGTTAAATAATGATGAATTGATGGTTTTAAGTGCTCCATTAAGTATTATAATCACAGATCTGTGTCCCAACTAAGGTTACAGACACCTAAGTCCTGCAACGACCCCTACCTCTACCTCGGGTGAGACTTCATATGCTTCGCAGGTGTTGTCGAAAGGGATGGTAGTTAGGGTTTTGTTGGTGTGTTGTTGTAGCGTTGAACCCTGGGTCTGCCCCTATGCCAACAAGGATACCTACTCTGAGCAAAGGGCCATAGAGGAATCTGTAATATTTGTTGTCTCCCCTACATGGGATTCCTTCTGGAATGCCATTAAAGAACAATACTACCTTGTTGGAAGTTATGAGGAATAGTACATCAAATGGACCACCCTGTGTCAGAAAATGGACCAGACAGTACCAGATTTCACCAATATTTTCCATACCCTTCACACCAAATTGGGTATCAAAGACTCTAAGTGACATAAGGTACTCAAATACCACAGTTTTCTGCATAGATACATTCAAACAAAAATGGATTTTATGTACATCGCATCATTGGGTACGACTTATAGATATTTTGTCAAGATCGAGCATAAATTTAAGCAAAATAGGAGAGAGTTTGGATTTGCAAACTCCTCCCAGCTGAAGAAGGGAAAAGGTGGCCCCAACCCACACAACAAGGGACAGAGTAAAGATGGCCACTCTCAGGACAACCATTCCAAGTGGAAACACAAGAATGGTAATGACAAGTCGAATAAGGACACGGGAAAATGGTGTGAATACCATAAAACCCCTTGGCACAACACCGAAAAATGTCACTCCAAGCAGTCACTCGTGGCCGAATTGAAGGCTTCCGAGTCAGAGGTCGATTCTAAATCTGAATCATATCTAGAAAGAAGGAACAAAATTATTGATGTTGAACCCAATTCCACTTTTTCTACCACCAAAGTTGATCCATATGGATATCAGTGGCCTCCCACCTATTCCAACTAGTTCATTTTGGCAGTTTTCCAGTTTGGCAGTTTCTTCCTTAGTTTTTGGGTCCCTGACTTGCGGGACCATTTTAAGGCCCCAAAAAAAAAAATTAGGGCTTGCCACAGTCATACTAAGATCGTATGAAAAATTTACGACCCTAGATAGTTGATGTACTAACTTACCCAAATAGGGCCCACGTGACTTTTGGCGCTTCATCTCCTAGGGTTAGGTTTTTTGGATGTCTAGGGTTTTTGACATTCTTGTTTATTATAAAAAGGCCTTCAAAGCCTCATTGCAATCATATTCTTGTGAGTGAGTGTATTCATCACATATCTTCTCATCGATAAGCCCCCACCATTCTAGAAAGCTTGTTTCCACTGCATTTTATAGTTTCAACTTATTTCCTTATTGAATAGAAACTCGTTTTACTGTATATCCGTTATTTTGTGTTAAGAATATTTTGATAATAATATGTATTCATTTAGTTCTGCAAATATATTCTAGATCAGTGGTATCAAAGCGATATTCTCCTTGTCATTCTTAATGCACGTCCCTAATGAGGTCAGGGTACAAAGAATTGGGTCTCGAGCTTGTTTCTCTTGAGGACAAAAGATCTTGCATGCCCAAACATCTCTTATGGAAGAAGAAAAGAAAGACAATGGAACAGGATATCCCTTCAAATTTTTTCTCGAGGAAACCCTCGCACAACAAAGGAATAAGATGATGGATAGTTTTTCACAAATCCTTCGGCGTCTACCAACAGGTGACACATCTTCCTCAAACGGGGGTGTCGCCCCCTTCAAGGTACAAATCAACTTCAATATTCCTATATTTGAAGGTCATATAGATGCAGATGTGGTAGACAAATGGTTGAATCTTCTAGAAGGTTATTTCTCTATCCATAACTTCTTGAATAGAGAAAAGATTAATTTTTTGCTCCTCAAAGTCATCCCCCATGTCAAAGATTGTTGGGAAACTTTATGTGAGCAAAAGGAAACAGAGGAACCCTCATTATTTACAGTCACAGTCACCTGGGATTCCTTCAAGAATGTTATTAAGGAACAATACTACCATGTTGAAAGTTATGATGACCTATACACAAAAGACCATGTTGTGGCAGGAAAGAGACCAATCGGTGCCCGAGTTCACAAATATCTGCCATACCTTGCGCACCAATCTTGGTATCAAATATTTTGAGCAACATCTGGTGGTCAAGTATCACAGCGGTTTGCATAGATACATATTGGCCAAAATGGAGTTTCTAGACATCTCATCCTTGGGCATGGCCTACCGATATGCTATCAAAATTGAGTAAAAGCTCACACAAAAGACACGGAAATTTGGGCTTGGGAACCCCTCACAGCAAAATCCAAGAAAGGGTGGCCCCATCCCGCAAAAAAAAGGACAGAGCAAAGACATAAAGCCTCAAGAAAACTAGTCCAGGCCACAAGAAAAGAAGGACACCAAAAAGACAAAGAAAGATATTGGGAAGTGGTGCGGCTTCCATAAGAGCCCCTAGCATAACATTGTTGATTGTTTCTCAAAGAAGTCATTGGTGGATGAGGTGAAATCCTTTGAATCAAGTGCAGGTTCTGAATCTGAGTTGAAACCAAAAAGGGGGAGGCAGATCATAGATGCAGAAACCAGTGTTATTGTTGCTACCCCCAAGCTCCATCTCGATGAACCAAATGAGCCAGAGGAAGGAGAGATCCTTTTTCATTCGCAGATGTGGGTGAAGGGTACCCCATTGCACTTAATCATTGATAGTGGTATCCAGAAGAACCTCATCTAAATAGAGTTTGTCAAGCGACTCGCCTTGTTAAAAATGTTGCACCCGCAACCCTACACCATCGGATGGATTTGCCGAGGAAGAGACATCTGCGTTAGCAAAAAATGCCTCTTGTCATACATCATCAAGCCCTTCAAAGATGAGGTATTATGTGATGTTTCCCCTCTCGAAGTTTTTAATGTTCTTTTGGGCCAACAATATTTATGGAAACATCATGTTTTATATGAGTCTAGGCCTCACAGTGTTATTATTAATTTGAACAAGAAATTGTACATGATACCGAAGGCAGTCTGACCCAGTGCTATTTCATTGATCTCTTCCAAGCAATGAAGAAAGGTCATCTCTCAAACAGGGAATTTTTTCTTATTTGTGATTCAATCTCAGAATGAGAAAAATATCGCAAACAAATCCAGGGTCTCCATGACCGACCTATCCACACAGCAAAAGCAAGTGGATAAGGTCGTGGAATAATACTCAGATATATTCTCCTCACCTACTAGGTACCTATGCACTATCAAGTCAAGCACCCAATCGATCTAACCCCCATCGCATTGCTGCCCAATGGCCCAATCTACCGTCGCTCTCTATTATAGAATGAGGAGATCAAGTGACATATCCAAGAACTTCTCCAGAAGGGGGACATTTGTCCTATCTCATCACCTTGTGGAAGCCCAATCGTGTTGGTACAAAAGAAAGATGGAACTTGATGACTCTGCATTGATTATCAGGCCCTCAATAAAATCACAATCAGAAACTGATACCTGATTCCCCGAATCGAAGGACTCCTTCATCACCTCATGGGGGCCAAATACTTCAATAATATTTATTTGAAGTCTGGCTACCACCAGGTATTGATAGAATAGACAGATGTATGGACGACCGTATTCAAGTCAAAAGAAGGTATTTTTGAATGGTTGTTCATGCCCTTTGGTTTGAAAAATTCTCAATCCGCTTTCATGAGGATGATGGACGATATCCTATAACCATTAAACAATACTTTTGTATTGGTGTATCTAGATGACATCCTCATTTACAACAAGACTTGGGTAGAACACTTGCAACATACTCAATAGGTTCTACACACCATGCAGCACCACCATCTTTATGCCAACTTGGAAAAATGTTCCTTCGGCATGGATAAGGTTCATTACCAAGGATACATCATTAATCAACATGGTGTACATATGGATCCAACCAAAATCAAAGTCATACGTGATTGGCCAGCCCCAACCACACTCACTGATATTCGAAGCTTCTTGGGCCTTACCAATTTCTATTGCAGGTTCATGTTGGGATTCTCCCATATTGCATGGGCCCTCCACCAAGTAACCAGGGGTGGTGGTAAGGAAAACTTTGTGTGGGGTTGGTCCCAATAACAAGCGTTCGATGATTTTAAGCATCGCTTATGCTCAGCCCCAGTAACTTCACTATCGGACCTGCAAAAACCCTTTGAGATCGAGATAGATGCTTTAGAATATGTTGTGGGTGTCATTCTCACTCAGCACAACCACCCCATGGCCTATCATAATGATATACTATCAGATGTTGTCCATAAGTACCCTACTTATGAAAAATAAATTTACTCCATTGAGAAAGACTGCCGCCAGTAGAGACATTACATTCTTGGGAAGGAGACAGTTATCCACACTGATAATAAGCCACGAAAATTCATGTAGAAACAAGGAAAATTACATAAATACCGCCATGAGAGGTGGTCCACGTACTTGTGACAATTCCACCTCAACATCAAGTATAAAATGGGAAGAACCAACCACGTCGTTGATTTCCTTAGCAGACTTCCATTCATGACATTCACCATGGTTCTAGAATCTTGCGGCCATGAGACCTTTGGATGGCCCAAACTCTATGAGATAGACCCATAATTCACCACCACCTACCAAATGTTGGGTGCAAATGTAGTTGTCACTAATTTCTATCTTCAAGACAGGTTGTTGTGTTGTCTGGTCCATATATGTGTTACATCAAGCGAGCGAGCGAAGATGATATCAGAAGCCCACTACAATCGGGTGGTAGGACACTTTGGTGTCGAAAAGACAATGTCAATGTTCTAGAAACATTTCTACTAGTCGAAACTTCGACAGGAGGTCAAAAAGTATATTAGGTCCTACACTTCCTACACGATTTCCAAACCGGCCACTAAGAAATAAGACTTTTACACCCTTCTACCTACTCTTGAAAAGACATGGGAATCCATCTCAATGGACTACATGTTGGGCCTAACATCCACCAAGTGGGGAAATTCCTGTGTTTTTTGGTTGTGGATTGCTTTTCTAAGATGGTGATTTTGGTCGCCTGCAAGAAGAACATCACAGTAGAGGCCACTACCAAGCTCTTCTTTGAACGAGTCTGGGTGCATTTTGGAATCCACAAACCATTGTCTCATATCAGGACAGTCGATTTATAACCACATTTTGGTCAATCCTCTGGTCACTGTTGGACACCAAGATCACCAAATCCACGGCCTTCCACCCCCATACATATGGCCAAACCAAGGTCGTAAATTGAATTATTGTGCATATCTTATCCATGTATAATTCCAATCACCCTAAAAAATGAGATGAGAGTCTCCCCTATGTTCAACATAGATACAATTGATCCCTCCATAGTTGAACCAACTACATCCCCTTTCAGGTGCGGGTTGGGATTCCAACCATTGGGTCCCATAGATGTTGCACTACCCCTTGCGGTCACCTCGAGTGACTCATCTTCTACTCCAAATGAAGTTGACAAAGCCACCCGGTTCATTGAGCGGATCCAACACATCCACCAATAGGTTTAGGATATCCTACATAAGTCTAATGGCAAGTGCAAGTAGCACCATGATGAACATTGGGTACCAGATAAGTTTCAACTGGGTGACAAAGTTTGGTTGCACTTGCAGAAAGAGCGCCTTACAGGACCCCATCGCAATATTTTCCCACTATGTTGTGGTTTGTACACCATCACCAAGGTTTTGGGTGATAATTCTTTCGAGATCAACATTCCTCCTTTCCTTGTCTTGCACCGAGTGTTCAACATGGATATCCTTCGACAATATTTCCCACCATTATTGGATACCTCATAGATAGAAGAACATCTAAAACCAACAGATATCAACCTCGACTACATACAACTTGCATCCAGTGATCATATTTTGGAAACACATATCAAGGGAACTCTCCAGCAAAGGATCCAACTTTATCAAGTTATCAAAGTAGGGAAGCTCCTGCACCAAGGCAAGTGGCCCACCCGGGACCAAATTCAATAGAAATTTCCTCATATGATGAGGGAAATCAATGCAATGGATACCATTGCTTCCTAAGGGGGGAGGATTGATACAAATGGATTTCAGTGGCCTTCCACCTATTCCAATTAGCTCATTTTTGCAGTCTTCCAGTTTGGCAGTTTTTTCCCTGGTTTTCGGGTTCTTGACTTGCGGGGTCGTTTTGAGGCCCTAAACAACGTATTTTAGGGCTCTCCACAAGTAAAATGCCATTTCATAGATAGAATAAAAATGTGTATTCCTTGTATAGACCTTTAAAATGGGCTATATTTCACCTAAAAAGGAAATCATATGAAAAAGTTACGACCCGCGGAAGTTGATGTACTAACTTACCCAAACGGGGCCCACATGACTTTTGGTGCTTCATCTCCTAGGGTTAGGTTTTTTGGATGTATAGGGTTTTTGACATTCTTGTTTACTGTAAAAATTCCTTTAGAGCCTCATTTGATCATATTCTTGAGAATGAGCACAACCGTCACATCTCTTCTCGGAGATAAGCCGCCACCATTCTAGCAAGCTTGCTTCTGCTGCATTTTACAGTTTCATCTTATTTCCTTATTGAATAGAAACCAATTTTAATGTATATCTTTTATTCTATGTTAAGGATATTTTGATAATAATATTTATTCAATTCATTCTGCAAATATATTCTGGATCAGTGGTATCAGAGTAGTTTGCTCCTTGTCGTTCTTAATGCATCTCCCCAACGAGGTTAGGGTACAAAGAATTGGGTCTCGAGCTTGTTTCTCTTGAGGGAAAAATATCTCGCACACCCAAACGACCTCATGGAAGAAGAAAATAAAGATGATGGGATAGGATATCCCTTCAAAATGTTTCTCAAGGAATCCCTCGCACAATAGAGGAAAGAGATGATGGATAGTTTTGCACAAATCCTTCGGCGGCTACGAACAGGCGATGCATCTTCCTCAAACGGAGGCGTCGCCCCCTTCAAGGTACAAATCAACTTTGATATTCCTATATTTGAAGGTTAGATAGATGCAGATGTGGTCGAAAAATGGTTGAATCTACTAGAAAGGTATTTCTATGTCCATAACTTCTCGGAAAGAGAAAAGATTACGTTTTCTCTCCTCAAAGTTGTCACCCATGTCAAATATTGATGGGAAAATTTCTATGAGAAAAAGGAAATAAATGAACCCTCATTATTTATACTCACAGTCACCTGGGAGTCCTTGAGGGATTCTATTAAGGAAAAATACTACCCCGTTGGAAGTTCTGACGACCTGTACGCAAAATGGACCACGTCGTGGTAGGAAAGAGACCAAGTGATGCCCGAGTTAATAAATGTCTTCTATACCTTACGCACCAAGATGGGTATCAAATATTTTGAGTGATATATGGTTCTTTGTGGCCTCTACATAGAGCCTCTCTTTGCAGCATAAGAAAGTGGATCGGATCATGGAAGAGTACAGAGACATCTTCTCCTCACCCATTGAGGTACCGACACACTGCCAAGTCAAGCACCCAATTGATCTAACCCCCCATGCACCTCTACCTAATGGACCAATATATCATTTCTCATGGATGGAAAATGATGAAATCAAGCTTCATATCCAAGATCTTCTTCAAAAGAGGCACATCATACCCATATCCTCCCATTGCGGAAGCCCGATTGTACTGGTGCAAAAGAAGGACAGTACCTGGCGGCTCTACATTGATTACAGAGCATTAAACAAAATCATAGTCAAGAACAAGTACCCAATTCCCAGAATTGATGAACTTCTTGACCAAATCAAGGGGTAACAGTTCTTCAACAATATTGAGCTAAATTATGGCTACCACTAGGTTCCCATCGAACCAACTGATGTATGGAGGACAACTTTCAAATCTAAAGAATGTATCTTCGAATGGTTGGTCATTCCCTTTGGCTTAATAAATGCACCAACCACTTTCATGAGGTTGATGGATGATGTATTAAGACCCTTCACCAACTCTTTTGTGGTGGTATATTTGGATGGCATCCTCATCTTCAGCAAAATTTGGGAGGAGCACATGCAACACATTCAGTAGGTTTTGAGCACTTTGTGACAGCACAACCTATATGCCAACTTGGATAAATACTCCATTGGCATGAACATGGCCTAATAATTGGTATAAATTGTTGATGAGCATGGGGTACATGTTGATCTAGCTAATATCTAAGTCATTCATGACTGGCCAGCCCCGACCATATTAACTGAGCTTTAGAGCTTCTTGGAACTGGCCAACTTATACCTACAATTCATGTTGGGATTCTCTCATATTGCATGGGCCCTCAGGAAAGTGACCAAATGCGGTGGAAGGGAAAATTTTGTGTGGGGAAAGGAACAAAAATGAGAATTTTATGATCTAAAGAATCTCTTCTTCTCAGCTCTAGTACTCTCCTTGCCTCATCTGCAAGAATCATTCGAGATTGAGATTGATGCAAGCACAATTCTCTCTCAGCATGGTCATCTAGTGGCATACCATACTGAGACACTCTCAGATACTGTCCAGAAATACCCCACCTATTCCATTGTACAAGCCTATCATCAATGGAAACATTACATTATAGGAAAGGAGATAATCATCCACATTGATCACAAACCTCTATATTTCATACAGACATAGGGGAAGTTGCAGAACGATCGCCATCATAAATGGTCCACCTACCTACACCAGTTCCATCTCAACATCAAGTATAATATAGGGAGTACAAATTATGTCGCTAACTGCCTCAATCGACCTCCCATGGATGCACTCACCATCGTTCTCCATTATGTGGACATGGAGCATCTTATTGGCCCGAAATGTATCATCAAGATCTGTACTTTTCCACCACATATCATCTCTTGGGTACAGGCATGAATGTCACTAATTTTCACATTCGAGATAGACTGTTATGCCATCTGGGCCATCTCTGTGTTCCTGCAAGCAAGTGTGCAAAGCTGATTTGGGAAGCTCACTACAGTCGGATGGCAAGAAATTTTGGCATGGAGAAAACTATGGATGTTCTACATAAACATTTTTATTGGCCAAAAATTAGACAGGACGTCAGCAAGTATATCAAATCTTGCACTGCTTGAGCCATTTCCAAGCCAACAATCAAGAATAAAGGCTTATAAACCCCTTTTACTACTCCTGATAAGCCTTGGGAATCCATCTCAATGGATTACATGTCTGACCTTCCATTCACCAAACAAGGAAATGATCATGTAGTTGTGATAGTTGATCAGTTCTCTAAGATTTCCATCCTCACATCCTGCAAGAAGAACATCGTAGAAACATATACTGCCAATCTATTCTTCTAACGAGTATGGGTCCATTTTTGGATACCATAGACCATCATCTCTGACTAGGACAATAGGTTCTTCACCACATTTTGGTCGAGTCGCTAGTCATTGTTGGACACTAAGCTCACTAAATCCACTTCTTTCCACCCCCAAACTGACAACCAAACAAAGGTTTTCAATCAAATTATTTTTCACATCTTGTGCATGTACAAATCTAAACATCCAGGGACATGGGATGAGAGCCTCCCCTATGTTCAACATAGTTACAAATAGGCTCTCCATAGCTCCATCGACCATAGCCCATTTCACGTGGCGTTAGGATTCCAACCCTTGGGTCCAATTGATATTGCACTACCTCTTGCAAACACACAGACGGACTCTTCCCATGTTAAGTCTGAGACCAAAAAATCCACCAAATTCATTGAGAGGATTCAACACATCCGCCAACAAGTCCATGATATTTTGCAGAAAGTCAATGCTAAGTACAAGTAGTGCCATGATAAACATAGTGTACCGCAACATTTTTAGGTGGGAGACAAGGTCTGGTTACATTTGAAGAAAGAAAGTCTTAAAGGGCCCCATTGAAAGATCTGAACACTTTTCTATGGGCCTTACACTATCACCAAGGTTGTGGGTAGAATTGCTTTTGAGGTCAACACTCCACCCTTCCTTGGCTTTCACCTAGTGTTCGATGTGGACCTCCTTCGACCATATTTTCCACCATTACTGGATACCTCAGATATCGCAAAACTTATGACACCAACATAGCTCAACCCTGACTTCATGGAATAGGAATCCATTGATCAGGTAGTGGACACATAGGTCAAGGGAACTCGCCAGTAGAGGATCCATTTTTATCGGGTTGTCAAGGCAGGGAAACTCCTACACCAAGGAAAGTGGCTCACCCAGGGCCAAATTGAACATAATTTTCCTCACCTAATCGGATAAATCAATGCAATGGAGACCATTTATTCCTAAGGGGGGAGGACTGATCCAAGTGTATATTGGTGGCCACCCACCTATTCCAACTCACTCCTCTTGATAGTTTTTAGTTAAACATGTTCTTCTGTACGTCTTTGTAATTGTGGGTTCTACATTTCTGGGGATTTATGAATTCATACACATCTTCTAGGTGGATACTTGTGGCCTCCCACCTAATCCAACTGGCTTATTTTGAATGTTTTCAAGTCAGCACATCTTTTTATACTTCCAAGGCCGTTTTGGGGCCCTAAACATTTTTTTTTTGGCTTTCCACATTCAAACCGTAGATAGAGTTAGCACTTGATGGTGTAATGTGTATTTCTCAAAAATACCTTGGTACCCCGGGAAGTTGAGGTACCAACTTACCCATCGGGGCCCACACTAATTTTGGTGTTTCACATCCTAGGGTTAGGTTTTTGGATGTCTAGGGTTTTGGAATTCATGAGTAATGTTAAAAAGGCCTCTGGAGCCTCATTGTAATCATTCTTCTCAGACAGATGTGCGTA
This sequence comes from Picea engelmannii, assembly GCA_009831015.1. Taxonomy (NCBI): domain Eukaryota; kingdom Viridiplantae; phylum Streptophyta; class Pinopsida; order Pinales; family Pinaceae; genus Picea; species Picea engelmannii. The sequence goes on from ML777481.1 coordinate 749,294, forward strand.
GCAACCACATCTCTTCTCAAATATAGATACCACCATTCGAGCAAGTTGTTTCAATTCTGCAGTTTTACAGTTTCAACCTATTTCATTCATTCAATAGAATATATTATTCACTAGATATATGTGTTGTTCTCCATATATTTGTGTTTATTGTATTATTTTGTTAATCAGTTTGTTCCTCTCCTAAACCTGGATCATGAGCGTTGTTCTCAGTGGCACTATAGTAGTCGGGTTATCGATCGGTTGATCTATGAATTGTTTCAGGATACCTAGGCCAATCCATATAGAGGTGTTGTCTGATGTGATACCACTCAAAGGGGTACCAACAGGGGTTACAAGGCTATCTAACAATGTGAACTTAAAATCCTCTTGCATTTCCTACGTGTATGCTTCCATGACCATGGATTTATGCGTTGAATGACAAATCATTGTGATCTTAAGAAGCTGGAACATGTCTCTACCTAGGAAAAAAAAAACCCACAATTCTTGCTAAAGAAAGTGCTATGATACCACTTGTTAGGTACAAAATGGTATTATAATAGAAGAAAACATAATACTATAGAGAATAATAGCGAAACAACAAAATATAAGGAATCACAACACCAAAATAATATGTTTATTTATAGGAAACAATATTCACTTGCCTCTTCAAGGGGGGAACCTCCAATAGAGCAATGCTCTATTACAATAATTCTCAATACAAAGACTTATCATGCCCTCTACTCCTATTTATACTAAATCTATCTACCAAAAGAATGATCTAGAGGAAAATATTTCTAGAATCGAAAGCTTCTATTAGGTATTCTTACATTTGACTTATTCTTCCTTATTACTAGGCCTTATTAATATCGGTCTTTATTACATGGAAAATATATTATTTTACCTACATGAGAGGTTAGGGAGGTAAGGTCCCTAACATAGTTTGACATCCACCGCATGATTTCTTCTTTCATTATATTAATATGTTCAAGGACTTGACTCCATCCAGGAATGTTTATTCCATTTATGGAAAAACCCTTCTTTGAAACCTGACTGCATTCTTCTGGATCCAATATGTGCATATTTCATTTCGTATGCATTTATTGGAACTTCTTTAGTATTCACAAACATCCATTACTTCACCCCTAGATTTTTGTCATACAACCACGCTTCCACTGCACTACTCTCATAACAATCATGGAGGTGTTATCCCCAAAACTATAGGACTGATCCTTGGAGATGTTGCATCTTATATCCATGTATACACTCTATCTTTATTTATCAGAAGACTAGAATTTTGACATATAAATATTTTTAGAACAAATCTTCCCACAATGTACTACCTTTACCCATACATTAACACATGTTATAGTGAATGTATATTCACTACTTCATTTACTAAATGATCCATTCTGACACCCAAATTCCAATGTGCACTCTGAAAAACATGAGTAGATTGGTTATAGAGGACTCCCAAAACTTTATGGTTGCACCTAGACTCATATCCTAACATTATTTCTTTATGTTTCTTGATCATCCTATGAGGCATATTTTACATAGAATTATTTCCTTGAGTATATTTTCTCATCTTTAACAAAAGCTCAAATCCTTTTACCCATTTTCTAACCCACCTTTCATGTACCTATGCTTTGCATCTTCATTTGTACCCATTTTACATGTATTAGAATAGACTGTATATGGGATTTCTTACTTAACACCTACAATTGGTATGCATATTTGTTAGCTATAATTTCTTTTCTAGATGAGGGTTCCATTGGAATTCTTCCACATTCCACACCAAGTCTAGATGTCTTCAGTTGGTAGCTTCCTCAAGCAATCAATTCTCATGTTGGATAACTATGTCTACTCTTCTTACTACTATCTAGATATATATTTATAATTTCTCTATTCAATCCACATACATATTCATACAACAACATTTTTTATCCAAAACCATAATATACAATTTTGGTAACATATGCACAGTTTTTCCCTTTAAATGCATCAGGACTTCCTTCTGATTTTCTATGAATTTTTCTACTCATATCAGAATTATGGGTGAATACATGGAGTCCTCTTTCCAATACATTTCCAATGACTGCTTTCTTGCTCAATTTTGAGTTTTGAGCAGAAAGTTATGGCAATTTGAATTTACCCAAAATATCCTTCAACCAGGTACAATTTTTAACTATGTGTATGCACCCTTGCACATGATCCTTTGAAAATTTAATAAGAACTCAACTGGTTTCCTTCATGATCATATGTTGATCATTCTAATGATTTTTTTCCCTCATATGAGCTCTAGGATTCTAGATACAACATGTTGAAGTTTCAAGCCAATTAATATTTTTGGCACTGGATGCTACAGGTACCTTCTATGCCATCCTATACATTTTTGTGTGCCCATATTTCTATTTTGACTCCATGGTTGTATTATATGGCTCAATATATTTCCCTATTCTGCTCATGTTCCCCAATCCAATTCTGGGGCAGGAAGTTATGGTCCTCGGAAGTTCATTGGGTCTTCAAATTTACCTTGCACTATTTGGCCCATAACTTCTTCATACTAGCTTCTTTCTACGAATGGATTACACCATTAGAAATATATCTATGACATATTTCACTTTAGATGTAGAAAATATATGACTTGGAATGACATACAATAATTTTGTATGATTTGGACTAATAAAAAAATGTCGTTTAGGCCTTTGAAAATGGCCTGCAAGTTGAACACCTAAAAATTACTGTAATTTTCCCATTAATTTCGTTAATATGAGAAACAATTATATTAATATGGTTGATTGGTATTCTAACATGAAATATTGATCCGCTTGGAATCTATGAAAGGACACCCTGTGAGATCCTCTCTTACTTGGCTTGACCTCATCAACCCCATCTTCCTCTCCCTTCTCTTCTTTACCTCCAGGGTGCACACTTTACTATATATATATTTAGTCCCATAGGCCTTGGTTTCCTACATAACACATTTTTATTGGGTTGTGAGGATGGGTGAGTCCCATCCCATGCCCACTCTCCATGTGTGCACAAACTTTCACATTGAATTGATTTAATGATCATGGCGTAGACGGTGTCGGCGACTATCAATGATCCTTGTAACATTGCGGGCCCCCAAATATGCGGACTATTAACCAAGGGGGGAGGGGTCATAAAAATTAACCTCAGTTAATACCTGGGTGACATGTCATGCATATGCATATTACGTCCCCTTCAACTTGTGTTTAACATAACCACCTAGGACCCCCCCCATAATCAACATGGGGTTGATGCATGTCCTAGACTCGAGTTTCGTCGGGTAGGTAAACAGTGTCATCGTGGGTGCTATCTCATATACCACCCCTTCTATGCCTGCTACTATGTGCCTAATATCATGGATCTTCCACTATATTAGTACACACCAGCTGACAAATGGATCCCACATCATGTTGACGTCAACATACAAAAAAATTCCCAATTTTTTCCAATTTTTCCAATTTTCCAAAATTTCCAGACATGCCCAAATTGTAGTTATCTTCACTGTCGCCATTGAAGCTCTGAAGTCAACTCAATACAAAAAATTACAACATTTTATATGTCTAATCGGTCTCTGCACATGAAACTCGAACTTTCTAGGTCAAATTTCTCCATGAATTTAATCATAAATATGGGGCTTTTCCAAGAAATGACCAATTCCACTTAATTTCACCATGGGGGGCCTACAATTTCCAATTTCGACCATATACAGGTCCGATTATGTCCCAATTAGATATTTAAATTACTTATTTTTAATTTTTGGGCTCCCTTTCTTCAAATTCCCGTGAAATTCCTTTAATTTCATTGCAATAATTTTGTCAAACGACTTGCAAACATACTCCAGAATTAATTTTCGGTTAATTTATGCTTCAACACTCAGCTAAATCAACCTATATATGCTCAATTTTGAAACTAGATCTATGGTACCACTTTGTAACATCCCCATCTCTCGGTTGGGCAATGCCACATCAAAATTCCAACCTCTGATACCATTTCAATTTACCAATATGCTCTGTATATAAATAGAGTTATGGAGAATAATAACTGCATACAAAAAAAATTCATAAACGCAATTATAACCAAGATTCCATAATATTAACTCATAATTACATAGACACTAATTAAAATGAGCACATGAAAGACACTTATGTTATGAATAATAACACCAACTACATGAATATCTTCCTCATTCCTCCCAGCCATAGACCACACTACTCATAACTCTCAACAATGGGTCACCCCTGAGATGGGGTAAAAATTCATCTGGGTAAACGATTCCTAACCAGGATAAGGTCTCTTAGACAACATAAAATATCAATCTTAGGTGCCAACTCTAGCAAACAGCCTGCAGTCCCTCATCCGCCACATGCATGTCCGGCCCTAGGAAGTGTGCCCTTTCTTTTCTCAATAGTCCTTCAACTTCCCCACTTCCCTTCTGGGGGTTCAACAATGGGCTGGATAGGGAGTCTTAGAACCCTGTAGCTACAACTTGGCACATTGGGAATCAACTCTCAACAATTATCTCACCTAGAGAGAATAATCATGGGCCTGCAACTTGCTTCTTCAACAACTCATAGGCCTTACAACCCGCTTATTCAACAACATGCGGGCCTGACAACATGCTTCTTTAGTCCAATTCTACCCAAAAAATGTTCTCATGCTTCCCTAATACAGGTACAACTGTCGAGTCTTGCTTCCAGGTACAAATGATGGAATGATAGAAAAGATGGGGAATTACACTATATCCCTAAAATATATATGCATGGGTCCTATTTTACACTTGGCACATAAGGGACTAACTTTTTCCCTTCATGTAATTTTTTCCCCTTTATTTGAGAACATAGGATAACATAATGTATATGTATCCATAAATTAAACTTTTAGGAAATATTATTAAAATATTTCCTTGGCTTATACCCTCTAGGATTATCCCCTCTTCCTAGACTATTAGCCCCATTTCCCTTTCTAGTGGAGTTTATCCCCTCGTACTCTTTTTTCTGGTTGGTCTGCAGAAGTGGTGTGGTTTTATTAATAATTCGAGTGAGTACATATTAAAATGATAGGCATGATGAAATTTTAGCATCTAGGCTCTTCAGCCTAATAATCACATAGATAGTCGGGCCCATAATATCCTAGATCATGAGCCTATAAAAAACATATGTGCAGTTATCACTAGGGATCAACCTGGGGGTAACACATCTTATTTTTCTAGATCATCTCGGAAATCACTCTTTCTACTTTAGTTATGTCCTCTCAACGCTCCCTCCTTTTTCTCTCGCCAGATCTGCTCAACGCTCGCTCCTTTTTCTTTTCTCTACTTTCGCCATATCTTCTTTCTTCTTCTACTACCTATTCCTTAGATCTTCCTTTATAAGTTTTGCTTTCTAAAATGCTAGATCTACTTTCTAAAACACCAAATATGATCTTCGCTAATATTTAATCATCACTCATTGAATGATATTCAATCTTCACTCCTCAAATAATATGCATAAGAATATTACATTTTAACCCACACTCACTTCATTTATTACAATTATCTTCTCCTTTTATACTTTACCATTAGTTTTACATGAAAAGTTATGTTCATTTGAAAAGACATGACTTTTATTAAATAAATAATTGATTTCCCCCTTTTTTGGTTTTTAATATATTTTTCAACATACCATGGTTAAAATACCACCATGGGTTTTAAAACCATGTGCACTTTTACTCCACTTTCACTTTTACCTTTTTCAATCCACTTTCATGTATACTCCACTTTTGTGTAACTTGATTTCTAATCCACTTTCATGTTCTAATCCACTTTTACGTAAATCCACTTTCATGTAACTCGACTTTCTCGTAACTTAATCTCTAATGCACTTTTTCTTTTGTATTTATTAAAGTCATATTTCCTTTGAATATTTATATGTGAATACTTTCTTACCTTTGACATCAATGAAAATAATTTATTAAACATCTAGTGCAAATTTTCAGGTTAGTTTCCATGATGGTATGCACACTTATTAGGGGTAAAAACTGAGTTATCCCTAATGTGTCAAAACCAATATTTTCCCAAAAAGTTTCTGGAGGTCTAGTGAAGGTGAAAAATGAGGTTAAATGGGTGGAAAACATGTTATTTGATGGTGTATTTTCATGAAGTTATGTAAATGTCACAAGTGAAAAATGTTTAGGTAATAACATGTGGATTTATGTGAATATTAGAAAATGCATGTTAAACATGTGAGATCGTATATCTATTCATTATAAAGTGTGTAGTTTTGGAAAATGGTAATCAAATTGTAGGAAATAGATAATGATACCATTGGAAACAAATAATCACACCATTGAAAATCTATAACGATATCACTAGGAATCAATAATTGTATTATTGGAAACCAATACTCATTTTTGAAAACTAATAATCATGCTTTTGAAACATGATGTAAGTTTATATTTTCACGAAAAAAAAATGTTAATTTAATAAAATTGGCATTATCATATTTTCTCTTTACACACACACACACACACACACACACACACACACACACACACAATTATGATAATTGAAAAAATCCTTATAAAGTCTTATGACCTACAACTTATAATTAACAATTAATATTGGATGCCAATTCTCTATATAACAACCTAACCCTACCAAATCCCATATTTTTAAACATAAAAAAAATCATCAACATAAATTTATCACTTATAAGAAATAACCATGATGCATTGATGGCTTCCATAAGATAAATGAATATGAAAAAAATCATTATGCACTTGTGATGCCATGATCTAACATTTTATTTTATAACAACATATAGATAATTGTTGGGTATGTGTTATATTGTTTTCTTTTGGTGGTTTTGTGGTGCATGGGAAAACTTGTGGCTTAGCCCAAGGTTGTATAATTCTAGTTAAGGAATTGGGGTTGTATTCTAATCTGGGTCGATGGATTAGGGGTTTGGGGTGCAACAAGATCCTATATATATTGTATTGTAAACAATGAAGTTGGATGATGATGAATAAGAATTAGAGGTGAAACTCTAAATAGGTTGTTGGTTTTTTCGATTTGGGTTTCCAAGGTAAATATCTAAGGATGTGTTTTATTGCAATTTTGTTATTTTGTATTTATGATATTTTTTGTGTGCATTACATTATGGTAAAAGGTTTAAAACTCACACTTGGTATCAAATCAATTATTGGATTTTGGGGGATTCCTTTTTGGCTAAGGGTTTGGCTTGAGTCTGTGATAAGCATTATTACAATGGGATCTTTGTTGTATTTATTCTTGTGGTGTAAAGAAATGGCGAGCAATTAAAAAATAGATATCAAAGAATTTAATGGGAAAATTATTGAGATGTGGAATATCAAGATGGAATATCTTTTGGTAGAAAAATATCAATGGATTCTTATGGATCCAAGCATTACACCTACATGAATTTCAACAAAAGACTAGAAAAAGTTAGATCGGAAGAAAAAAAGAACAATTTGATTGTGTCTCTCAAATTCAGTATTACTGAATGTGTCATGAGAACCTCTATAGAAAAGGAATTTTTGGATAAGTTAGGGGCTTTGTATCAATCTAAGTGCTTGGTAAGAAAATTGTTTCCACCAAAAAAGTTGTACAACCTAAGGATGATATATGGAGAGTTGGTGACAGACCATCTGAATGCATTTTGTGGGATAGTCTGGTTTTAGCCATAGGAAGTAATGAAACTACATTAAGATTCAATGATGTGGTCTCATCCTTATTTTAGGAGGAGATGAGGCGGAAAAAATGGAAGGTCGGAGAATATATTCCTTATTTGTAAGAGGAAGCTCCTAGAAAAAAAATAGAAATAAGTCCTTAAGTCGAAGATCTAAATCTAGTAGAAGATATAAATCTATGAGAACTTTTTTAAAGGTATACCAAAGATGTGGAAAAGAAGTGCATTAAAAGAAACAAGATAGATCTAAAAGTGTTGAGAGAGGGAACATAATTGATGATGGATCTTCTATAGAAGAAAACAACCTTGCAGATGAAGGAGGGGATGTGTACTTTTCTTCTTCAATAACACATGTAGATCATGAATCATGATTGGTCGAATCAAGTGCATCCTTTCATATGAGTCCTTACAGGGATTGGTTTTGTGAATATGAAAGGAATGATGGGTGTGATGTTTTTCTTGAAGATGACTCAACGGCCAAAATCATAGGATGACGAAAAGTCAGCGTGAGGATCATGGATGGTAGGATTATAACACTCCTTGGTGTTTTGCACATCCTAAGATTGGATAGGAATTTTATTTTTGTAATCAAGATGGACGATGTAGGTGTAAAAATAGTGTTTGAAAAGGAAACCTGTAGGATGGTTTGAGGGGAAATGGTGTTGCTAAAGGGAGTTAAGTTTGGAACTTTGTATAATCTAATGGGAAGAACTATTAGTGATGGGTACAATAGTTCAATTTTTCCTAAGATTGTATCTAAATAAGAGAAAAATCATATAGTCTCTAGAGAAAATTCTATGTTTTGGCATCAAAGACTAGGGCATATCGTAGAGAAGGGCCTTTGAGTACTACATGGTAAAGGTATGGTTGAAGGTATGTCCAATTTGTCTCTATATTTTGATTTATGTGAACATTTCTTATATGGGAAGTAGAAACATATAAGACTCTCCTCTGTTGCTACGAGGGTAGATAAAATATTATAGTTGATGCATAATGATGTGTTTGGACCTATGTTTGTTCCATCACTTTGTAAATATATGTATTATGTCTGATTTATAGATGAATTATCTAGGAATACATGGATTTATTTCCTCAAGAATAAATTTGGAGTCTTTGATAATTTTAAAGATTTTAAAGATCTTGAGGAGAATCAAACAAACAAGATAATTAAGGTGTTCAGTGTGGATAATGTGGATAATTTTGTGGAAACGAATTAAAAAAATTATGTAAGAAGGTTGGTATAACAAGGAACAATAATACTCCATACACACCTCAAAAAAATGGAGTTGTAGAAAGGATGAACATGATGTTGATGGAAAAACAAAGGAGCATGCTTAGTGGTGTCAGGTTATGATAGGAATTATGGGCAGAGGCAGTTTGTATTGCATGTTTCCTGGTCAATTGATCACCCTCATCAACATGGAATGAAAAGATTCCACACGAGGTATGGATTGTTAAGAAAACCTCTCTTACACATCGATCTCAGGGTATTTGGTTGTGTACCTATGTACATGTTCCAAAGGAAAACAAGGGTAAGATAGATAAAAGGATGAAAAGTGTATATTTATTGGATATAAAGGAATCTTGAATAGTTATAAGCTTTAGAACCTAGAAACTAAGAAGTTTGTGTATAGTCGAGATGTGGTATTTAGAGAAATGAAATATTCTTTCAAAGAGGAAGTCTTGCCAAGGGAGGAAGAACTAGAAAAAATAGAGTTTGAATTGAAGGTTAGTGAATCATAATTTATAGAAGAAAATGAATAAAAAGAAGAAGAGTTGCATAATCCAATATTAAAGAGATCAAATCGAGAAGGAAGGAAACTAGAAAAGTATACTCCACATGATTTCCCTTCAATTTTTTGTTTCTTTATTAGTTATGATGATCCTAAAACTATTAGGGAGGTAGTGGATTCATAGAATGGAAAACTATGAAGAAAGGCCATAGTGGAAGAAATGGAAGCCTTGGATAAGAATGAGGCTTTTGATCTAGTGGAGTTGTCGACTGGAAGAAATCCCATTAGTAACAAATGGGTGTTTCAGAATAAGCTGAATGTAGAATGAAAAATGGAGAAATATAAAACTCAGTTAGTAGAAAAAGGTTATTCCCAAGTAGAGGGAATTGAATTTGGTGAAATTTTTTCTCCTATTTCTAGGTTAACTTCTATTTTATTTATTTTATCTATTGTTGCTCATTTTGAATTTGAATTAGAATAAATGGATGTGAAGACAACATTCCTACATGGGGATCTAGAAGAAGAAATCTACATCAAGCAGCAAGAAGGATTTTTAGTGAAGGGAAAGAAAGAATTGGTATGCAGGCTGACAAAGTCCTTATATGGGTCAAATAAATCATCAAGGATGTGGTATCAAAAATTTGATACGTATATGTTGGGAATTGGATTAACAAGGAACAAATATGATGTGTGTATTTCAAATTAGTCAGTGACTATTTTATTTATATGGTTTTGTATGTGGATGATATGTTGCTGATAGGAAATGTCGGGGAGATTATTAAGGATGGGAAAACTTAGTTCTCCCTTAAATTTCACATAAAGGATCTCGATGATACAAATTTCATTTTGTACATGGAAATTGAAAGAGATCGGATAAACATGACACTCTTGTTAAACCAAAGGAAATATGTTGAGACAATATTACAGAGGTTCAATATGCAAAAAATGTAGACCGGTTAGGGTTCCTATTCTTATAGGTGTAAATTTATTTGTAGATCAGTGTCCCAAGACATATGAAGAGGAAGAAGACATGTCTCATTCATATACTAGTGTGATTGATAACTTGATGTATACAATGGTTTGTACTAGACCGGATAGTGCACATGCAGTGGGAGTTTTGAGCAAGTATATGTCAAAATTGGGGAAGGAGCATTGGACTATATTAAAGAGGGTTTTCAAGTATTTGTGTGGCACTACTAGTTATGGATTATGCTACCAATAAAGACCAGGATTGGACAAAGTATTTGAAATACATTGGATTTTTTATGAAGACTGGGATGGATATATAAATAACATAATATTTACAAGTGGGTATTTGTTTAACCTATATGGAGGATCAATAAGATGGATGAGAAAAACATAGTCTGTAGTGACACTCTCAACTACAAAAGTCGAATACATGGAAACCACTCATGCAAGCAAGGAAGTAGTATGGTTATAGATATTGTGTTCAAGCATTGGGTTGGTACAACAACATTTAAGGATAGATTGTGATAGTCAGAGTGCAATCTTCCGAAAAAACAATGAAACATGTCATTCAAAGATAAAGCATATTGATATCTAGTATCACTTTATGAAAGACATGGTTGAAGAAAAGAAGGTGTTGTTGATGAAGGTGGACACTTTGAAGAATGTTGTATATTTATTGACAACGTTTGTGAGCATCGATAAGTTCTCCTGTTGTAGAGAAATAGTGGGAATTATTTCCCTGAACTCTTGATTGTGTAAACTTGTGACCCTATGTATGCAAAGAAAAGAAGTGGTCTATGTATATGTTGGGAATTGGATTCGCAAGGAATATGTTGGGAATTGGATTCACAAGGAATATGTTGGGAATTGGATTCACAAGGAACAAATATGATGTGTGTATTTCAAATTAGTCGGTGATTTTCTTATTTATTTGGTCTTGTATGTGGATGATATGTTGTTGATAGAAAATGACAAGGAGATTATTATGGATGGGAAAACTTAATTTCCCTTTAAATTTCATGTGAAGGATCTCGATGCTACAAATTTCATTTTTTGCATGGAAATTGAAAGAGATCGAGTAAACATGACACTCTTGTTAAACCAAAGGAAATATGTTGAGACAATATTACAAAGGTTCAATATGAAAAAAATGTAGACCGGTTAGGGTTCCTATTCCTATAGGTGTAAATTTATTTGTAGATCAGTGTCCCAAGACATATGAAGAGGAAAAAGACATGTCTCATCCATATACTAGTGTGATTGACAACTTGATGTATGAAATGGTTTGTACTATACTGGATATTACACATGTGTAGTGGGAGTTTTGAGAAAGCATATGTCAAAATTGGGGAAGGACCATTGGACTACAGTAAAGAGGGTTTTCAAGTATTTGTGTGGCACTACTAGTTATGGATTATGCTACCAAGAAAGACTAGGATTGGACAGAGTATTGGAAATACATGGGTTTTTTGATGCAGACTGGGATGGAGATCTAAATAAAATAATATATACAAGTGGGTATGTGTTTAACCTATATGGAGGATCAATAAGTTGGATGAGAAAAATATAGTATGTAGTGGCACTCTCAACTACAAAATTTGAATACATCGAAACCACTCATGCAAGCAAGGAAGTAGTATGGTTATAGAGATTGTGTTCAGGCATTGAGTTTGTACAACAACATTTAAGGATAGATTGTGATAGTCAGAGTGCAATCTTCCTGAAAAAGAATGCAACATATCATTCAAAGGTAAAGCATATTGATGTTCAATATCACTTTATGAGAGACATGGTTGAAGACAAGAAGGTGTTGTTGATGAAGGTGGACACTTTGAAGAATGTTGTAAATTTATTGACAAAGTTTGTGAGCATCAATAAGTTCTCCTAGTGTAGAGAAACAGTGGGCATTATTGCCCTGAACTCTTGATTGTGTAATCTTGTGACCCTCTGTATGTAAAGAAAACAAGTGGTATAATGTTGTGTATGTGTTATATTCTTCGATTTTGGCGGTTTTGTGGTGGATGGGCGGATTTGTGGCTTATCCCATAGTTTTCTAATTTTGTTAAGGAATTGGGGTTGTAGTCTAATTTGGGTCAATCGATCAGGGGTTTCAGATGTCACAGGATCATATTTATATTGTATTGTAAACAATGAAATTGGATGACGATGAATAAGAATCATAGGTGTGACTCTAAATAGGTTGTTGGTTTTCTAAGGTAAATCTGTTTGTATATGCATGATTGCAATTGTCTTTTTTTCTATTTTTAATAATCTCTGTGTTCATTGAATTATTGTAAAAGGTTTAAAACTTACAATAATAATGCCTCCATAGTATATGAATTCATATATCGTTATAAACATTTCAATTGCATCAACTTCATATTTTCTCTTGGATAGCAAGGTATTAACAATTTATTGATAAAGTTTATAAAAATTATGTTTCATTTGTCAAGTAAATAAGTTTATCTTAGTTTTCAAAATTTATTAACTTCGCATTTTTTGTTGGATAGAAGGCATTAAAAATTTATTATAAATTTTATAAAAATCATGTAAATAAGTTTATCTTAGTTTCCAAAATTTATAATACAAGAGTTGACAAATTTAATTTATTAAAACAAATTAAATTTAATAATTTTATTTTGATATAAAAAAATTAAAAAAAAGTTATATTTTTAATTAAGACATAAAAAATTCCTGGATGGGGTGAGAGATGGCCCTCACGAGATGACAGGTGGCATCTGGCAGCATCGGGTGTTATTAACCCTTGTCGCCAGCCTCCCTCCCACTCCATTTGAATGACCCGCACTAAGCTTGGAGTTATGGTAGTGCGTTGGGATACCCTTGCATGTTTAATGGACGCTCGTGCGAACCAGGCTGGGCGTACAGAGGTAGATACCAGGCCTAGGAAAATAGTCATCTTCGCTTTCATGGCGACCCTCCCTATCAATTCACAAAGCATTATGAAGGCTAGCACCCAAGAGCACTCTCCCATTCTCATGCTTTCGCAAACTCTTTTGCTCCTTGGCTCTTTCATTCTCTTACACCTCTGCCCACCCACCATTACTCTTTCGTTGTTCACCCTTCACGGTCCCACCCAGAATCCCTATGCCATGCCAAGAGAGAGGGGAAAATCTAGAAGGGGATCATTGTATTACAACGCCCTATATAGACGCAACAAGATTTCCCCCTCTCAGCTTGTTCTAATTACCACAAGCACTCATAGCCCAAGCCAAAACTGGTTGGAACCGCCTCAGCAGCCCCCACCTCCTCCTTTCAATCCCACAATGGACTCTGACAACTTCCCTGTCGAAGAGGAAACCCCCCCTCCTAAGGAGGATACTCCTCCGCTGAGTTTCCATCTTGAAACTGCCCCTCCCATAGTCCACACACAGGTCCAAGGTGTCAGCATTGGTGTATGTATTATGGAGGAAGAAATTCCTCCTAGCTGGCAGGTGGAAAACCATCCAATGACCACGGACGAAGTTTCAGAGGCGGAGTCGCCTATGTTATCCCCTCATCGACTCTCGGATGAACATCTTTAGATTATCTTTGATATGTGTCAGAAGATTGATGGCCATTTGCACAATCAGCACATTGTTAGCCGGTGAATGGACCTCCTATTTGATGCAATGGCAAACGCTCCAGCTAAGAAACGATGCCTAACTTGTGGCCAAAAGTTCGTCTCAACTTATAGCATTCATGGCAGTCCAAGTTCGCATATGGATTAGCTCCTCTAGGTTTTTTTTTTCTTTCTGGTTTTGTCACTTTTCCAAAGATTGGAAGAATCTCTAACTCACTATATATGATAGTGAGTCATGGCGACCAGGTTATGGCTACAATTTTGTTTATACTATAACACGTCAAACAATTACAATCTTTTTACAGGCCACATGTCCTAATTTCCCTACAGTGACAAAACATATAACAGACTATAAGTAATGTAATGACAAACACTATTAGATCCTTTTATTTAAAAAATAAAAAATAAACATAAAAATTATATTTTAAAAATATATAATTTATTTTTATAATTTTTATAATTTTTTAAACACTATAAACATAAACATCAATTGTAAACATCACCTTTCACAAATATGAGTAAATTATAGCAAACATCATCCGTATTTCATTTGTCATAAATATCATCAATAACAACAAAGATGCCTCGTTTGCCAAGTCCACATAGTTGTACCACCTAATAGCATTTATCATGTAAAAATATTTTTATTTGTATTGTTAAATAAAAATTCTATATTTTATTAATTGTAGAACAATTAGAAAGATCAAAGCTTACAATGTTATATATGAAATATCACCTTCAACAACAATATATTTATCATAAACATCACTCTTAACAATGACGCAATTTTTATAAATGTCAACCATATCTTATTTGCATTGATCATTATAATTTATAAATCAATTGTTACAAAATATTCGAATATAATTTATATATTTTATTAATAATTATAATAAAATAATCTTACATATCAGAATTATTACAAATATCATCCATATCTTATTTTCCATGAGCATCAACAATATTTGCATTGATCATTATAATTTATAAATCAAATTATTACAAAATATTCTAATATAATTTATATATTTTATTAATAACTATAATAAAATAATCTTACATATCAGAATTATTACAAATATCATACATATCTTATTTTCCATGAGCATCAACAAGCGGTGCAAACAAAGAATGCTTTGAATATGTAACATAAATTTATAAACCAAGTTATTAAACAATCTTCAAACATAGTTTATATATTTTATTAATAATTATAAAAAATTGATAAAAAAAATCATTTATATATTTATGAATAATTATAACAATTGACAATCAAAGTCCACAGAGCTCTACCACCGGATAAGTATCATTTAACACGCAAATACATTTTTATTTGGATTCTTGAAGAAAAATGGTATATTCTATTAATTGAACAACTCAACGAGCCAAAGTCTCTAAAGTTGAATCATCAAATTTGTCTCATTTGCGAAGCCAGATGAATCATTTGCCACAGTAACACCAGCGCCGTTAGGGTTTGGTCCTTCGACTAGCGCTCCCTAATCTCTATATAAATCCAATTGATAGGGTTTTCTCCTTCAACTCTAATTTCTATATAAATCCAATCGATATTCTGCATTTTCAGTATCATTTGGCTACCTGTGTTTGTTCAAGTTGCTCTACTATGGTAAGACACAGCGTTTCACGTTTTATGTTGCTCGCTGCAGTCTTTGCTTTGTATGCTTTGTCGTTTCATGGAGTTTGCGCCACCAATGAAGCAATAGCCGAATTGAGGGCACCTGCCACTGATCCGTCCATTAACACTTTAAGACTAGATTTCATACGCAGAGTTTTCCCTATCTCTGTATTAGTGGACGGCCGGATATGGTTATCTGTGTTTGTATATGTTGCTCTGCTATTGTAAGACAGAGTTTTTCTGTTGGACTAACAGCGGCATCTCTCGTGAACTAGGGGTGTGAACTAGGGGTATTGGACTAATCGCTGTATTTCTCATGGACTAACCGCCATGCTGGGAACATGGGACTAACCGTCCACTCAAGGTGATGTTGCTGATTTGGAAGTTTACTAACACCTGTGGGTTTTGGTGTAATGGCAAATCTTAACATGGTATCAGAGCCTTGGCCCAAGTTCAATTCACTTGAGTTAAGTCGGAGGGGGTGTTGGGCTAGCCGCCACACCTCTCTTGAACTAGGGGTGTTGGACTAACCACCGCACCTCTCATGGACTAACCGCCATGCTGGAAACATGAGACTAACCACCCACTCAAAGTGATATTGCTGATTTGGAAGTTTACTAACACCTGCTGGTTTTGGTGTAATAGCAAATCTTAACATTTACCCACTCAAAGTGATATTGCTGATTTGGAAGTTTACTAACACCTGCTGGTTTTGGTTTTGGTGTAATAGCAAATCTTAACATTTTCACCTTTTATGTCAATCGTTGCAATCGCTTTGTATGCTTTGTCATTTCATGGAAGTTAGGTCACCAATGAAGCAATGGCCGAATCGAAGACTTTAGGAGATTTCGTACGCAGAGATTCCCCTATCTCTCCATTAGTGGACGGCCTGAACCTTTCAAATTCTGAACGACTGCGTCGAAGTATTGGACAAAGTCACAACTGGCGGCGCAGGTTGCAACATTATACTTCCCAAAATGTTTCCCAGGTCTGGGAAGAGGGAAACCCTCTCTGGTTTCCTAGATTGGAGCCTCCATTGACAACATCTTCAGGATCCATTGATAATGCGTCACAGATCAGCGCTTTATTCTTGGGTAGGGCTGCTGCCTTCGGAGCTGGTTTTAGGGTTACCCCTCTCGTTCAAAACAGGGCTATCCCTAATTTCTACTATCTCGCCCTCAGTTAATGTATCTGTTACTTGGCGTTTCGATCTCTGTTACAATGGAGGTGGTGCGAAATATGTTCTGCCACAAGAGAGCTCCTCCATATCAAATCAGAAAGATGGTGGTAGGTTAGTTTACCTTGCGTTCAAGTCTGCGTGGCCGGCGGGGTCAATGTCGATATTCGGTAACATTCAGCAGCAGAATTTCCACATAGTCTATGATCTCGGCCATAACAAGCTCTATTTTGCGTCCACTAACTGTACTTCCGTATAGTACCGGTCGCGAGTTTCGCGACTAACTTCCTGCTTTTCAATGGTGCTGTAAAATTACATCTGGCCTCTGTCTCTGTAGAGCTTGATGTTGTAGTGTCTGTAGAAAGCTTTCAAAAGACAATTTGAAGCTCTTGTTTTAATAAACAGTAGATGGAGAGTTGACTTTAGATTACTTATTACTATGTGTTTTGAAAAATAATTTTCATTTTCTTCCTACATTATTATTATTATTATTTATATTAGCCTTATTTTAAATGTTTTAATATTTTCATTATTTTGGGTAATTATTATTGAAATTCAATTCAATTACATAATTACATAATTGTTGGTGAAATCATAGTTTTTAGCATAGTTGTAGTGGAGTCTTTCTTGACATTTTCAGCATCTTTGAAATTAGTTTCAGACATTTGGAGAGTTTAGGAGTTTGGGAACTCATACAAAACATTTTCAATTGACGAACTGTGGAGATTTTTGGGAGTTTCAAGATCACGAAAATAAGAAAATGAGAGCTTGGGAAGGAGTTTCAGAAATGAGAACTTTAAATTAAAATCTTATTAAATTATTAAATTAAAATGTAAATATTTTTATTTTATTATTACAAATATTCTTATTATATTTATTTCAAATATCACTATATAAAACAAAGACTAAATTACACTAAATATTATTTAAAAAAACATTTAAGTGAAAAACTTAATAATATTCACTTTATAGTTGTGGATATGAAACACTTTTAATGCATGTATGTTTTCCATCAAATCTAGACTAAACATGAAAGTAGAATAAATCAATACCCTATCCATGGTAAACATTTGCTCTAGTCTATTGTTGTCATCAATCAACCATATCATTGACTTTTATTGTATTTTCATATTACAAGAATAGTACTATTTTCATATCAATAATACTTCAAATTTACAAATATGTTTGAAGTTTATATATATAAAGTTTAATTTTAAAAAGATGTTAAAATTTTATATATGTATTTTTAATTTTGTTTCTCATTTTCTAATTTAATCTTTATGGATATTAAAGTTTCAATGTTCTGTTAAATATATTCATATAATTGTTAGTAATTAAATTAGTCATTTCAATATTGCAGTTGTTGCAATAGGAGCAACCTTATCTTGGATGTTGTTCTTGATTGACTTTCAATATTATTGAAATGAGATTCAAAATATATCATTATCTTGATACATTGTAATCTAAAATATTTTTGTATTTTTTTAATATATATTATTGCCCCTCCCAACATCACTTTCCAAGGCACTCCTATTCCCAAGATTCCCAAGATTCCTAAACTTGTGCAACATAGGTTTCTAATTATTTTAAATTGTATTTTAAAATACATAAATAAATTCAACACCCTAAAAACAGCTCTAACACTAAATTTATACAAATTTAACTACTAAAATATACAATTCTAACAATTTCTAAAAAAGTTTAAACAAAATTAACCAAAAACTATAACATACATACCCTTTATTAGTACAAATTAAATTAGTAATTTCAATATTGTAGTTGTTGCAATAGTAGCAACCTTATCCTAGATGTTGTTCTTGATTGACTTTCAATTTTATTGAAATGAGATTTAAAATGTATCATCATCTTCATACATTGTAATCTAAAATATTTTTTTAATATATATTAAATCCTATACACTTCGGAAGATTCCCAAGTTCCCAAAAATAACCAAAAACTATAACATACATACCTTATGAACCATTAGGCCCACTTGCTAGCTTATGAATGTGTGTGTGTGTGTGTGTGTGTGTGTGTTTTATTATAAAAAAAAACATTTAACTTTGATTGATTGAAAAATAATTGTAAATATTGTGTAATTATTTTTTATATTAGATCTTTTTAATTATATAATTTTTTTGTTTATTTCTTTTTAATATAAAGAATTAGGGTGAGTGCAAGTTAATGATGGTCTCTCATGCATATGAAATTGAATTAGCTTTCCTAATATACAACTTGTATTCATAGACATTGTGAATAACTAGGTCAAGTTTGATTTTTTCTAAGAGTGATATCTTATTTTTCCAACAAAATATAAGGTATATGTTTTTGTTCGTGCATGTGTTGAGTATCTTAATGATGGAATTTCATTCCAAAAACTTGTATATTTGGAAATTTTTAATGTTATATATATATATATATATATATATATATATATATATATATATATATATATATATATATATATATATTATCAAAGTCAACATGTACTTATGTCTTTTTTGTGTGCAGGGTAAGAGGGTCTTAACATGATCAAAACAATTTTATTTTATTTTTATATCGTAGGTATTGGTATCCTCTAGTGTTGCATATAACTCATTTGAGAAATGGTTAAGCCGAGAAAAAGTTATAGAAAAAATAAGAGATGTATCTATTCTAGGGTTTTGATATAGGTTAAAACAAAAAGAGATTAAAAATAGTAAACAATATTTATTTTAAAAAAATTATATATTTGAAATCTGCATAGTCGACTCAGTATATGTTTATAGTTTCATCAACAAATGAATTGCTTAGCCTATAGAAAAATAACGTCAAAGACAAAGATATAGAGGGGTATTCACAAAAATGGATGTTTTTATCAATTTGCAGACCGAACCACTAGATTTTTCATCCTGAACCTAAACCCGAGCCAACCAAATCCAACCAAGTCAACATACACCTTGTCAATCCCGCCCAAAAAATTTGAATTCAAAAGAGCACGCACATGTTCTAGGAGTGCACACATGCTTCTAGAAATCATGTATTTCTCTATCTTTTTCCTCCCTCTCTTACATATACCCCCCGCCCCTCCCCCCCCCGCCCACTCTCTATCTCCCTCTCCCTCTCCCTCTCTACCCCCCTATCTATCTCCCTCTCTTTCTCTCACACTCCTATACATGGTGAGACCTAGACATGGAAATACTTAGACATCAAAATTTGTGGAAAGGCCTAGAGCTAGACCTCATCTTGACATGCCTCAGACTCTCACACCCACTCCCTCTCTATCCCCCCCATCTTCCACTCTCCCTATATTTCTCTCTCTCCCTTTTCCCCTTTGTCCCTCACTCCCCTCTCTCTTCCACTCTTTCTCTCTCTCCTCGTTCTTAGTCTCAGTCTCACTCTATCTATTACTCTTTCTCTCTTTTCTCCCTCTCTTTGTCTCCCTATGTATCCCCCCCTTCCTCTCATTCTCTCTCTACATCCCTTATGTGTCTCCCTCTCTGCTTCCCTTCCTCTCACTATCTCTCTCTATACTCCCCTCTCTTTCTCCATCTCCTCCATCCCCTCTCTAACTCTACCCCTCCTATTTGTCTTTCTCTCTCTGCCCCCTCCTCCCTCTCTATCTCTACCCCTCCTCTTTGTCTTTCTCTATCCCCCTCTCACACTCTCATGCACTCTCTCTCTCCCCCCCNCCCCCTCCCTCCCACTATATCTCCTCTCTTTCTCTCCTACATCTACCACCTATTTCTCTCTCTCATTTTTTTTAGTCTCACTCTCATGCCACTCCATTATCTCTCTCTCTCTCTCTCTCTCTCTCTCTCTCTCCAAATATCCTTCTCTCCCCCCCTCCAAATATCCTTCTCTCTCCCTCCCACTATCTCTACCCTCTTTCTCTCCTACATCTGCCACTTATTTCTCTCTCTCCTTGTTGTTAGTCTCACTCGCACACTCTCTCCCACCTCTCTCTCTCTACCCCTAGTCTTGGTATTCCTCTCCCACCCTGTCACACTCACAAAAATCCATCTCTACCCCCTTCTCTCTTGTCTTATTGCATCTAACCCCCGCTCTCTTCCTTTTTGTATCTGCCTCCCTCTCTCTCCCCCACTCTCCCCACCTTGCTCTCATTTCATCTATCTAACCCCCCTTCCCTCTTTTTCCCCCTTCCTCTCACTCTCTCACTCTCTACCCCTCCTCTATGTCTCCCTATCCCTCACTCTCTTTTTCTTCCCCTCTCCCCCTCTAACACTCTATTTTTTCCTCTCTCTACAACCCCCCTCCCTACATCGCAAGGAAAGAAATGGCATTGACCTAGACATGTCAATACCTAGACCTAAAACTAGACATAGAAAGACCTAGGGCATGACCTAGACCTATACGATAACCGTGACCTAGACCATGACATAGAGCTAGAGCTAGATTTACATGATGACCTAGATTTTGACATAGACCATGACCTATACCATGACATAGAGCCAGAGCTGGATTTAAATAATGACCTATAGATTGAGGTAGACCATGAAATAGACCCCGCTAGATCCATCTAATCCTATGCATAACTTATACTCAAACCTTAACCCTCTCTACACTCGAGCCTTGAGCGCACTATGCATATACCTTTTGTACAACCCTTGCACCCACATCACCCACATCTTGGTGCTCTAACCATTGTTCTATCCTTGAAAACACTTTCAATACTAACCCCTTAGGCCTTAGTTGTCCCCATACCCCTATACATTTTTTTTCATCAAGATGTTTGGTCTATACTAAATTCTCTATTTTTTACATTAAGAGAAAACACGCTCCTTTTTTACTTTATTGAGTTGTATTTGTTGGTCGTTTATCCTCAAGACGAATGTGTGTGCGCTTTAGTGTGCACACACTCTAGGAACGCATGTGCATTTCTATTGGGAATTTTCTGTTTCCAAGTGCAGCCCATCATCTCATCTATTTCAAGGCCAAAAAACAATCCACGACATCTTCAGACAAAAATAGGGCGCACAAACTTGTTTTTCTTATTTTAGTGTTCTTGTTTGATTCATAGATAGTTTTGTGTTATTGCTAGACCATTGTAGGAAAATTTGGAAGACAAATTTTTCAAGTACAATTGAAATTGTTGTTTGTATCTTCTTATGTCTTCTTGGAATTGGAAGACAAATTTTTCCAAGTGTAATTGTAATTGTTGTTTGTATCTTATAGTGTCTTCTTGGAATTGGAAGACAAATTTGTCCAAGTGAAATTGAAATTGTTGTTTGTATATTGTTGTGTCTACCTGGAATTGGAAGAAAAGTTTGTCCAAGTGCAATTGGAATTGTTTTTTGTATCTTCTTGTGTCTTCTTGGAATTGGATGAAAACTTTGTCCAAGCGCAATTGGAATTGGAATTGGAATTGAAATTATTAGATGTGTATTTTTTTGTAATACAAAAAAAAAAACCTCCACTTGATTGTGCCTTATTACATAATACAAAGAAAAATTTGTAGTGGGTGTTCAAAAGCCAAATTTTATCTTTAAATATGGGGAACTGAGGGATTCGAGAAAGAAAGTCTTAGAGAAAAAATAAAGGAATCAAAAAGGTAGAAGAAGAAAGAAAAAAAGAAAATTTATGTATGTCAAAGCATAGGCTTTCAGAAGAGGGAAATCCAATTTATAGCGGAATAGATGCCACTATTGTTTCTCCTCCATCACCAGAACAAAAGAAAAAGATCTCATTAGAGAGAATTCCATCCACTATCTCATCAATAAAAATTGTTTTGGATGACCAGATGATGGAGGATTTGCTTGGAGTTGATTATACAATGGATGAAATTAGAGAAGTAACAAGTGTACAAAATTGTGGTGAAGAAGTTCATGTGGTTCAATCTCTTGTTAGACATTTAAATGTTTGAGAAACTAGTCAATCCCATTTCCACTCTCCTCACATAGTTGATCCGCCAATGATTGAAGGGGAAATAACTGCAAGATTGTTAACTCGACAATAAGGAGGTCAAGAGTGCCAGAATAGGGGTTCATCGTCCCTACCTAGATTGGGCATTGTGTGACGAATAAATCCTAAACACATTGAGGTATATGAAAGTGGTATAGAATCACTTGAAGGTAATATACATAACCGTAATATTCATTATCACTCTTATAAAATCATTAAATCACATTTAGAACCAAAACATGATGTTGCTAAATGTCAATTATTTTTATCTTTGTTAAAATCTAGAAGTTTGAGTGTTGTTAGGAGAATTTTAGGCATTAAAAAAGTCAAAAGTGTAGAAATAGGTCATCATATTGTTAGAAACCTTGTAGATTTTTTTCAAATAATTGTTAATAAATCTCGTTCTAAAGACCACAACGCATCCTAGTCTGTCTTGTCAGAATTAATTGTTAGAAAGATCATGAGAAAACATCGTTTGCTACAACAAACCTCTCACCTCTTGAAATTCAATGTCAAAACCCTTAGAAACTATTCTCATAGACAAGATAGTCTCAAAACATATGCCCCAACAGATTTGTGTGCCTTCACTGGTAGGCTAGCTCATTCTAACATGAAGTTTTATAAAGCGTTTAAGGGACTAGTTCATGATTTCCGACATGAGGACACTAAGGCTTATTCCAACCAAAAATATGTAATAAAATTGAGAAGGGAATCTACAAACTGTGAACCCCATATTAAACACTTTCTTGACATTACACAGACAAAATTGTATGAGAGATTCAGAACAATGCATATGCACTTAACTTGGGCCAAAGATCTTTCCATAAATGTAAGCCTTGGTATGTTGAAATAAACATAATGTAACACATGTTGTTGTATATATCACATTGAGTATGGTTATTATCATCACACACACACACACACACACACACACACACACATATATATATATATATATATATATGTTTTCCATGTTTTTCATAAAACCATTTTGTAGGAATGCTTAGTTATATTTTCAGCGTCATCATCTAAAGACTTTATTCACAACATCTTGTGTACAAGGCCAGAGGGTTTTACATTTTATAAAAAACAATGCTTAGATGGGACATGCCCTACGTGCGGTGGAATGACATTATTGAGAAAGTGCATCCATGTAAGTGATAAGTATGAATTGGGTAGGAAGGAGGTTTCCTTGTAGAGATTTAAATATGTGACATATGATATTTATGGAAGACATGAAAGAACAAATATACAATTGGTTACTTCCCAAGTATGAGTTTGTGACTTCATGAAGGATTTCATCGAAAATACATGAAATTATGTTCAACATGTTCATGTTTCTCGATGGAAAGATGAGCATTTTAGAATAAGAAGAGATACATTTCCTATTGGTATTGTGTTATCAGTGGTTGATGTAGTTGAGAACTACACCCTTCAACTACAAAATTATATTAAAATCCAATATTATCACTCAAATCATGTAAACATAATGGTCCATATCAGATATAGGTATGTACTGGATAGTAATGAACAAAAAAAAGTTATATTGAAAGAGTATCACTTCTACATAAGCGATGATCGGTGACATGACATATCCTACATACAACATTGTTTTCAGTTGTTCTACAATCACCTTAAGGAGAAGAACATATATATATGGATCAACATCGGATTTGGTTAGATGGTTGCACAAGCCAGTTAAAAAATGTTTGTGTATTTCAATGGTTATGTATGTTGCAAAAACAACTAAAGGTACCACACATTTGGAACTATTTTGAGTCTGGGCATGAGAAAGGGGAGCATGATGGAGAAGGTGCATGCATAAAAAGAGCATTACGTAGGGAAAAAATGAATTTCACAACTACTTTCCTCATTAGAGATGCAAAATCCATTGTCGAATGTTGTTCTTCAGTGATGAGAGAGGGAACAAGAACTCGTGAAGACCAATCACATAGGAAAGGACATGTACATAGATATTTTTTGGAGGTGGTTTTTGTATATCAATCACAGTGATATGAATGAAAAACAATCTAGGGCACTCATGGATCAATTTAGTTAGAACATCAGAAAATGAAATAGTTTAAATATGGATGAGTAAACTCTCTTGCTTATGTGTTCCATGTAGTAGTAAAGGGATGATTGTGAATCGAAAGATTGGGTTGATAGATGGGATCGTGCATCACCCCCCATGGTTCAATGTATAAATATGGAATTATCCTAGTTGGAGGAGGACCAATCAAGTATTTAAACATATTATGATCATGTCTCTGATCTCATACTTCCAGGTTCATTTATTCCTTATATTAAATTTTGAATAACTAGCATTAATATTTTATGTTTGGTCATTTAGTGGACTCACATTTTGGCACTCCATTTTTTGCAAGGAAAATATACACAAAGGTTTCCCCAAGATATTATGAATGAGGCACTAATTATTGGCTGACATGATGTTTAGAGGGAAAGAATACCCTCATGCAATTAGTAATATACTTTGAAGGCATTGAATTTCCGATTGGTTCGGTGGTTATTAAAGGATAATATCTGACACATGATGAAAGAACATGAAAGAAAGGTTGTTATGTATTTCAATATTAAAAACTATGTCAATTCATATACCACTTTATAAACTTGGTTATTGGTACAAACATCCAACTACAAACATGCCAATAAATAACTCATCAAAGGTATGATACTTCTTGACTTACTCTTAGCACAATAAGCTAATGGAGGTTGTCGGTATTACAGGTGATCCCAATGCTATACTTGAATGACCATAGGTATGTAAAAGGAGTAATTTTGGATTCATTTTGACTGTTGTTAAAATATTTGGAATGTTGTTAAAATATACCCTTCCTTAAAATATTTTGGTATGTAAAATATTTTGACTACAGTTAAAATATACCTTTCCATGGAATTCCTTTCCTTGAATTGTCTTGCCTTTCCATTCCTTCACTTACCTTTCCTTTCCTTCACTTTCCATGCCATACCTTGCCATCGCATGCCATACATTTCCATGCTATGCCTCACCTTGTCTTTCCTTCACTTTCCTTTCCTTCACTTGCCTTAACTTTCCTTGTCATGCCTTGCCTTGCCTTACCATGCCATACCATGCCTTGACTTTCCTTTCCTTTCTATGCCTTCCCATGCCTTCCCATGCTTTTCCTTTACTTTCCATGCCTTTCCTGTCCTTTCCTTTCCATGACATGCCATGTCTTTCCTTGCCTTTCCTTTCCATTCCTTTCCTTTCATTGCCATGAATTCCCATGCCTTTCCTTTCCATTCATTCTCATTCCTTTCCTTGTCATGCCTTCCCATGCCTTTCCTTGTCTTTCCATTCCTTCCCTTGCCATTTCTTACCATTCCTTTCATTTCCATGCCTTACCATGTATTTCCTTGTCTTGCCTTTCCTTGCCTTGCTATGCCTTCCCATTCCATGTCTTTCCTTGCCTTGCCTTTCCATTCCTTGCCATGTCTTTCCATGTCTTGTCTTTCCATGCCATGCCTTGTATTTCTTTTCCTTGCCATGCATTTCCATGACTTACCTTGCCTTTCATTTACTTTCCTTTCCTTCCCATGCCTTGCCTTGTCATGCCTTCCCATGCCATGCCTTGCCTTTCCTTACCATTCCTCGCCATGCCTTTCCATGCCTTTCCTTCCCATGCCTTTCCTTGCCTTTCCTTTCCTCCCCATGCCTTGTATTTCCATTCCTTCCCATGCCATTCCTTGCCTTGCCTTACCATGAAACAAGAATAAAAAAAATAAAAATAAAAAAATAAACATAAAAAATAAAATAAACATAACAAAAAATAACAAAAGAATAAACATAACAAAGAATTAAAAAAATTAACAAAAATAACAAAAAAAAAACATTGCAATGAAACAAGAATAACAAAAAAAGAAACATTGCCATGCCATTTCCATTCCTCACAATTAAACCCTTGGAATACACCTTGACACCTTTTAATACATTTTTGTCATAATTTTCATCCCTTTAGGGTTGTCATGTCTGGAATATTGTACGATTGGCATGTGTCATCTTGCATTTCAGCATGCATTTTTTTATCTAAACCCTAGTCTAATCTTGCATTTTTAGCCCCCTTTCATTTAATGACTACTTATTTTAAGGGATGTTATATTTGTCATTTTATTGTCTTTCCTTTGCTTGCCTTTCCATGCCATGACATGACATGCCTTGCCTTTGCAAGCCATACCATGCCATGCCTTGCAAGCCCTCCAAGTTGTTCTTGATTGACTTTTAATTTTATTGAAATGAGATTTAAAATGTATTATTATCTTGATACATTGTAATCTAAAATATTTTTGTATTTTTTTAATATATCACCTTCTAGAGACACTCCTATACAGGTTTCCAAGATTCCCAAGTTCTGAAAACTTGTGCAACATAGGTTTCTAATTATTTTAAATTGTATTTTAAAATACATAAATAAATTCAACACCCTAAAATCCTCTATAACACTAAATTTATACAAATTTAACTACTAAAATATACAATTCTAACAATTTCTAACTAAATTTAAACAAAATTAGCCAAAAACTGTAACATACATACTCTTTATTAGTACAAATTAAATTAGTAATTCCAATATTGTAGTTGTTGCAATAGGAGAAACCTTATCCTAGATGTTTTATTGAAATGAGATTTAAAATGTATCATTATCTTGATATATTGTAATCTAAAATATTTTTGTATTTTTTTAATATATATTATTGTCGCTCCCAACTTCACTTTCAAAGACGCTCCTATACACAAGTTCCCAAGATTCCCAAGTTACGAAACTTGTGCAACATATTTTAAATTGTATTTTTAAACACGTAATTAAATTGAACACCATAAAACCCACTATAACACTAAATTTATACAAATTTAACTACTAAAATATACAATTCTAACAATTTCTAACTAAATTTAAACAAAATTATAACATACATAACCTTTATTAGTACAAATTAAATTAGTAATTTCAATATTGTAGTTTTTACAATAGGAGAAATGTTATCCTAGATGTTGTTCTCTATTGACTTTCAATTTTATTGAAATGAGATTTAAAATGTATCGTTATCTTGATACATTGTAATCTAAAATATTTTTGTATTTTTTCGAAGCTTGTGCAACATAGGTTTCTAATTATTTTTAATTGTATTTTTAAATAAGTAAATAATTGAACACCCTAAAACCCACTATAACACTAAATTTATACAAATTTAACTACTAAAGTATACAATTGTAACAATTTCTAACTAAATTTAAACAAAACTAACGAAAAACTATAACATGCATACCCTTTATTAGTACAAATTAAATTAGTAATTTCAATATTGTAGTTGTTGCAATAGGAACAACCTTATCCTAGATTCTAATTTTTTTTTTCTTATATATTAACTCCTATACACCTTCCGAAGATTCCCGAACTTGTGCATAACCTCTTAGGAGGAAACACATGTTCTTAACCATTAGGCTAACTCGTTTATATATATATATATATATATATATATATATATATATATATATATATAACATTTCACTTTGATTGATTGAAAAATAATTGTAAATATTGTGTAATTATTTTTAATATTAGATTTTTTTAATTATATAATTTTTTTATTATTTCTTTTTAATATAAATAATTAGGGTGAGTGCAAGTTAATTATGGTCTCTCATGCATAGTAAATTAAATTATATTTCCTAATATACAACTTTTATTCATAGACATTGTGAATAACTAGGTCAAGTTAGATTTTTTCTAACAGTGATATCTTATTTTTCCAACAAAATATAAGGTATATGTTTTTGTTCGTGCAGGTGTTGAGTATCTTAATGATGGAATTTCATTCCAAAACTTGTATACTTTGAAATTTTTAATATTAATTTTATATATGTTTTTAAATTATCAAAGTGAGGATATGCTTGAAATTGCATCTTTTTTATGCAGGGTAAGAGGGTCTTAACATGATCAAAACAATTTTATTTTATTTTTATATCATAGGTATTGGTATCCTGTAGTGTTGCATATAACTCATTTGAGAAATGGTTAAGCCGAGAAAACGTTATAGAAAAAATAAGAGAGGTATGTATTCTAGGATTTTGATATAGGCTAAGACAAACAGAGATTCAAAATAGTAAACAATATTTATTTTAAAAAATATATATATATGAAATATGCATAGTCAACTCGATCTATGTTTATAGTTTCGTGATCAAATGAATTTTTTATCCTATAGAAAAATAACGTGAAAGACAAAGATATAGAGGGCTATTCATGAAAATGGAGGTTTTTATCAATTTTCATACCAAACCACTAGATTTGTCATCCTAAACCTAAACCCGAGCCTACCAAATCCAACCAAGTCAACATACACCTTGTCAATCCCACCCAAAAAAAAAGAATTCAAAAGAGTGCGCACATGCTCCTAGAAATTATTTATTTATCTATCTTTGTCCTCCCTCTCCTACATATTACCCCCCCCACTCTACCTCACTCTCACTCTCCCTCTCTACCCCCCTCTCTATCTCCCTTGAACTCCTATACATGGTAAGACCTAGACATGGAAATACTTAGACATCAAAAGGAATGGAAAATCCTAGAGCTACACCTTACCTTGACATGCCTCAAGCTCTCACACTCGCTCCCTCTCTATCCCCCCCTCTTCCACTCTCCCTCCCTCTCTCTCTCTCTTTTCCCCTTTGTCCCTCACTCCCCTCTCTCTTCCACCCTTTCTCTCTCTCCTCGTTCTTAGTCTCAATCTCACTCTATCTATCACTATTTCTCTCTTTGTTCCCTCTCTCTGTCTCCCTATGTATCCCCCCCTCCATCTCATTCTCTCTCTACCTCCCTTCTATGTCTCCCTCTCTGCTTCCCTTCTGATCACTATCCCTCTCTATACCCCCCTTTATTTCTCCCTCTTCTCCATCTCCCTCTCTGACTCTACCCATCCTCTTTGTCTTGCTCTCTCTGCCCCCTCCTCCCTCTTTATATTGACCCCTCCTCTTTGTCTTTCTTTCACACACTCTCTCTCTCCCCCGCTCATACCTCTCTCTCCCCCACCCCTGTCCCACTATCTCTCCTCTATATCTCCTACATCTACCCCTCTCTTCTACATTTACCTCTCTCTAACCTTGTCTCTATTTTCCTCTCTCTCTCTCCCACACTCGCACACACAGTTTCTATCCCCCTCTATGTCTTCCTCTCTCTCCCTCCCAAAATTTAACACACTCACTCTCTACCTCCCTCCTTTTTCTACCTCTCTCTACATCCCCTCTTTTTCTACCTCTCTCTTCCTCCCACACTATCACACAAAAAAAAATTATCCCATTTTTATCTCTTTAGATCTCTCTACCCCCCCTTGCCTCTATCTCCCCTCTTCCT
>ML777481.1:781761-810568 GCA_009831015.1 Picea engelmannii
CCTCTCTCTCTCTCTCTCTCTCTCTCTCCAAATATCCTTCTCTCTCACCCTTCCTATTCCCCTTTGTCTCTCCTTCCCACTATATATAGCCTCTTTCTCTCCTACATCTACCACCTATTTCTCTCTCTCCTTATTGTTAGTCTCACTCGCACTCTCTCTCCCACCTCTCTCTCTCTACTACCCCTCTTGGTATTCCTCTCCCACCCTGTCACACTCACAAAAAATCCATCTCTACCCCATTATCTCTTTACTTCTTGCATCTAACCCCCACTCTCTCACTTTTTGTATCTGCATCCCTCTCTCTCCCCCACTCTCCCCACCTTGTTCTCTTTTCATCTATCTAACCCCCCTTCCCTCTTTTCCCACCCTTCCTCTCAATCTATCACTCTCTACCCCTCCTCTTTGTATCCCTATCCCTCACTCTCTTTTTCTTCCCCTCTCCCCCTCTCACATGCTCTTTATTCCTCTCTTTACAACCCCACTGCCTACATCGCAAGGAAAGAAATGGCCTTGACCTAGACATACCAATACCTATACCTAAACCTAGACATAGCAATACCTAGACATGGAAAGACCTGGGGCATGACCTAGACCTATACAATGACCATGAAATAGACCTATACCATGACCTAGACCATGACATAGAGATAGATCTAGATTTACATGATGACCTATAACTTGACGTAGACCATGACCTATACCATGACATAGAGCTAGAGCTAGATTTAGACAATTACCTAGATATTGAGGTAGACCATGACATAGACCCCCCTAAATCCATCTAAGCATGTGCATAACTTATACTCAAACCTTAACCCTCTCTACACTTGAGCCTTGAGTGCACTATGCATATACCTTTTGTACAACCCTTGCACCCACATAACCCACATCTTGGTGCTCTAACCATTGTTCTATCCTTGAAAACACTTTCAATCCTAACCACTTAGTCATTAGTTGTCCCCATACCCCTATACATTTTTATTCATAAAAAAATTTGGTAGTTAATGAATTTTCTATCTATTACATTAAGAGCACACATGTTGCTTTCTGACTTGATTGAGTTGTATTTGTTGGTCGTTTTTTCTCAAGACAAATGCGTGTGCGCTTTATTGTAAACACATTCTAGGAACACATGCACATTCATGTTGGGAATTTTTGGGTGCCAAGCACACTCCATCATCTAATCTATTTCGAGGTCAAAAAATAATCCATGACATATTCAGACAAAAATAGCGTGCACAAACATGTTTTTCTTATTTTAGTGTTCTTGTTTCATTCATATATAGTTATGTGCTATTGCCACACCATTGTAGGAAAATTTGGAAGACAAATTTGTTAAGTGCAATTGGAATTGTTGTTTGTATCTTCTTATGTCTTCTTGGAATTGGAAGACAAATTTGTCCAAGTGTAAATGTAATTGTTGTTTGTATCTTCTTATGCCTTCTTGGAATTGGAAAACAATTTTTTCCAAGTGCAATTGGAATTTTTGTTTGTATCTTGTTGTGTCTACTTGGAATTGGAAGACAAGTTTGTCCAAGTGAAATTGGAATTTTGTTTTGTATCTTCTTGTGTCTTCTTGGAATTGGATGAAAAAATTGTCCAAGTGCAATTGGAATTGGAGTTGGAATTGAAATTATTATATGTGTATTTTTTGTAATACAAAAGAAAAATTCTCCACTTGATTGCGCCTTATTACATAACACAAAGAAAAATTTGTGGTGGGTGTTTAGAAGCCAATTTTTATCTTTAAACATGGGGAACCGATGGATTCAAGAAAGAAAGTCCTAGAGAAAAAATAAATGAATCAAAAAGGTAGAAGAAGAAAGAGAAAAAGAAAAGTTATGTATGTCAAAGTGTAGGCTTTCAAAAGAGGGAAATCCAATTTCTAGCGGAATAAATGTCGCTATTGTTTCTCCTCCATCACCAGAAGAAAAGCACAAGATTTCATTAGAGATAAATACATCCACTATCTCATCAATACAACTTGTTGTCGATGACAAGATGATGGAGGATTTACTTGGAGTTGATTATAAAATAGATGAAATTAGATAAGAAACTAGTGTACAACATTGTGGTGAAGAAGTTCATGTGGTGAAATCTCTTGTTAGACAATAAAATGTTCCAGAAACTAATCAATACCATGTCCACTATCCTCATACATTTGATCCTTTAGTGATTGAATGGGAAATAACTGCAACATTGTTAACTCCACAACAGGGAGGTCAAGAGTGCAAGAATAGGGGTTCATTGTCCCTACCTAGATTGAACATTGTGCAGTGAAGAAATCTTAAACACATTCAAGTCGATGAAATTGGTATAGAATCACTTGAAGGTAAGATACCTAACCATACTATTCATTATCACTCTTATAAAATCATTAAATAATATTTAGAACCAAAATACGATGTTGCTAAATGTCAATTAGTTTGACTATTGTTAGGAGAATTTTAGGCATTAAAACAGTCAAACGTGTATAAATACATCTTCATGTTGTTAGAAACCTTGTAGATATTTTGCAAATAATTGGTAATAAATATCATCCTAAAGACCACAATGCATCCCGACCTATCTTGTCACAATTAATTGTTAGCAAGATCACGAGAAAACATCGTTTTCTACAAAAAACTTCTCACCTCTTGAAATGCAATGTTAAAACCCTTAGAAACTATTCTCATAGACAATATAGTCTCAAAACATGTGGCCCAACAGATTTGTGGGCCTTCATTGGTAGGCTAGCTCATTCTGACATGAAGTTATATAGAGCGGTTAAGGGACTAGTTCATGATTTCCAACATGAGAACACTAATCCTTCCTCCAACCAAAAATATGTAATAAAATTGATAAGTGGATCTAGGGACTGTGAACCCCATATTAAACACTTTATTTACATTACACAGACACAATTTTATGAGAGATTCAGAACAATACATAGTGCACTTAACATGAGCCAAAGATCTTTCCATAAATGAAATCCTTGGTATGCTCGAATAAACACAATTCATAAAACATGTTGTTGTATATATAATCACATTGAGTATGGTTATTATCATCACACACACACACACACACACATATATATATATATTCTGTATTTTTCATAAAACCATTTTGCAGGAATGCTTAGTTATATTTTCGTCACAGTCATCTAGAGACTTTATTCACAACATCTTGTGTACAACACTAGAGGGTTTTACATTTTATAAAAAATAATTCTTAGATGGCACATTCCCTAGGTGTGGTGGAATGACATTATTGAGCAAGTGCATCCATGTAAGAAATAAGTATGAACTGTGGAGGAAGGAGGTTTCCTTGCAGAGATTTAAATATGTGGCATATGATATTGATGGAGGACATGAAAGAAAAAATATGCAATTGGTTACTTCCCAAGTATGAGTTTGTGACTTCATGAAGGAAATCATCAAAAAGACATGACATTATGTTTAGCATTTTCATGTTTCTCGATGGAAGGATGAGCATTTTAGAATAATAAGAGATACATTTCCTATTGGTATTGTGTTATCAGTGGTTGATTTTGTTGAGAACTACACCCTTCAACTGAAAAATGAGATTTGAATCCAATATTATCACTCAGAGGATGTCAACATAATGGTCCATATTCCATATAGGTATGGACCGGATAGTAATGAACAAAATAGAGTTATATTGAAAGAGTATCACTTCTACATAAGCGATGATCAGTGGCATGATGTATCATGCATACAACATTGTTTTCAATTGTTATACAATCACCTTAAGGAGAATAACATATAGATGGATCAACATTGCATTTGGTCAGATGGTTGCACAGGCTAGTTAAAAAATGCTTGTGTATTTCAATGGTTGTGTATGTTGAAAAAACAAATAATGGTACTGCACATTTGGAACTATTTTGAGTCTGGTCACGAGAAAGGGGAGCATGATGGAGAAGGTGCATGCATAAAAGGATAATTACGTAGGGAAAAAATGAATTTCAAAACTACTTCCCTCATTAGAGATGCAAAATCCATTGTCGAATTTTGTTCTTCGGTAATGGGAGAGGGAAAACGAACCTGTAAAGACCAAGCACATAGGAAAGGACATGTACATAGATATTTTTTGGAGGTGATTTTTGTATATCGATCATAGTGGTATGAATGAAAAATAATCCAAGGCACTCGTGGATCGATTTAGTTAGAACATCAGAAAATGAAATTGTTGAAATATGAATGAGAAAACTCACTTTCTTCTGTGGTCCATGTAATATTAAAGGGATGATTCTGAATCGATAGACTGAGTTCATAGATGGGATCATGTATCACTCCCCATGGTTCAATGTATAACTATGGAATAATCCTATTTGGAGGAGGACCAATCAAGTATTTAAACATATTATGATCATGTCTCGGATCTCATACTGCCAGGTTCATTGATTCCTTCTATTAAATTTTGAATAACTAGCATTAATGGTTTATGTTTTGGTCATTTAGTGGACTCACATTTTGGCAATCCATTTTTTGCAGGGAACATATACACAATGGTTTCCCCAAGAGATTATGAATGGGGCAATTATTGTTGGCTAGAACGATGCTTAGAGGGAAAGAAGACCCTCATGCAATTAGTAATAGACTTTTAAGGCATTGAATTTACGATCGGGTCAGTGGTTATTAAAGGAGAATATCTAACACATGATGAAAAAACATGAAATAAAGGTGGTTATGTATTTCAATATTATAAACTAGGTCAATTCATATACCACTTTGTAAACTTGGTTATTGGTACAAGCCTCCAACTACAAACATGCCAAGAAAGAACTCATCAAAGGTATGATACTTCTTGACTTACTCTGAGAACAATAAGTTAATGGAGGTCATCGGTATTAGAATTGATCCCAATGGTCTACTTCAATGACCATAGGTATGTAAAAGGAGTAATTTTGTCTTTATTTTGATTGTTGTTAAAATATTTGGAATATTGTTAAAATATACCTTTCCTTAAAATATGTTTGTATGTAAAATATTTTGACTACAGTTAAAATATACCTTTCCATGGAATTCCTTTCCTTGCGTTGCCTTACCTTTCCATTCCTTCACTTACCTTTCCTTGCCTTCACTTTCCTTGTATTTCCTTTCCTTCACTTGCCATGTCATACCTTTCCATTCCATGCCATGCCTCAAATTTTCTTTCCTTGAATTTCCTTTCCTTCAATTGCCTTCACTTTCCTTATCATTCCTTGCCTTGCCTTACCATGCCATTCCATGCCTTTCATTTCCTTTCCTTTCCTTTCCTTTCCATTCCTTCCCATGCTTTTCCTTTCCTTTCCATGCCATGCCTTTCTTTGCATTTCCATGAAATTCCATGTCTTTCCTTGCCTTTCCTTTCCATTCCTTCCCTTGCCTTGCCATGAATTCCCATGATTTTCCTTTCTATTCATTCCCATTCCTTGCCTTGTCATGCCTTACCATGCCTTTCCATGACTTTCCTTGTCTTTCCATGCCTTCCCATGCCATTTCTTACCATGCCTTTCATTTCCATTCCTTCCCATGGATTTCCTTGTCTTGCCTTTCCTTGTTTTTCCATGCCTTCTCATGACATGTCTTGCCTTGCCTTGCCTTTCCATTCCTTTCCATTCCTTTCCATGCCTTGCCTTTCCTTGCCTTTCCATGTCTTTCCATATCTTCCTGTGCCTTTCCTTTCCATGCCTTCCCTTTCCTTGCATTTACTTTCCTTTCCTTCCCATGCCTTTCCTTGTCATGCCTTCCCATTCCATGCCTTGCCTTGCCTTACCATTCCTCGTCATGCCTTTCCATGCATTTCCTTCCCATGCCTTGCCTTTCCTTGCCTTTCCTTCTCATGGCTTTTATTTCCATGTGTTCCCATGCCATTAGTTTTATTTCTTTACCATGAAACAAGGATAACAAGAATAAAAAAATAACAAAAATAGAGAAAAAAAAAAACATAACAAAAAATAACAAAAGAAGAAACATAACAAACAATAAAAAAAATTAACAAAAAAATAAATATTGCAATTAAACAAGAATAACAAAAAGGAATAATTGCCATACCATTTCCATGCCTCACAATTAAACCCTAGGAATACACCTTGATAGATTTTATTACATTTTTGTCATAATTTTCATCCCTTTAGGGTTGTCATGTCTTGAATATTGTAGGGTTGTCATGTGTCATCTTGCATTTCAGCATGCATTTTTTAATCTAAACCCTAGTTTAATCTTCCATTTTTATCCCCCTTTAATTTAATGATTAAGTGTTTTAAGGGATGTTATATTTGTCCTTTTATTGTCTTTCCTTTGTTTTCCTTGCCATGCCATGCCTTTCCTTTGCAAGCCCTACCATGCCATGCCTTGCATTTCCTTGCCTTACCATCCCATGCCTTTTCATTCCATTCCTTTCCTTCCATTGCATTACCTTGTCTTTCCACACCATGCCATGCCTTGTCATGCCTTGCCTTTCCTTTCCTTGAATTTCCTTGACATGGCATGTCATGCCATGCCATGCCTTACATTTCCTTTCCTTGCCATGCATTTCCTTCCCCTGCCTTACCTTGCCTTCCCATGCCTTGTCTTTCAACATTTTTTGATGCGATGCCTTGCCTTGCCTTGCCATGTCTTATGATGCCATGCCTTGACTTGCCTTGACTTGCCTTCACTTTCCCTCACTTTCCATGTCATGTCTTGACTTTCTATGCCTTGCCTTGCCATGCCTTTCCATGCCTTTCCATGCCTTCACTTGCCTTTCCTTGCCTTTCCATGCCTTTCCTTCCCATTCCTTGCCTTCTCATGCCTTTCCTTTCCTTGTCTTTCCTTTCCATGCCTTTCCTTTCCATGACTTGCCATGCAATTCCTTGCCTTGCCTTGCCATGCCTTCCCATGACATGCCTTTCCTTACCTTGCATTTCCTTCACTTTCCTTCACTTTACTTAACTTTTCATGCCATGCCTTCACTTTCCATGCCTTTCCTTTCCTTTCCTTTCCTTGGCATACCTTCCCATTCCTTTACTTTCCTTCCCATGATAAGTATTACCTTGCCTTTCCTTTCCATGTCTTCCCATGCCTTTCCTTTCCATTCCTTACCTTGCCATTCCTTCACTCGCCTTGCCTTTCCTTGTCATTCCTTGCCTTGCCTTGCCTTGCCATGCCTTGCATTTCCTTTTCATGCCATGAATTTACTTACCTTTCCTTTCCTTTAATTTGCATGCCATGACATGACTTTCCTTTCCTTGCCTTGTCTTTCCTTTCCATGCCTTGCCATGCCATGCTTTTTCTAGCCTTTCCTTTCTTTTTCATGTCGTTCCATGGCTTGCTTTTCCTTTCCTTTTCTTTCCTTCCCACGTCTTTACTTGCCTTTCCATACCTTCCCATGCCTTTCCTTTCCATGTCTTCCCATGCCTTTCCTTTCCTTGCCTTTCCTTCCCATGCCTTTTCTTGCCATGCATTCACATGCCATGCCTTTCCTTGCCTATTTGGTCCAGGGGAATAAAATCCAAAACGAGCACCATAATGGAGTTTTGTAAGCTCCTGCAAGTCTGTTTGGAGAATTCCCACGTGGTATACTACCCACAAATTCTTGACACAATGTTATTGAAAATCGAACTCCTCTTCATAAATTGCAATATGCCTCATTGAGACAAACCCTAGTGTCGAAGATACTCCAACAAATGGTTTTTCGGTTGATCGAATGATAGTGGAGGGGCCCCACTATATGAAACATGGTGCTCTAGATCCAATTCAACAGGTGATTCATCCATCAAAGTCCCATTTTTAGTTTTATTGTGAGTTTCAACTCACCTCCTCAAGTCATTTAGGGACAAGTGGCAAATTTGGTCCAGGGGCATAAAATAAAAACCAAGAGGCATAACAGATTTTTGTAAGCTCCCATAAGTATTTTTTTCCAAGGCCCACATGAATATGCTACCCACAAATTCCCAACACAATGTTCTTGAAAATCAACCTCCTCTTTAGAAATTGCACTATGCCAAATTGAGCAAAACCCTAGTGTCAAAGATACTCCAACAAATGATTTTTTGGTGGACGGAATGATATCAAAGGGAACCCACAAGATGAAACTTGGTTCCGTGGATCCAATTCGACTGATGGTTCGTCCATCCAAGTCTTGGTTTGATTTTTATCGCAAATTGCAACTCCCTTCCTCAAGCCATTTAGGGACATGTGCACAATTTGATCCAGGGGCATAAAATCCAAACCGAGCATCATATCAGAGTTTTGTAAGCTCCCACAAGTATGTTTAGCTAAGACCCATGTGACTACAATACCCACAAATTCCTGACACAGTGTTCTTGAAAATCAACCTCCTCTTTAGAAATTGCATTACGCCTCATTGAGTAAAACCCTAGTGTCATAGATACTCCAACAAATGGTTTTCTGGTAGACAGAATGACAATGGAGGGTTTTCACTAGTTGAAAACCAGTGCTCTAGATCCAATGAAACTGATGGTTCATCCATTTGAGTCTCGGTTTGAGTTTTATCACTAGTTGAAACTTGCCTCTTCAAGCCATTTAGCGAAACGTGGCCAATTTCATCTGGGGACACAAAATTCAAACTGAGTGGCATAACGGAGTTTTGTAAACTTCCACAAGTATATTTGGACAAGGCCCATGTGATTACACTACCCACAAATTCCCAACGCAATGTTCTTGAAAATTGACCTCCTCTTCAGAAATTGCGCTATGCCTCATTGAGAAAAACCCTAGTGCCGGAGATACTCCAACAAACAATTTTTCGGTGGATGAAATGATAGTGGAGGGGCCCCACTAGTTGAAACCTGGTGCTACAGATCCAATGCAACTGACGATTGACCCATTCGAGTCTCAATTTGAGTTTTGTCATGAATTGCAACTCACCTCCTCAAGCCATTCAGGGAAATGTTGTTATGTAAATGAAAGGAAAGGAAAAGCAAGGAAAGGTAAAAAAATCGAAGGAAAGACATGAAAAGGGTAAGCATGGCATGACATTGAAAGGAAAGGAAAGTTTTAGCTCTAGATCTAGGTCTAGGTCTAGGTCTAGGTCTAGGTAAATCCTATTACTTATGATAATCCATGTTTGACAGATATATGATACCTTACATATATGAATAAAGATAGCTTATGTTATGACATTCAAATTCTCATGCAATTATTTTTATATAAGATATATTGGATAACAAGTTATAGAATTGCATGCTTAATGAATCCTTTGATTGTAATCTTTACATATTAAAATTGTTCATTTAGTACAAGCACTATTTACGTATTAAACTGGTTTATTTAGTCAAGGCATGACATGGCATGGCATGGAAAGTAAATGCAAGTCAAGGCATGTAAAGTTGATCTAGGTGGATATTAGTGGCCACCCACATATTCCACTTGCTCAAAAAATATTTTTCCACCTTGGCAGTTTTTCGACAGGTTTTTGGGTTCTAAACTTCTGGGGTCATTTTACAACCCTAAACGACCTTTTTGGGAGATTTGGGGCCCAAATGATTGCAAACAACATTGAGTTGGTCTAGTCATAAATTGTTCTTCTCGATTATACCTTTCCAATGGGCTATCGTGCACCTAAAATGGAGATCGTTTGCAAAATTTATGACCTCGGGAAGTTGATGTTAAACTTACCCAAACGAGGCCCGCGTGAATTTTGGCGCTTCATCTCCTAGGGTTAGGTTTTTGGATGTCTAGGGTTTTTGACATTCCTATTTATTGTAAAATTCCTTCAGAGCCTCATTGTAACCATGTTCTTTCGAATGAGTGTATCTGTCACATCTCTTATTAGAGATAAGCCACCACTATTCCAGCAAGCTTGTTTTCCACTAAAATTTATAGTTTCATCTTATTTCCTTATTGAATAGAAAATTAGTTTTACTATATCTTTGTTATTTTGTGTTAAGCATCTATTAATAATCTGTAGTAATTTTTTTCTGCTCATAAAATCTGGATAAGTGGTATCAAAGAGGTCTACTCCTTGTCATCTTAATGCATGTCCCCAACGAGGTCAAAGTACAAATAATTGGGTCTCAAGCTTGTTTCTCTTGAGGAAAAAATCTCTCGCACACCCAAGCGACCTCTCATGGCAGGAGAAAATAAAGATGATGAGACAAGAGATCCTTTCAAAATGTTTCTTGAGGAATCCCTTAGGCATTAGAGGAATGAGATGATGGATAGCTTCACGCAAATCCTTCGATGGCTACCAACAGGTGATGAATCTTCTTTGAGCGGAGGAACCACCCCATTCAAGGTACAAATCAACTTTGATATTCTTGTATTTTAAGTTCAAATAGAATCATATGATGTAGACAAGTGGTTGAATCTACTAGAAGGGTATTTTTTTGTCCATAGCTTTTCGAATAGAGAAAAGATTACTTTTGTGCTCCTCAAAGTCGTTCCCCATGTAAAATTTTGGTGGGAAAATTTCTGTGAGAAAAAGGAAATAGAGGAACCCTCATTATTTATATTCATGACCACCTGGGAATCCTTTAGGTATTCTATTAAGGAACAATACTACCCTGTCAGAATTTATGATGACTTGTATACAAAATGGACCACACTACGGTAAGAAAGTGACCAAGAAGTGCCAGAGTTCACAAATATCTCCCATACCTTCCGCACCAAGCTGGGTATTGAATATTCAGAGAGAAATATGGTGCTCAAGTATCATGGTGATCTTCATAGATACATCTAGACTGAAATAGAATTTATGTACATATCATCCTTGGGCACGGCCTACCGATATGTCGTCAAAATTGAGCAGAAGCTCAAACAAAAGGCATGGCAAATTGGGCCTGGGAACCCCTCATAGAAAAATCCAGGAAAGGGAAGCCCCAACTCACAGAACAAAGGATAGAGAAAATATGGATAGTATTAGGACAACCAATCCAAGCCGCAAGCAAAGAAGGACACCAGAAGGACAAAGAAAGATACCGAGAAGTGGTGTGACTTCCATAAAAGCCCTTGGCATAACACTGTTGATTGTCGCTCAAAGCAGTCATTGGTGGATGAAGTTAAAGCCTCTAAATCATATGCGGGTTCTGACTTTGAGTTAGAAACATAAAGGGGAAGACGGATCAATGATGCGGAACCCAGTGCCACTGTTTCCACCACAAAGCTCCAGCCTAGTGAACCAGACAAGCCAGAAGAAGGAGAGTGCCTCTTCCATTCACAGATGTGAGTAAAAGGCACCATGATGCACTTTATCATTGATAGCGGTATCCAGAAGAACCTCATCTCAGCAAAGGTCGTCAAGTGGTTGGCCCTGTCCAAAATTCCACACCCATAACCCTACACCACTGGATGGCTCCTCCAAGCAAGTGATCTCCACATTAGCCAACAGTGTCAAATGTCATACGACATCAAGCCCTTCAAAGAAGAGGTATTGTGTGTTGTTTCTCCTCTTGAAGTTTGTGATTTTCTTTTGGGCCAACCTTATTTATGGAAATTTTATGTTGTATTTGAGTCTAGGCCTCATAGTGTTATTATTAATTTGAACAGGAAATTGTACAGGATACCCAAGGTAGTTCCACCTAGTGTTATTTCCTTGATCTCTTCCAATAAATGGAGGAAGGTCATCTCTCATACAGGGAAGTTTTTCTTCTTCGTGATTCACTCTCATAATGAGATAAATATCATAGCCACATCCAGGGTCTCTGCGGTTGACCTCTCCACACAGCAGAAGAAAGTAGATAAGGTCGTGGAAGAATACTCATATATCTTCTCCCCACCTACCGGGGTACCTCTGACCCCCGACGCATCACTTCCCGATGGGCCAGTCTATTGTCTTTTTTTAGAGAATGAGGAGATAAAGCGAAATATCCAAGAACTTCTCCATAAGGGTCACATCTATCCCATCTCATCACCTTGCAGGAGCCCAATCATGATGGTACAGAAGAAATATGGAACCTGGTGACTCTACATTAATTACAGGGCTCTGAATAAAATTACAGTCAGAAACCAGTACCCGATTCCCTGAATCCACGACCTCCTTGATCAACTCATGGGGGAAAAATACTTCATTAATATTGATCTTAAGTATGGCCACCACTAGGTCCTAATAGAACAGACAGATGTATGGAAGAATGCCTTCAAGTCAAAGGAAGGCATTTTTGAATGGTTGGTCATGCCCTTCTGTTGGACAAATTCTCCATCCACTTTCATGAGGATGATGTAATATATCCTACAACCATTCACTAATAATTTTGTAGTGGTGTATCTGGATGACATTCTCATTTAAGGAAAGACTTAGGCAGAACACTTGCAACATACTCAATCGATTCTACACAACCTACGTCAACACAAGCTATATGCCAACTTGGAAAAATGCTCCTTTGGCATGGACATGATCCATTACCTAGGATACATCATTGATCAACATGGTGTACATGTGGATCCATCCAAGATCCAAGTCATCTATGATTGGGCATCCCCAACCACACTCATTGAGCTTCAGAGCTTCTTGAGCCTTGCCAATTTCTACCGCAGGTTCGTTTTGGGATTCTCCCATATTGTATGGGCCGTCAACCAAATAAACAGGGGTGGTGGTAAGGAAAAATTTGTGTGGGGTCGGTCCCACCAACAAGTGTTTGATGATTTTAAGTAGAACTTGTGCTCAACCCCAGTACTTTCACTATCATACATGCAACATCCCTTTGAGATCGACAAAGATGCTTTAGACTATGTTATGGGCGTCGTTCTCACTCAGCATGGCCACCCCATGGCCTATCATAGTGAGACACTATCATATGTTGTCCGTAAGTACCCTACTTATGAAAAAGAAATGTACTCCATTGTGCAAGCCTACCACCAATGGAGACATTACATTCTTTAGAATGAGACAATCATCCACATTGATCATAAGCCACTATAGTTCATGCAAACACAAGGAAAATTGCAGA
This sequence comes from Picea engelmannii, assembly GCA_009831015.1. Lineage (NCBI taxonomy): Eukaryota > Viridiplantae > Streptophyta > Pinopsida > Pinales > Pinaceae > Picea > Picea engelmannii. The sequence continues at coordinate 794,639 of ML777481.1, forward strand.
ATGACCTCCATCAAAAGTGGTCCACATATTTGTAGCAATTCCACCTCAACATCAAGTATAAGATAGGAAGAACCAACTGCATCGTTGATTGCCCTAGTAGACCGCCATTCACGACACTCACCACGGTGCTAGACTCTTTCATCCATGATATCTCTGGATGGCCCCAACTCTATAAGATAGACCTGAACTTCACCACCACCTACCAAATGTTGGGTGAAAATGTAGTTGTCAATAATTTCCATCTTCAGGATGGGTTTTTGTGTCGTCTGGGCCATATCTTCTTTCCATCAAGCGAGTGAGCGAAGATGACATAGGAATACCACTACATTCAGGTGGCAGGACACTTCGGTGTCTAAAAGACATTGGCAATGCTACATAAAAATTTCTACTGGTCAAAACTTCGACAAGAGGTCAACAAGTATATCAAGTCCTGCACTACCTGTGCTATTTCCAAACCGACCACTAAGAAACATGGCCTATACACCCCTCTTCCTACTCCTGAGACTCCATGGGAATCCATCTCAATGGACTACATGTCGAGCCTCACATACACCAAGTGGGGAAGTGACTATATTTTTGTGGTTGTTGATCACTTTTCTAAGATGGCAATTATGGTTGCCTGGAAGAAGAGAATCACAGCAAAGGCCACTGCCAAGATCTTCTTTGAATGAGTTTGGGTACATTTTGGAATCCCACAAACCATTGTCTCATATTGGGGCAGACGATTTCTGAGCACATTTTGGTTGAGCCTCTGGTCACTATTGGACACCAAGCTCACCAAATCCATGGCCTTCCACCCCTAGACAGATGGCCAAAATGAGGTCGTCAATCGAATGATTATGCATATTCTACGCATGTATAATTCCAAGCACCGTCACACATGGGTTGAGAGTCTTCCCTGTGTCCAACATAGCTACAACCAAGCCCTGCATAGCTCAACCAGCCATAGCCCCTTTCAGGTGGGGTTTGGATTCCAACCATTGGGTCCCATAGATGTTGCACTTCCCCTTGCGGTCACCTCGACTGACTCATTTCCTTCTCCAACTGAAGCTGACAAAGACACTCAGTTCAATGAGATAATCAAGCACATCAAGCACATATGCCAATAGGTTTAATATATCCTACAGAAGTCCAATGAAAGGTACAAGAAGCACCATGATCAACATCGGGTGCCACATAAGCTTCAGGTGAGCGACAAAGTTTGGTTTCACTTGCAAAAATAATTCCTTACATGACCCCATCGGAAGATTCGCCCACTCCGTTATGGGTCATACACCATCACCAAGGCTATGGGGGATAATGATTTTGAGCTCAACATTCCTCCTTTCCTTGGCCTGCACCCAGTGTTCAACGTGGATCTCCTTCGTCCTTATTTCCCACCATTATTGGACACATCAAAAGTAGCAAAACAACTGACACCGAAAGAGCTCAATCTTGACTTCATACAACAGGCATCCAATGATCATATTGTGGGCACACAGATCAAGGGAAAAAGGATTCATCTTTATCGAGTTGTCAAAGCGAAGCAACTCCTGCACCAAGGCAAGTGGCTCACCTGGGGCCAAATTCGGCAGAAATTTCCTCGTCTGATGGGGGAACTCAATGAAATGGAGACAATTTCTTCCTAAGGAGGGATGATTTATCCAGATTAAAATCGGTGGCCACCCAGCTATTCCACTAGCTCAAAAAACAATTTTCCATCTTGGCAGTTTTTCGACAGTTTTTCAAGTTCTAAACTTTTGGGGTCGTTTTGAGGCCTTAGACGACGTTTTTTTGGGATTTGGGGCCCAAGTGATTTCCAAAGGCATTCACCTGGGCCAGTTGGAAAAAAAATTTCTCGGTTAGAACTTTCCAACGGGATATCGTGCGCCTAAAATAGAGATTGTATGCAAAAGTTATGACCCCAAGAAGTTGATGTACTAACTTACCCAAACGGGGCCCACGTGACTTTTGGTGCTTCATCTCCTAGGGTTAGGATTTTGTATTTCTAAGGTTTTTGACATTCCTATTTATTGTAAAATTCCTTCAGAGCATCATTTTAACCATCTTCTTGCGAATGAGCACAGCCATCACATCTCTTCTGAGAGATAAGCCACCACCATTCTAGCAAGCTTGTTTTCCACTGCATTTTACAGTTTCAGCTTATTTCCTTATTGAATAGAAAAATAATTTTACTGTATCTATGCTATTATGTGTTAAGCATCTGTTCATAATCTGTAGTCGTTTCGTTCTACTCATAAAATACAGATCACAAGTGAAATCATAGAAAGGCATGGCATGGTACGGCAAGGCATGGCAGGGAAAGACATGGTATGGAAAGGAATGGCATGGAAAGGCATTGTATGGAAAGGAATAGAATGGAAAGGCATTGTATGGAAAGGAATAGAATGGAAAGGAAAGGCATGGCATGGAAAGTGAAGGCATGTCATGGCATGACAATGTTAGAAAAAGCAAGTTCGCAGAACAATAAAATAAAACAAATGCAGAAATAAAACACAAAAGATACACAATACAATAGAGACACAGATATACGTGGTTCACCCAGTGACATAGGCTACATCCACCAAATAAATTTCCAGGTCCTTCATTTTTATTATCCAACAAAATGAATGGATACAACCTATAGCACACATGTTGTAACTTCCTCTTATTTCTCTCACAGTCTCCACTCTCATAATGAAATATTCCCAATAATACACAATCGCAATACAATTGTATAGTTTCAAACCCCACCCAGTTTCAAGTATCATTGATTTTTCAGCTAATGTTTAATGCCCAAACCCAGTTTTATGATAGCCAATTAAACTCAACATAAAAAAAAAAAAAAATCAGAACTGAAACATGAGGAATTTTAACATCTTTTAACACACAAATAAAAACATATCAGCAACACGTAACTCAGAAAATTTGACATAGTGATTTTTGGTCTAACAACGACCATGGAAAAACACACAAGGGGAAAACCAGTGAGAGAGGGATTCTTATTGTTTGTGAGCTTCAGAGAAATTGTTTTACATCATATTCATCTTCAGAAAAATACAAAATTTATCTCGGACTTTTTTCTTCAGCAAAACTCGTTCTGAACAGTCATGAAGATGCTCCTCGATTTTTGTCCCAGAAATCTGTACAATTGTATGATTGTCCCAGCAATAAATGTTGTACAAACTATCTTGAAATTTGTGCCAAAATTTCTGATATGACTCTATGGAATACTTAGCAGAATGGTACCTCAAAACTCGTGCCAACCTCCTCAAAAAATGTTCCCAGAAAATCTAGTCTATACGAACCTTGAAATATGTGCAAGTCCATACGAACTGTATGGATTCTCTTCTATAGAAAATCATGTCGATCAGATTCCTTGATTTTTGTGCCAATAAATGCTATATGGTTGCCTTGGAATGCATGCCAACATTCTCAAAAAACAAATTTGTTGTCCTCCTTGATTTCTATGCACATTAAATGTTGTTTGTTTCCTTGAAGTATGTGCTATCTCTCTACCTTGAAGTGCATGCCCTAGCTCTGCAAAAAATTCCTCCTCTCTTTGTCAATATCAACCTACTCCTCTTGCTCTCTCCAAATTGATTCAACTACCCAATAATGGGTGCGCCCTCCTATCTTAGTCAACCTCATGAGGGAATCTCAATAGTCATCTCATCTAATGATTGAGATTAGACAAGATCAACGGTGGACATAAAATCACTTTATTCACTCACTTTCCCTAAGTCTCAAAAAGTCACCTTTTAATTTGTCTCTCACAAATTAATGACTAGGGTCCAAATTAGAAACTTTCTCACCCCTTAGTTGCCTAGGTGATGAGAAACACTTTCCTAGGTACTTTTTAATTATTTTTAACACTCCCTCTTATCGAGGAAAGTGTTACTCACCAATCCAAACTTGTCCCTGAAAAATAAAATCTTTCCTTTGCCCAATGCTTTGGTGAGTATGTCTACAACCTGCTCATATGTAGATATGTACTGTAGTTCCACTTCTCCTCTCTAAACATAGTCGTGGATGAAGTGATAATGAATCTCAATATGCTTAGACCTTTCATGAAAAACTGGATTCTCCTAGAGTTTAATGCAACTCTGATTGTCACAGTAAATAAAGGTAGGCCTCAATTGCACACCAAACAATCCCACCAGCAACTTGAGAAGCCAAAGAGCCTCACAACTGGCCTGACTGACATCCATATACTCAGCCTCTACAAAACTCAAATCCACTGAATTTTTCTTCCAACTGAACCAAGACACAACTATTGAGCCCAATCTAAAACAACAACTGTAATATCCCTCGGTCGAACCCAAACGTAAATATAATCCAAGTATAGTTAAGCTAGTGAGTTGCTTAGACGTCATTTTTGTAATACACCTTTCATGGCATGGTGCGCGAATATACTGCACAGTAAAGGGATGTAATGTGCACATTTATGAATATCAGGCACAGTAACTAAGGTGTGTTCAACCTTAAAGACAGAGGATACAACGTGCAGTAAGTAAGTGCACGCAATATTAAGGTCAATGAACCTTGGTGTATATAATATGCATTATAGTTTGTTGAGCCAGTATTATAAGTCAGAATGCTTAAGTCTTGGACTTAACCCAGTGCGCCTAGATGTCAAGGGCCAATGCGCCTACTTTGTACATGACTCGTGACTAATATAAAATACATCATTGTGCATAGACTGACCACGATAAAATAGATGGGGGACTGAACTTCACCAGTTAGGGAAAGGGAGGGCCAAAAGCAAGGAATATTATATTAATATTTCCTAAAACATAAAGTATGGATAATTAGTTTATCCTAAGTTATAAAGTTGGGGTCAAGTGGAGAAAAGTAACTTCTGATATGACAAGTGCCAAGTTGGGGAAATGCATTCATATCATGGGAAACTTAGCTCAGTGAGGATTATTTCAGGAGAGAGACCTTACAAATGGAAAATAAAGGGGGGAAACCATCAGGCTGACCATCATTTTGACAGAGAGTTCACATGAATTCCAAAAACACACTCAGTTATCCATTCAATGACTCCATGACCATTTCACTCATACATTCTAAAACCATTCTGAAACCTGTTTCCCCATCCCTTTTGGTTGGTGTACCTGGTTAGCTTGGAGTGGGATTGAAGAAGCAGGTTTTCAAGCCCGTGAGCAGTTCTCTAGGCAAGAGAATTGTTGGGGATTGATTTCCATAGGTGCTAAACTGTAACTACAGTGCTCTGAGACTTCCGGTCTAGCCTGTTGTTGAAGCCCTAGAAGGGAAGTGGGGCAGCCGAGGGACTGTTGAGAAGAGAAGGGACACACTTCCTTGGGTGGGACAGGCATGTGGGGAATGAGAGGTTGTAGGTTGTCATTTGAGTGAGCACCTTAGACAAAGTCTTTCCTATTTTCCATGAGCCTTATCCTCGATAGGAATCCCTTTACCCTGGGTGGAGTTCAGTCCCAGCTCGGGGCTGATTCACTGTTGAGAGTGATGAACAGTGTAAGCTATGGCTGGGAGGTTCGTGGATAGTCTGTAAGCAGTTGGTGATAGTATTTTTAAAGATAAGTATCAATTGTATGATATATGGATATGTTGTTTTTCTATTTACATGCCCATGTTACGATTTTATCATATATGTGACTATGACTTCTTGTGTGCTTATGGGTAATTTCTTGTAAATGATGCATATTGGTAATTACTTTTATTTTAATATAAAATTCATAAGTTACAGAAAGTAATGGTTTTTTTATGTTTAGATGTAAAGTTTCCACGAGCGTGCTGTATGTATATGTTTTAGTTGCATGCAGTCTAAAGAGTAAATTTAGGTGGCATTGCTTAGTTGACTATTGGGTATGCTATTGTATGTTCCACAGTATGGGAACAAAAGATGTTCCCTAGAGTAGCATGTCTCGGCCTGATGGCTGGGAATGTTACCAACTGGCATTAGAGCATGAGTGGTTGCTCTGGAGTGGCGTACCCCAGCCTCAGGTTGGTCGAGGGGTTCGTTACATTTTGGTATTAGAGCCTCAGTTCAACACTAAGCTTGGATGGACTAGAAGGGTGCAATCAAAGTGAATATTCACAGAAAAGTAACTTCGAAGTGACCATAATTAGAGTCATAAAATGTACTTGGAAAAGGTTGGCATACTGGCACGCGTGGTAAATTTGGCACCGCGCGGGAAACTGTGGCGTGCCAGTGTGCACGGTAAATTGTGGCATTGCACGGAAGATTATTATGCGTAGATGCACGCACTAAAATTAGTCTTGTGTTGTAAGCACACACATAGTAAGGTGCACATGGGGTGTGCAAGTATTGATTAACACAGAGGAATTTTATTGGTATGCGCATAAGTACGAGTATAAGTTGTTTCATGACAGTGTATTCAGTAGTGTGCGCAGATATTTGAGCGCGAAGGAGTATGTTAAAATTGACATGGTGCATGCATAGGATGAAAATGCATGTGGAATATTAGTGCGTAGTATCAAACTGTGCGCAATGGATATTGGCACACAACGACAGAGTAGTGCGCGTAAGTAGTCGGTACAATGAAGAAGAAACGCGTAATAGATTTACAAGCGCGGAGAAGCGTTTATCTTGTAATATTTCTATGTACAATAATATAAATGAATAGGACAATTTAATGCATGCAAATTTGCTTGGAAGGCAAGGAGTCTGAGTTTAAATTGCATAATAATAAAATAAAAAATAAACACATAACCGCATTGAAGCTTTAATTAAAAAGAATTTCGAATTTAATTTCTTCTGATTTAGACAGATGAAAATAAAATATAAGATTAGAAGAAAAAATATTATAAAAGAAAACAAGAGTCATAACATCACCAAATAGAAATTGTAATAAAATAGTTTAAAAATCTGTTTATGTATTTATATAATCATATTAATCACAAAATTACAAAAAGGTGATGACAGCAGTTAGTCTGTTGTAAAAAGGGTCATTGAAGAACAGGCCTATCATCTCTTGTACTCTTTACCTCTGCTACTGGTTGTTCAAAATTCACTAAGACATGCTTATCTTAGTTGAAGACTTACTTTAGCTTAGCGATCTCCACATTTAAAGAGGAGTCTAACCAGACCGGTTTATTTTCTCCAACACTTTCGGCTGCTTCAACCATAGATTCCTCCTTCTTATGTCGCTTACTCCTTTTCTTCTTAGCAGTTGGCCTGTTGATGATTAAATCCTTTATAGTGGGATTCAGTCTAACTTCTAATCACGAGTCTATAACCAGATATGTGTGGAACTTTGTTGCTAGAAGGTGCACGAGGACCCTTTCCTCCTTATTTGCAGAAAAACCTAGCATGTTGCTTAAATAACCAGTCTCACTCAACTTAGATTTTTCCATGTATCTCAGGTTGGGGATACTAAAATGTTTCTTTACAGAGAGAAGGAAGTCGAGCAACTTGAATATTACTATGGTTATGGATACGCAAATATCTTCATACTTGGGGAGTGGTAATAATAGAACTCCATTTATGAAGCGCAGACAGATTACATACAAGGAGCGTTGGCTTTCCATGCTCAACCAATCCATTTCAAAAGATTAGCTTCTGAGTTCGTTACACGGTGGCATTCAGCTGACATCATATGGTTGTGATGTACCAAACGAATGAAACAGGGTGATCTGACTAGCTGTCATCACTCCATGAGTGGTGGATTTGACATGTTGAGACACATAATACCACGTCTTGGTGAAAGTGGTTTCGAAAATACCACCTTCTTGCGCGAGTGTGTCTCGGAAGGCACTGTGCGTCAGCATTCTCAAGACTTGGGTCTTATCTAGAATTTTCGTGGTGATAACACTAGGAAACCGGGAGTGATAATGTTGATGTGTATGTTGAATCGAAATGGTGCATATTCTCATGAATTGTTGATTGGTTAGTCTGATTAGTTTCAATGGCTGAACATTTTGCAGAATTAATAACAACTCGGTCAGGACAAACAAGTGCAAAGTCCATAGGAATGGAAGAGGCACAATATAATTACATTCATATAGAGAAGAGCACAGGGATGGATGTCCATTTGGGCATGGAAGGAACGAACTCCAACGGACATGGAGAAGAAAGGAATGAAGATATGAATATGGTTGAGACCATTAAGAATTTGCAGAACGATGTCCAACACCATAAAGATGATAATGAAAGGCTTATGAAATCCAAAGAGTAGCAGGATGCCTTTAACATGAAACTATTGGAAGGTTTGAACATAATAGAGAAGAAATTGGCTAAGGAGACTGACTCAAGTAGATATGAGAGTCACCAATCTTCAGAGGAGAAGGGAGAGGTAAAAAGTACTAGTATACATCACCAGCATCCCCATAGACATTCCCATAAGAGAGTAGGCAACAACTCAATTCTATCCCCTGTCAGAAGGTATAAGAGATCTGGGATGGATGAGCTGCAAGGAGAAATGAACAAAATCAAACCTCCTACATTTGATGGTTAGAAAAAGAAGGATGGAGATGCCAAAACATGGTTGCTAGGCATGAGGAAGTATTTTCAATTGCATAATTATTCTTCCCATGATGAATTTAGAATTTCTATTTATCAACTCAAAGGAAAGGCCTCCATGTGGTGGGATCAACTTGTGCAGGTACAACACATTGTAAAGAAAATTGTTACATGGAGAGAATTCAAGAAGTATTTTGAGAAGAAGTACTTGACCAAGAGATACTATGACAAGAAAATGAAAGAGTTCTTTGAACTCAAGCTTGCAAGTATGACCATCGATGAATATGAGAGAACGTTTCTAGAAATGTTGAAGTATGTCTCTTTCATTAAGGATGAGACAGTCAAGATTCAATGGTACTTAAGTGGATTTCCAATGTTCATCAATGAAAAAATATAATATGATGATCCCAATACATTAGAAGAGACCATAAGGAGAGATAAATGCTTTTATGACCAGCTGAAAGCAAGACCATCTTTCTAAAAGGATTGGGAAGACAATAAGAAATTCAAGATGGATCAAAGGAAGAAGGGAGCTAAGACACCATTCTTCCAAAATAATCCACAATGGCAACAAACGCATAAGGAAACCAGAGTGATTGACACAGGGAGTCAAGGACCAAGACAACCACCTATGCAATGTTGGGGTTGTAAAGGAGACCATAGGTTTAGAGATTGTCCTCACATAGGCGAAAAAGGTAGGGATGTTCACAATGTACAATGAGCTGAGAAAGTAGAGGACATGGAAAAAAATGCGCCAAGGATTTATGCATCCCTGGACAACAAGCAAGAAAAGTATCAGTCCCACATGATTGAAGTGGAAGGTATGATCAACAACCAAACCCTTTCTATTTTAATTGATTCGGGAGCTAGCCATAGTTATATAGACCCAAAGATGGTGGAAAGTTTTCAATTACCAAGAAGCAAGCATGGGAAATCCTGGTTGGTGCAAATGGCTACAGGAGCTAGAAGAAAAGTTAATGAGATGGTTAAGTCTTGCCTCATAGGCATGAATGGACTAAATACTAGGGTAGATTTGAACATCTTACCCTTAGGTTCCTACGACTGTTTAATTGGGATTGATTGGTTGGACCCACATCATGCTCTATTGTATTGTCCTAACAAAGAATTCATTTTCTTGGATGAAGAAGGGAACCAAAGGAAAGTGCAGGGAATTCCCAGGCTAGTAACCATTAGAGAATTTTCAGCATTATAGTTGAAGAAATGTTATAGAAGAGGATGTCAAATATTTTCATCTCATATGGAGGACACACCTAAAGACAAGGTGCCAAATTTGGAGGATTATCCAGTCCTGAACGAGTTTGAATATGTATTCAAGGAAGTATCAGGACTACCCCCAAGGAGAGACATTGATTTCTCTATAGATTTGATGCCTGGAGTAGCACCAGTATCAAAGACTCCTTACAGGATGAGTACACCGGAATTGAAGGAGTTGCAAATGTAGCTTGAAGAACTTCTGAAGAAGGGGTATATACACCCAAGTGTATCACCTTGGGGTGCCCCAGTCTTGTTTGTGAAAAATAAAGATGGAACGTTAAGATTATGCACTGACTTCAGATACTTGAATAAAGTGACTGTTAAGAACAAATATCCTCTACCAAGGATTGATGACCTCTTTGATCAATTGAAGGATGCAAGGATATTTTCAAAGATAGATCTCAGATTAGGATACCATCAGGTAAGAATTAAAGAATAATATATTAGCAATACCACCTTCAGGACAAGGTATGGTCATTATGAGTTCACGGTGGTACCATTTGGATTGTCAAATGCACCAGTTGTTTTCATGTGCTTAATGAATGGTGTTTTCTGAGAGTATTTGGACAAGTTTGTCATTGTCTTTTTGGATGACATTCTTATATATTCCAAGTTAGAGGAAGAGAATGAACATCATTTGAGGATGGTGTTGCAAGTATTAAGGGAGCATCAGTTGTATGCCAAATTGAGCAAGTGGTCATTTTATCAGAAACTAATTCATTATTTGGGGCATATCATCTCAGAAGATGGGATAGCAGTGGACCCTGAGAAGGTAGAAGCCATTAGAGAATGGTCAGAACCAAAGAATGTGATAGAGGTCAGATATTTCATGGGCCTTGCAGGTTACTATAGGAGATTCATTGTATGATTCTCGAAGATAGCACACCCAATCACTTCCTTGCAAAGGAAATGTATGAATTTTTAGTGGACGTCGGACTGTGAAATAAGTTTCCAACATTTGAAACAATTATTGACAAGTGCTCTAATACTAAGGATCATAGACCCAAATGAAGATTTCATTGTATGCACAGATGCACATAATGAAGGACTGGGTGGAATCCTCAGTTAAGATGAATTTGTGATATGTTATGAATCAAGGAAGTTGAAGGAGAATGAAAGAAACTATGCCACTCATGATTTGGAGTTGGTAGCCATAGTGCACGCCCTAAGGAACTGGAGACACTACCTCATGGGAAAGAGTTTTGAGCTAAGAACATGCCACAATGGTTTGAAATATTTATTTGATCAGCCAAATCTAAATTCTAGACAAAGCAGATGGTTAGAATTTGTAAGAGAATATAACTTTGATATAAACAATATCAAAGGGAAAGAAAATAAAGTGGTTGATGCACTCAGTAGGAGGGTGAATGAGCTTCATGCTACAGCCATCATCATGTATCAAACTGATGTTAAAAGAAAAATTTTGGAGGCTTCAAATACAATCTGCAATACAGAGAATTGGTAGCAATGTTAGAACAAGGTAAGACACCACAGAGGAACATAATTTTTGTACCAAATGTCCAGGACTTGAAACATATAATTTTGCATGAGATGCATAATGATCCTTATGCAGGGCACCCTGGATATCATAAAACCATAACAGCAGTCAAGAGCCAATACTTTTGGCCAGGTATGCAGAGAGAAATTGCAGAATACATTGCTAGGTGTATGGAGTGCCAAAAAGTTAAAACATAGCATAGGCACCCAACATGATTGTTGCAACCTTTGCCCATTCCTAAATGGAAGTGGGAAGTGGTGACAATGGAGTTTATTATGGGATTTCCTAGAACATGCAAGCTACATGATTCGATTATGGTATTGGTGAACAAGATTACAAAATCTGCCCATTTTATTCTACTAAAAACTACTCACAAGGAAACAGATGTCACTGATATTTTCATGAAGGAAGTGGCACAATTGCATGGAATTCCTAAAACGATTGTGTCTGACAGAGACCTGAAATTCACCTCGAAATTTTGGAAAGGATTGTTCAAAGGATTCAGAACGAATTTGAACTTTAGTACAACTTACCATCCTGAGTCTAATGGATAGATAGAAAGAGTGAATAGGGTGATAGAAGATATGTTGAGAATGTATGCAATGGACAAACCATCGAAATGGGAAGACTACCTACACTTGGAAGAAATCACTTACAATAATGGATATCATGCATCATTGAAAATGAGCCCATTTGAAGAACTTTATGGTAGAAAGTGCATTACTCTAGTAAGCTAGGATAATCCAGCTGATAGAACAGTAGTTGAGCCAGAATTGCTCAAGGAGATGGAGAACCAAATGTTAAAAATTAAGCAAAATTTGAAAGTTGCCCAAGACAGACAAAAAAGATATGTTGATAAAAACAAAATCCACGGAGAATTCAAAGTGGGTGATCATGTTTTCCTGAAAGTAAAAGCTAACAGGATCTCCCTGAAGCTAGGAAGCTGCGCCAAGTTAGCAACCAAATTTTGTGGACCATTTGAAATCCTAGAGAGGATTGGTCCAGTTGCTTGTATGATTGCATTGCTTCCATCTGTGTCTATTCATAATGTCTTCCATGTATCATTGCTAAAGAAATATATACCTGGTGCTAATCATGTTATTGATTGGAATGTTATTCAGGTGGAGCAAGAAGGCGCTTTCCAAGTGCATCCGGTGCACATCCTAGATCGAAAAATTAAACAACTCCATAATCGATCCATATGGATTGTAAAGGTCCAATGGACCTGGTACAGACCTGAAGACGCTACTTGGGAGCATGAGGATGCAATGCAGATAGAATACCCACATCTTTTTGAAGAATTTTGAGAATTTTGTTGTATATGGGTACATGATGCACTGAGGACAGTGCATAAATAAGGGGAGGGAATTGTAATATCCCTCAGCCAAACCCAAATGTAAATATAATCCAAGTATATTTAAGCTAGTGAGTTGTTTAGACATCATTTTTGTAATACACCTTTCATGGCATGGTGCACGCATATACTATACAGTAAAGGGATGTAATGTGCACATTTCTAAATACCATGCACAGTAACTAAGGTGTGCGCAACCTTAAAGACAGAGAATACAACACGCAGTAACTAAGTGTGCGCAATATTAAGGTCAGCGGACCTTTGTGTATAAAATATGCATTATAGGTTGGTGAGCTAGTATTATAAGCTGAAATGTTTATGTCTTGGACTTAGGCTAGCGCACCTAGATGTCAAGGGCCAATGCACCTACTTTGTACATGAATCATGACTAATATAAAATACATCACTGCATGCAGACTGACCATGATAAAAGAGAGGGGGGGTTGAACTTCACCAGTTAGGGAAAGGGAGGGCCAAAAGTCAAGGAATATTATATTAATATTTCCTAAAACATAAAGTATGGATAATTAGTTTATCCTAAGTTCTAAAGTTGGGGACAAGTGGACAAAAGTAACTTCCAATATGACAAGTTTCAAGTTGGGGACATGCATTCATATCATGGGGAAACTTATCTCAGTGGGGATTATTTTGGGAGAGAGACCTTACGAACGAAAAACAGGGGGGAAACCATCAGGCTAACCATCATTTTGAAAGAGAGTTCATAGTGATTCCAAAAACACACTCAGTTATCTAGTCAATGACTCCATGAACATTTCACTCATACATTATGTTATCCTTGAGAAAACCATTCCACCTTCCCAAAACCTATTTCCCCATCCCTTTTGGTTGGTGTACCTAGTTAGCTTGGAGTGGGATTGAAGAAGTGGGTTGTCAGGCCCGTGAGAAGTTCTCTGGGAGAGAGAATTGTTGGGGATTGATTTTCGTAGGTGCTAAACTGCAGCTACAACACTCTGATATTTATGGTCTGGACTGTTGCTGCATCCCTAAAAGGGAAGTGGGGCAGCCAAGGGACTGTTGAGCAGAGAAGGGGCACACTTCCTTGGGTGGCATAATCATGTGGGGAATGAGAGGCTGTAGGTTGTTAGTTCAGTGAGAACCTGATACAGAGTCTTTCTTGTTGTCCATGAATCTTATCCTGGATAGGAATCCCTTTACCCTGGGTAGAGTTCAATCCCATCTCCAGGGTGATTCACTATTGAGAGTGATGAACAATGTAATCTATTGCTAGGAGGTTCGTTGACGGTCTGTAAATAGTTGGTGACATTCTTTTTAAAGATAAGTATCAATTGTATGATATATGGATATGTTTTTTTTCTATTTACATGCCCATGTTATGATTTTATCATATATGTGACTATGACTGCTTGTGTGCTTATGGGTAATTTCCTGTAAATGATGCATATCGGTAATTACTGTTATTTTAATATAAAGTTGTATGTTATAGAAAGTATTGGTTTTTTTTATGTTTAGATGTAAATCTTTCGCGAGCCTGTTGTATGTATATGTTGTAGTTGCATGCAGTCTAAAGAGTAAATTTAGGTGGCATTGCTTAGTTGAATACTAGGTATGCTACTGTATGTTCCACAGTATGGGAACGAAATATGTTCCCTAGAGTAGCATGTCCCGACCTGATGGCTGGGAATGTTACCAACTGGCGTTAGAGCATGATTGGTTTCTCTGGAGTGGTGTACCCCGTCCTCAGGTTGGTCAAGGGGTTTGTTACAACAACCATAATTACTCTTCCGATTCATGACACATCCTCCCCAATCTGAATCTATAGAGCCAACTAGATGAACTCCATCCCCTCTCTGATAGTCCAGACCATAATCTACATACCAAAAAGATACATGAGCACATGTTTTGTTTCCACCCAACACACTCTCCTAGGCTCCACCATGAACTAACTGAGAGTGTTGACAACAAAACAAATATCTGGCCTAGTATTGACCAAATACATCAAAGAAACGATCAATTGACGATATAAAGTGGAATCCACCAATTGTGACATAGAAGCATGAAGCTTATTTCAATTGGTAATCTGATCCAGGTGGATATCGGTGGCCACCCACCTTTTCTGACTGGCTCAAAACAGTTTTCTGGTAATTTTGGCAATTTACTATTTTTAGCAGGTTTTAACTTCTGGGGCCATTTTGAGGGCCTAAATGAAGGTTTTTTGAGATAGAGGTTCTCAATGATAGTTGAAGGCATAATTGAGCCCCCAAAATGAATCTCCTCGACGATACCTTTCCAACGAGCTCTCACACGCCTAAAACGGAGATTGTATGCAAAAGTTACGACCCCGGGAAGTTGATGTACTAACTTACCCAAATGGGGCCCACAGGACTTTTGGCGCTTCATCTCCTAGGGTTAGGTTTTTGGATGTCTATGAATTTTGGCATTCTCTTCTATTGTAAAAAGGCCTCTAGATCCTCATTGTAATCATCTTCTCACAGATGCAAGTAGCAGCCACATCTCTTCTCAGAGATAAGCTACCAACGCCCTAGCTAGTTTATTTCCATTCTGTCTGTAAGCATATTTCAGTCATTTGGTATTAAGGAAATGAAGTCTTATTTTCGCTGCATCTCTACGTTTATGTGTATTTCTGTATTTCATTGTGTTCCTACCTAAATTCGGATCAGTCGTATCAGAGCGGTCTGCTCATTCTCGATCCTTCTTTGCATGTCCCCAACGAGATCAGGGTATAAGGAGTTGGGGCTCGATCTGGTTGAACCTTTGCGAGATCAGCCTTGCAAACCCCGACAACCACCCATGGGGGAAGAAAAGAAATATGAGGGAGAAATAGATCCTATCCAAATGTTGCTCGAGGAGGCCCTCGAGAAGCAAAGGAACGCGATGATGGACAACTTTGCCCAGATTCTTCAACAGATTCCGATTGGCGGTGCATTGACATCTAGAAGCCACTCTGGAGGTGCCACTCCTTTTAAGGTACAAGTAAACTTTGACATTCCCATATTTGACGGCCAAATAGATGCAGATGCCATAGATAGATGGTTGAATCTGTTAGAAGGATATTTCTCGGTTCATGAGTTTTTCGATCGAGAAAAGATTATTTTCACACTCCTCAAAGCCACCCCCCATGTCAAGGACTGGTGGGAAACCTACTCGGAGCAAGAGGGCGAGGGAGAACCCTCTTTGTTCTCATCTGCACCCACTTGGAATTCTTTCCGAGATTCCATCAAGGAACAATATTATCCCATGGGGAGCTATGAGGACAAATACATACAATGGACTACTTTGTGGCAGCAAAGGGACCAAGATGTGCATGAGATTACGAATCTGTTTCATACCCTACGCACAAAGTTGGGTATCAAAGAT
>ML777481.1:814104-825705 GCA_009831015.1 Picea engelmannii
GACTTTTGGCGCTTCATCTCCTAGGGTTAGGTTTTTGGATGTCTATGACTTTTGGAATTCTCGTCTATTGTAAAAAGGCCTCTAGATCCTCATTGTAATCATCTTCTCACGGATGCGAGTAGCAGCCACATCTCTTCTCAGAGATAAGCTACCAGCGCCCTAGCTAGTTTATTTCCATTCTGTCTGTAAGCATATTTCATTCATTTGGTATTAATGAAATGAAGTCTTATTTCCGCTGCATCTCTGCGTTTATGTGTATTTCTGTATTTCATTGTGTTCCTACATAAATCCAGATCATAATCATCGGAGTGGTCATGGGCCTACAATCCTCTATCTGAAATCTCCTCTGAATATCACACACATACTTCCCCTGTCCTAGGAAAATGTGTTCAGGCTCTTGCCAAACCTCTAATCCCAAAAAATAGTGCATCAGTCCAATATCATTCATCTCAAAATCTGAACCAAGTCTCTCCTTGCAGCTAGTAATGAGTCTCTCTGCCCCTGTAATGAAAATATCATCCACATTGTTGAAACATTTTTTAAAAGTTTTTATCTTTAAGACTAAAACTTTCCTTTTTCGAGTTTTGGCTTTTCATAAAGCATAACCCTCGCCATCATTTCCAAAAGCCCAGTACCAAAGTCTCGACAAGCTTTATTCTTTAAATAATCAAAGGCCAAAAAAAAAAAGGGTTTTAAAAGTCCCAACGCGCTTTCTGTATTTTTTAATCACGGTGATTTAAACCCTAAAGGAGTTGATCAACATTTTTTTTTTTAAATCTTTTGGGATTTGTGTCTACTCAAAACCATATGTTTTCCATGCATATGACATACCTCATGTATCCACAATCCCCAATTTCCCAAAAGAATGGAAGTTAGTAATTATTAAAGATTAAGTTAATCTTATCGTGATTTCACAATTTCGGGAATCGGGGTTTAACAATGACATACCTCATTGTAACCACGATCCCCAAAAGAATGGAAGTTAGTTTTTTAATCCTGATTAATTAATCTACTAATTCAAAAGTTAAGGCCTAACTTAATCTCATCGTGATTTCACAATTTCGGTAATCGGGGTTTATCGATGACATACCTCTTGTATCCACGATCCCTGAAACCCCGAAATGTGAAGTCTTGAACCATAATCATATTTTAAACTTGACTAACTCTGTTTTAAAAAACATGATTAATGGTAATTAAACTTCTTAGGTTTTTTCTTATTTTCGGTACCGTTGAATGAAATCTTTCAAATTTTGAATCTGGAATTGTCGAAATATGGCCACTATTAATAAATAGATAACTAATAAATGTTGTGACACTAATGCATATCTCAGAAATATTTTTTGCATTAAATGTAATTGATTATAGGTCAGTTGTGTCAGTATTTTTTTCATGGAGAATTAAAAATCTGTGTTTCAAAAACCTATGCTTGTTTTGTCTTTCAAAGGTAATTCGCATTCGGCCAAGCTCATGAGCTTCTTTTCTGTGACAGGTTTTCCTTCTAACATAAATCTATGGCACCAAAGAAAGCACTGAAGAAGAGTGAATATATAGAGGAGATGTGTAACCCAGAAGGAGATATCATATCTGACACTATGCCGCATGCCATCGACTCAATTAAATCCTGGAGAGAAATCTATGAACTCCTGGATTACAAAATCAAAAATTCTCCTACTGATTCAGAGAATCACCTTTGGGATATAGCAGAATCAGAGATTCATAAGATCACAACACGCCCTTACCTCATGGAATACAACGACATGATCAATTGGGCCTTGGAGAAGGTCGATATCCCATCAAGAAGTATTTTAAACTATCAAGTGGTCGTTGTCGGCTCATTTAGGCCAGACCATATACAATTAATGTACAAACTCTCACAAATCCTAAGTAAATTTATAATGTTGAGTTCATAGATGAATTTCAAAGGAAGGAGTGTATTGAAGCAGACCGAACTTATCTCGATTTAATCAAAGAATGGTGGAGATGTCCATCGAAATTTAGGGCCGATACCCATGGAATTTATGCCACAGCATCTTTGAACAAGTACATGGTCTATGTAGCCATGATGTTGTGCAAACTCTTTGGAAAAAAGAACCAGTGTCATTTTCTTGTGGATTGGGTACCCTTTTTATAAGAAGCATCAGAAGGATACACTTTTAACTGGAGCAAGATTTTGTCTGATAACCTAGCTCAAGAGGTTTCAAATTACAGAGTTTCAAGATCTAAAGGTCAGCCAGTGGATTTTTACATGTTGTCATACATCATGGACGCAATCTCCTTTGTGACTCCATTTCCCCTGATGAATTGGAGTTGGAACATAACCTGCCCCGAACCCATTCACGAGTATCACTCTGTGCTATGGGGAAAAAATGCTAAGAATGTGTTTTACGAAATTTGTCATTTCATAGTAATTCCAATGCATAAAATGTTTTATGGTTGTGAACCTCCTCGCAGTTCTGAGACAGTCTCAGAAAACATCAAAGCAATAGACGATTGGTTCATTGATGAAAACTTCTCTTACATTAGGGTTTATGGGTGCTCAATCCCCCCTCATGTGCTTCCAAAATTCCTCCCAGACAGACTGGTATTGAGGGAAGTAGCACACAAAATAGTAAAAGGTGGTATTGGAATAGAGCTAAAGGCAGCTCAAAAGAAGTCCTGGCCAATCTTCCCTGTACATATCGGGAAATTTTCATTGCAAAACCTAGGCCATTCTAAAGTGGAAGCTGAAGCACTAGAAGAAGTTAAACTGGTAAATATCGAACATAAAAAACATGACCCTTATCAACTAGTGAACAGACATTTGATGCACTGTAATATGAAAGCTTATGAACACGAAAAGTTTGTTTATGATGATATATTCAAAGAGGTCAAAACCTATGAGGAGGTATTGAACAGGGTATCGAACTTATCACCCGACTTATAGACTAGTTTCATGTCCTTCCAAATTCATAGGCGAAGTTGTTTGCCAAAGATTTTGCAGGGTGAATCCACGACCCCCCCTCCAGAGCAGGAAGGGCCTCCCCCAAGTTTTGAAACAGAGTTACAGGATAAAACAACTGCAAAGGGAAATATGAAGGAGATTGAAATGCCTTCACAAGAAACAGAGGTTCCTCAGACAGAGAAATCAAAGTCACGGAAAGATAAGGAGTTGGAAACATCTCCAGAAATCCCTGAGGATTTTCCCAAAAAAGTAGGAGGAACAACATTAACGGAGCTTGGAAGTCCTATTACTTCTTTGACCCCATTGCAGTCTACCTATGGAAACCCCCAAGAGGGGGCTCTATATGTTAGTGATCTCGAACCTATTTCTAGGGATGAGATTCCTTCCTCTGATTACTTTTTCAGTAAAAAGAGGAAGGCTATCTTGAAATAGGAAATGCATCCAAGAGGAAACATGATGATAAAAAAGAACAAGATCATTGTAGATTGACAAAAACTTGAAGAGGGGGAATTCGCTACAGAAATAGTAGGCACAATGGGAGCCTTAGCATCGGCAAATTTATACTCTGTGGGTAATTTAAGAACTATGTTGCAGCAAAAAGATCAGATGATAGCTCAGCTACAAATTCAATTAAAGGAGAGTGAAAGAAGTATCAGTCGGGAGATAAAAAAGGGTCTAGAATGAGACAGATTCAATGACATTCAAGAGATTCAAAAATTGAAAGCAAGTTTAGATGAAGCAAACCTGAAGATATATGTCAGTCAAGCACAAGTCCTACAGCAAGAAGAAATGAATAGACAATTACAAAATAAGATTAATTCCATTCAAAATCAAGTGGTAGAGCTTGAAATCTTCCAAGCCCGAGTGTTGTAAATACATACAAAGATAGAAAAAGAGCAACAAGGAGTGTTCTTTAAGATGGAATTTATTCAAAATTACTTTCAAGAAGAAAGTAAATCCTTGGAGAGTATTCTCCTGAAAGAGAGAGAAGTGAAAGTAGCCAGAACAACTTTTCAAAAAGAAGTGGCTCTTTCAACAAAAGAGGAGGTCGGAGAGACTCAAAAGCTATTTTTTTCATAGCAGATTAAAGGTGATATAATACTCAAGGTGTGGGAGGCAAACCTCGCAGAAAACAAGAGAATAACTAGAGAGGTTAATGACGACTGTCAAGGAATTTTTGACCTTTTAGAGAAATCTTCATTGAACATTGGAAGGAACAACTGTCCAGGGTTGTTAGGAGAAATTAACATTGGTAAGAATCAGTTAAGACTCAAGGAGGATATGGAAGAAATTTAGGTAGAGATCCCAAAAATAAAGGTAATCAATGTCACTCAAATTGACAAATGGATAGTGATGTCGAACTTAAAGTTACAAACTATTAAGTTCATGAGAAAGATAATCGAAGACCGTCTCCCTGAACTACAGAGAAATTTCTTCCTATTTGAAGTGAAAGATATTCCAAAAGCTCCCAGAGTTTTGGTGTAGTTTCTGAGAAAATGTATTCGTTGTCTTAAAATAGAAGAAGGAAGTTCATCAACGAATATATAAAGTATTATTTTGAAAATTTCGTCATCGAAATTAATCAAAGAAGATATAAACGGTTCAATATGTCACTTTCATGTAATCGTTAGTCTTCGGAAGTTAGTTAATCACCAACAAAAAAGAAAATTTTGGTGATCATGTATAAATATAATTTCACAAGACTAAGAAGAGGCTTTTGGTTTTTTGGGAGCCAATTGTATTAGAAGTTTTCCAATTTATGGTGATATAGATAATGCAGAAGAGATTCTAAATTATGTCAACTTGAAGCTTTGTGTTCCTTTATTTTGTTTTCAATATTTTTCAACATCTTTCTTTTTGTGTCTTTCTAATGAACGATCAGCTACAGTTTAACTTGAAATTCTATTGTAGTTTGAATTTATTTGATTATCTAATCATTTACAGTTTTTCATGTGTGATTACTATCAGTAGTTTCAAGACGTGTAGGTCATTTAGATGATTATATTTTATACTTCATTAAAAATCTCATTTTTCTTTTCTTCTTTTATTATGATATGAGATTCTTTCATGATTAAAGCCTCATATTTTTCGATAGCATTACTTTGTTATTATTTTATTATTCTCAAATTACTCCAAGTACAGGAAACGGCCTCTACAATTATTGTGTTATTATTTTGAGTTCTAAAACTCCTTTCCTATTTCATCCATCAAAACTGAAACAACAAATCTTCAAACATTTTATAATTTAATAAAATTTTACTCCCCATGACTATCCCAAATAATAGACAGCCTAACATAGAACCTGGCCTTCAAGACCAAACTAGCATTGCTTTGAACTTATTTAATACTATCCTGGAAACAAAAACTACCTGGGTAAAATTAGAACGCTCATGGGTAGTTATCGAGAGAGATATCGGCGTCCAAGAACAATGCGAAGCTAGACAGAGACAGTTGAGAAACCAACTCTGATTTATCTTTCACAATTGATTCTTACCCCTTAATTCTCTTGATCTTTTCAGATGCCTTAACGGTATACTTTAGAGCCTTAAAGTATAAACTCAAGAACAACACACATATATAAAGGGAATGAGAGGATCCTCTCCAACCATAATGAAGTATAGTTTTGGATCTACCTCACTCTTCTCAAAGAAAAAATGTTGCAAATAGGAATCAATCTTCAAATACCAAACTCTGGTAGCTTGTTTCATCCCATACAATGCCTTCTTCATTCTACACACATGAGAATCTCTCCCATGCACCTCAAATACCAATGGATTCTTAATATACACCTCCTCCTATATAAGACCATTCAGAAATGCAGTCTTCACATCCATCTGGTGGATCTTCTAACCCATCTCTGCTAAAATGGAAATCACTGACCTGATCGAGGTATATCTAGTAACTGGTGTGAAGGTCTCATAATAATTAACTCCCTCAACCTATGAGAACCCCCAAGCTACAAAGAGATATTTTTACTTCTCAATGCTTCCATCTGCAACATGCTTGAGTTTATAGAGCCACCTGGAAGTCACCACTGACTTCCGATTAGGTCTAGGAAAAACTTCCCAAACATCATTCTTCATGATGGAATTGTACTCTTCCATCATGGAATCTCTCCAAACCTCTATACCAGTAGCCTCTTCAAAAGTGGAAGGCTTGGAATCCCGAATACTACTCACCATCGTGATGTAGCTGCAAAACCTCTCGGGAGGTTTACTCTCCCTCACAGCCTGCCTGAGATTCTCCACTAAACCCTATGCCTCCCTCCAAGTATCCTAAAGCCACTTGGGCTTCCTCATCTCTAAAGTAGTGTCTCATGGAGAGGAATCTCCCTTCTCAACCCCATCTCCTAAATATTGTGATCCTGAAATAGACTATGGAGTACTCGATCCTGAAACCTATGGACTGATAACCTGTGATCCTGACATATGTGGCCCTATCACCAAAACCGGTGACCCTGAACTATGTGTCATTGAAGTCTTTTGTGGACTAACCTGAATCTAAGGTGATGATTTCTCACCCCTCTCTGTCTCTCGTGACTTCCTAAAGGATCCATCCTCCTCAAATATCCCATCCCTCCTCAAAACTATCTTCCTCAAGGAAGGAATGTATATACGGAAAGCCTTTGAAGTCTCACTATACCCAAAAAATATCCCTCTCTCTGTCATGGGTTATATCTTTGTCCTCTTCTCATAGGGGACATGTAAATATGTGATTCACCCAAAAATATGAAAGTCCCCCACCTCAGGCCTCTTCCCAGAGAAATCATCCTCAGGAGTCATACTCCCCACTACCCTGTGTAGACTCTTGTTCTACAGATAAACTATAGTGTAGCATGCCTCAACCCAAAGAAATAGTGGCACCCCCTAATCATGTAGCATGTCTCTCTCAACCCCAACTATGGAACTTTTATTCCTTTCAGCAACCCCATTTTGTTGTGGGTTGTAAGGAACATTCAACTCTCTCTTGATTCCCTCTCCTGCACAAAATTCCATGAACTCCTTGGAGGTATACTCACCCCCATTGTATGTCCTTAGAAATTATTTTTTTCCCAGACTAGTTCTCCACAAGAGCTTTGAACCCTTGGAATGGATTTAAGACCTATCCTTTGGTCTTCATGAAGAAAATCCAAGACTTCTGTGAGAAGTCATCAATGAATATAACATAGTATAAATAACCAGTCAACGATGTCAAAGACATCGGGCCACATACATGAAAATGAATAAGATCAAGGATACATGTTGCTCTATTATCACTGCTAGGAAAATAGGTCTTGGTGTACTTTCCCAAAGCACACCCCTTGCACAAATCCCTGTGCTCTGTACTGAAATTTGGAACTCTAGTCTCAATCTCCCTCAGTACCCTCAAAGCCCCATGGTGAAAATATTCCATCCTCCTATGCCATAACTCACATAGATCATTTTTGTTGGTAGAATGAAATAATGCTCTTGCTGGATGGAACATGAGCTTATACAGCTTCTCATGTCGAGTTCCAATCACTTTGGCCGAAGTTATACTGGACCCCTTGGGGAAAAGGAGCACCTACCCATCACGGAAAAACACCTCATAGCCCCTCTCATCAATGAAAAAAATTGAAAATAAGTTCTTCTTAAAACCAGGAACATATAGGACCTCTCTCAACAACATGAGAGGTCAAGACTCCCTCTTAAATGATACAGTCCCACTATCGGCTACCTTGACCACCCGGTCATCTCCAAGCACTACCTCAATATCACCAATCTGAGTAAGATCTGTCAAGTTCTTACGAACACCTATCATATGGAGGGAGGCACCATTGTCAATATACCACATATAAGAATGAGTGGTCATTGTGGAAAGACATACAACTAAGGAAAACTCCTTATCAAACTTGGTGGAGAACTCCTCCACCAATGTTGAATCTACTGTCTGTTTCTTGTTGTTATTCGGACACTTACCTGCATCATTCCCAAACTTGTGGCATGAAAATCACTTGACTTTTATCATGTCCTTATTCCCTTCACCCTTCAGTTATTTTCCTCCCTTATGACCCTTTTTGAATTTCTTCTTGTTGTTGGAAAAAAGAGCCACGTTCTCCTCAACAAAAACAACCCATTGTTTGGAAAATCCATTCAATTTTGTTCTCACAATCTCACTACCAACAATAGCCTCCCTAATAGCTCCAATCTCATCTCTCACCTATGTCAACTTGGTAATATATGTGACCACATTTTCATCCTTGGTCATTTTAATGCTCTTCAATTTTTCTCTCAAAACCATGTTCTAGTTTTCATTTGTACTCTGGTACAACTTTGTCAAAGACAACCACATCTCATAGGCATTTGTATTCCCCATCAAATGAGGAATCAAATGGTCATTTATGGCATCAAGAATAATCCTCTTAGCCTTGATACTCTTCTCAGTGTATGTTGCAAGAAGAGTAACATCAATAGGTACAACCACAGGATGTGTTCTGGAGTTCTCAACAATATCCCACAACTCATTTTCTTGCAACAACAAGATCATCCTCTCTTTCCAAGAACCAAAGTTTGTTTCCCCATCAAGTCTGTCCTCAACCCTCAAACCTGTAGCCATTGAACCTTTTCTACTGAAAATTCAAAATTCAAAATTATGTCCGGTGAAGTGACTGTTTTCCCACTTTTCTGAATTTCTGATATGTATCTTATTCTCTTTAACTCAGCTCTGCTACCATGTAAAATTTCAAACCCCACCTAGTTTCAAGTCTCACTGATTTTTCAGCCAATGTTTAATGCCCAAACCCAGTTTTATGACAGCCAATTAAACTCAGCATAAAACAAAATTTTCAGAAATGAAACATGAAGATTCTGAACATCTTTTAACGCAAAAATAAAAACATATCAGCAACACATAACTCAAAAAATTTAACACAGTGACTTTTGGTCTAACAGTAACCCTGGAAAAACCCACAAGGGGAAAACTAGTGAGAGAGGGAATTTTATTATTTGTGAGCTTCAGAGAAATTATTTTACAACATATTCATCTTCAGAAAAATACACAAAATTATCTTAGACTTTTTTCTTTAGAAAAACTCCTTCTAAACAGTCCTGAAGATGTTGCTCGATTTCTGTCCCAGAAATCCGTACAACTATATGGTTGTCCTAACAATAAATGTTGTACAGACTGTATTGAAATTTGTGCCAAAATTTTTTATATGAATGTACGGAATACCCAGCAGAATGGTACCTCAAAACTCATGCCAACCTCCTCGAAAAGCATTCCCATAAAATCTATACATTATGGCCCTCGAAATCTATGCAAGTCCGTACAAACTCTATAGATTCTCTTCTACAAAAAATCATGCCCATCAAGTTCCTCGATTTTTGTGCCAATAAATTATATGTGGTTTCCTTGGAATGTGTGCCAACCTTCTCAGAAATTGTTGTTGTTTTCCTCCTCAATTGATGTGCACATTAATGGTTTTATGACCTCAAAAAATCTGTACTATATGGACTATATAAATGTTGTCTATTGTATTGAAGTATGTGCTAGATCGATGCCTTGAAGTGCATGCCCTAAATCTTCAAAAAATACCTCCTCCCTTTCTCAATCTCGACCTCCTCCTCTTTATCTCTCCAAATTGATTCAACTACCCAAGAATGGGTGTGCCCTCCTACCCTAGTCGACCTCATGAGGGAATATCAAGAGTCATCTCATTTAACAGTTGAGATTAGACGAGATCAACGGTGGAGATAAACTCACTTTATTTACCCACTTTCCCTAAGTCTCAAAAAGTCGCCTTTTAATTTGTCTCTCACAAATTAAATGACTAGGGTCCACATTAGGCACTTTCTCACCCCTTAGGCACCTAGGTGAAGACAAACACTTGCCTAGGTACTTTTAATTATTTTTAACAACAATTCCCTCATAAAAGAGTGTTTCCTTCTAGGGAAAATGTTAAGCCCTAATATTGGCTCATTACCCCTTAATTGGGGCATATTATATTAGTAATGTTATTTTATTTATGTTGGCTTTAGGACATTACTTGTAATTATACCTCCTAGTCTCCTATATATACCAAGGAGACATTTTCATTTTGAATCATCTTGTGCTTGAACATCTAAGCGGGGTAAAAGGTGGTTGCCCCCTCGAAGAGGCTTATTATCTAAAATTATCTCTTTTTCAAGGCATTGAGTACTTTTTCTGAGGTTTTTCTATGCTATATTGATATTTGGTTCTTAACATATGGTATCAGAGCTCAAGGTCTTGGGGTTTCGCTGCTACATCTGAGACACCTTGGAATTTTTGCTATAACATGTTTTCTACAACATTTCATAAGGAATGGCTTGGAGGATATTTAGTAGATAGATCAAGGTACGTTGGGTTCAAAATTTAGCTCCCGAATCCTTATACTTTTGGAGATACAACCTGTACAAGATAGGGTTTTGGAATCATCGTGAACTGAGTCATTGTGGAATTTTTGCTATAAAAACTTTTCTGTAACATTTCAGACCCTGAACTATGGAGGATATTTACATAAATCAGTAATTCATTTTTGGTAAAACGTTCATATTTTGGGTCATCTTAAATTTGTAGATACACCCTGTGTAATATAGGGTATCTGATTAGTCTTATTGACTAGTCTCAAGAAGGTGTTCCAGGTAAAACAATCATAACTTCTTCCTAGAGTATCCAAATTGAGTGGGACTTGTTTCATTGGATCATGGATAGTCTATAGTATTTCTGGTGAGAGTTTCATAATTTTATATCAATTATTTTGTGTGGGGCACGCTGTACAAATGAGATCTCCTAGAGAGGCCAAAAATTGACAAGTTGTGGGGAAGCTACAGTAAATTCCACTTGGCACATCCAATTTTGATCAGACCTATGGCATTGCAGAGAAGAAATACCAGAGAACTACATAAAAGAAATTTTCATACCCAGAAGGGCCGAAACTTGGGAGATACAATAGAAGAATATTGTCTAACAGAACCACCTCAAAATCAAGGTTCAAAAGTGATACTTGGCCAACATGCCACCAAAAAAGGGAACTTCTACACCAAATAAGCCTCCAGAAAATCCTACTTGGACTCTTGATGAAGATGAAGAAATGAGTAGGGACATAAATGAACTACAAAAGAAGATGGATTCAATGGAAGATGAGTTGGATACTAAGATGGATTCAATGGAAGCTAAGTTGGATACTAATATGGATAGTTTAAAAGGAGAGATCATGGAAGTATTGAAAATTTTCGTAACAGAGAAGACACCTGAAAGTGAAAATGAATCCCATGAAATTCATGATGAGGACACAAGGAAGGTGAATCAAGAATGGAGAAACTCCAACTTTGGTTTGAAGACCAACCACGTTCCTAAGATTGATATGAGGAAGTTTGATGGCAAGGACCCAATCACATGGATACTTTAGATGGAGCAATTCTTTGGTCTCCATAATGTGCCACATACACAAAAGGTACGAATTGCTTATTTATATTTAGAACCTAATCAATTTTTATGGTATCGATGGCTTTGTTCTCGCAAATCACTCGTCACTTGGACAATATTCACGGAAGAAATGATAGCACACTATGAGGATACAAGGAGCAATACCTTCTTTAGCCAATTGATAAATCTCAAGCAAAAGGGTTCAGTTACCAAGCACATTGAGAACTTCCAAAGATTGAATATAAAGGTAACCGATA
>ML777481.1:829550-839652 GCA_009831015.1 Picea engelmannii
TGGGGGGGGGGGGGGGGGGATTGCCCCCACACCTCCCATTATGGAATGGGGTCCAAGCATGGATGAAACAAACCTCTAAATCAAGAATATAATCAGGCTCCACAACCAACAATCTCCCACTTGGAGATTGATCACAACAGCTCCACTGCTACTATACATGTTGGAATATACTCCACCTTGGACCTGGAAAATTTCACCTTCATGCTTGAATACCAAATGAAACTGAGCAGTAACTTATTTTCTCCATGGTTACCCCCTTTGTTAACATGTCTATAGGATTTTGGCTAGTATGTATATTTTCTAACTTCAAATTTCCATCTTCCAAAATGGATCATATGAAATGGTACATGATCTGTATATTTGTAGTATTTGAATGGAAGGTTGAGCTCTTTGCAAGATGGATGGAACTCTCACTATCATAGTACAACCTACTACTCTTCTTCTTCTTTCCCAATTCCTCCATAAACCTCTGTAACCAAATCATTTCTTTACTAGCCTCTATAGTAGCAACATACTCTTATTTTGTTGTTGAAAGTGAAACAACCTTTTGTAGTTTTGAAATCCAACTTATTGTTGTTCCACCTATAGTAAAAATATACCCTTTGATGCTCCTCCTGCTATCTTTATCACCTATCGTATCTAAATCAACATATCCCTATAGAACAATGTCTGAACCTCCAAAAAATAATGCATGAGTAGAAGTACCTCTCAAATACCTAAGAATCCAATTTACTGTCTCCCAATGTTCTTTACATGGATTGTTCATATACCTTCTCACAACTCCCACTGCATGTGCAATATATGGTCTTGTGAAAACCATCGTATACATCAAGCTTCCAATCGTTGATAAATAAGGGACCTTGGACATGTATTATATCTCCTCCTGTGTCTTGAAACACATTTCCTTAGTTAATTTGAAATGTCTAGCCAAAGGTGTACTAATTGGTTTTTCATTTTGCATTCTAAACCTCTCCAACACCTTCTCTATGTACTCACTCTGAGACAATGTCCATTTGTGATTTTTCATGCCTCTTGTTATTCTCATACCAAGGATTTTCTTTGTAGCACCCAAATCCTTCATCGCAAATGAATTAGATAATTTCTTCATGAGAACATTTATATCCTGCATATTAAACCCTACAACAAGAATATCATCTACATACAATAGAAATATAATATAGCTTCCATTTTCTAGCCTTTTAAAATAAACACAGTAATCAAAATGACATCTACTATAACCTTGTTCCATCATAAACCTATCAAAGTTCAAATACCACTTCCTTGGAGCTTTCTTTAGGTCATACCATCTGTTCTTCAACCTGCATACCAAATTTTCTTCCCTTTGACCTCATACCCCTATGGTTGTTGCATATAAATCTCTTCATCCAAATCCCCATGGAGAAAATTTGTTTTTACATATAACTTTTCAAGATGCAAATCTTGTACTACCACAAGACTTAAAATAGTCCTAATTGAAGTCATTTTAACAATAGGAGAAAATATTTCATCAAAATCTATACCCTTCTTTTGTGAAAACCCCTTTACAACAAGTCTAGATTTGTACCGTTTTTTTCCTCCATCTTCTTCCTTCAACCTGTAAACCCATTTATTCTGCAATGCTCTTTTTCCTATAGGAAAATGAACCAAATCCCAAGTCTATTTATTTACCAAGGAATCCATTTCCTTTTTCATGCCTTGCTCCCACTTCCTTTTAGTGTCTACATGCATTGCATCTTCATAACTTTCTGGTTCACCAGAATCAATCAACAATAAATAGTACAATTAAGGAGAGTATCATTCTAGGGGTCTACTTAACCTGGTAGATATTATAACAACACTTGTAGGAGTTTGAGGTACCTATTTCTCTTGTTGTTGTACATTTTTATTTTCTTGTACCTTTGGAATTTATTTTTAAGTGATCTCATCAAGCACTGTGTATTCTAGTATTTATTTTTCCTATTTCTTTCCCTGCAACTAATATTTGTACATGACCTTTTGTACATGACCTTCTCATTGAATATGACATCTCTACTCCTAATGATTTTGTTATTTTCATAATCCCATAAGAGATAACCAAAATCATTAACATTGTATCCAATAAAGGTACACGTGTTGGATTTTTCCTCAAGCTTTGTTCTGTTGTCTTTATCAATATGGACAAATGCTTCACAACCAAAAGTCTTCAAAAAAGAATAGTTTACCTTTTTTCCTATCCATGCTTCCTATGGAATTCCACCATCCAAATATATTGAAGGTCCTATGTTTATTAAGTAAACAACAATATCTACAACATATGCCCAGAACTGTAAGGGAAACCCAACATGCAATCTCATACTCCTTGCACACTCCATGATTGTCATGTTCATCCTTTCCAACACACCATTTTATTTTGGTGTTCCTAGAACTATTTTGTCTCTACGAATCCCATGGTATGAACAATAATCATCAAAATCCTTGTTGCAATATTCACCTCCATTGTCTAATCTGAGACACTTCAACCTTTTTCCTGTCTCATTCTCAACCAAATCTTTCCATTTCTTAAAAGTATCAAAAACATCATATTTTTTTCGAATGCAATAAACCCAAGTTTTTCTAGTTGCATCATCAATAAAAGTAACATAATAACGAGAGACACCAAGAGATGATACCTAATTTGGTCCCCATACATCTTTATGCACAAGCTCTAACCTTTCATTCTTCTTTTCTTTTCTGACTCTAAGAAATCCGACTCTCTTATGTTTTCCATAAACACAGTGCTCACAAAAATCCAAATCAATTTGTTTAAGATCTGGAAACAAATTTATTTTGTGAAGTATCTGCATCCCCTTCTCACTTATGTGTCCGAGCCTATGATGCCAAAGTGTTGTATCCACTCCTATAGAAGCTAAAGAGATAGAATAATTACTATTACTAATACATAAATACAATGTACCTACCTTCTCTCCTTTTTTTATCACCAATGATCCTTTGGTGACCTTCCACGCCTTATATATATATATATATATATATATATATATATATATATATATACAAAATTCACTTACCAACTGCCTTGTTGAAATTAGGATTTTCCTTAGATATGGTACATGTCTTACCTCTTTCAATAACCATTGGTTTCCATTCTTTTGCTTTATTTATACGTTACTCATTCCAACAATTTTGCATGGTGCATCATCACCCAAATGAACCTATCCAAAATCACCTTGAACATAATCTAGAAAATGTGTCCTATGGGGTGTGGCATCAAATGAAGACCCTAAATATACTACCCAAGAATCATAATTATTATCTATAGAAAGAATCAAATAATATTTAAACACATCACATGTTACATTTTCTTCATGTTTTCCATCTCTTTGTTTCTTTGGAGATCTGCAGTCTTTCTGCAGATGTGCTTTCTTCCCACAATTCCAACACTCTATCTTTCCCAGTTTAGATTTGGATCTTCCCTTCCTAGAATTCCCACGGTTCCCTGAGCCCTTTCCTCTATCATTTTTTATTCCCCTATTCTCCATGTTTAACGCATTACCTAATGTCTCACGTGTGGTTTTCCTTCGCATTTACTCGTTAAGGATAACACCAACAATATCATCAAATTTTAGAGTGTTTGAACCAGAGACAGAGTTACTTACAACCATGACCAAGTCGTTCCAACTTTTTGAAAATGAGCACAAAATTAGAAAATCCCTAACCTCATCATCACAGCCCACTTTTACAGAACTTAGCTGATTAGTAACAGTATTAAATTCATTTAAATGATGTGCAACAGACCCACCTTTTGACATATTCATATTAAATAATATCTTCATTATAAATACATTGTTGGATGTCGAGGGTTTTCATATAGTTTATCCAATGCGTCCATCAGCTCCTCCTTTGTCTTTTCTTTCGAAATATTGAAAGCCATCGATGCTTCTAGGTTCATCCATATAGTTCCTAGTTCCTTTTTGTCTAGAACCTCCCATTCTTCATCTTTCATGGTCGTCGGCTTCTTTTCTATTCCACCCAATGGTAGGAATATATCCTTCTGATACAAATAATATTCCATTTGCATCTTCTATTACTGGTAGTTTTGGCTGTTAAATTTCTCGACCCTAAAATTTCTATCTTTCGCCATTTCTCCCACTCGAACCAAGAACCCTCTGTTCCTGTGAGTTACCTTTCGCTCTGATACCAGTTGTTAGAAAAAAAATGATCGTGCAGCAATAAAATAAAATAAAATGCGGAAATAAAAACAGAAGATACATAATACAATAAAGACATGGATATACATGGTTCACCTAGTGTGGGATACGTCCACCAGATAAATTGTCAGGTCCTTCCTTTTTATTATCCATCAAAATTAAGGGATACAACCTACAACACGCCCATTGTAATTTCCTCTTCTTTCTCTCACAGTCTCCTCTCTCAGAATACAATATTTTCAATAATACACAGCCACAATACAATTATCTCATAAAAGGGAGTTTCCTTCAAGGGAAAAAAATCCATAAAATTAATTTCTACTGTCATATATATGACCTTATAATGAACTGTACATATTGACTACAAAATTACAATATTTTACAAGGCAATTTTTTCCCAACATTTTTCTTTGGAGGCACTGCCCCCGAATCCTCCACCAAGGGGAGGGATATAAAAAAAAATCCACCCCCCTCTCGACCCCCTTGGAGACCGTTGTGGGGGGGGAATCCCCCCCACACCCCCTGTTAGGGAATGGGGTCCAAGCACGGTTGGAAAAAACTCTGAATTAGGAAGATAATTAGGCTCCACAACCAATAGGCAAGGCATGGCATGGCATGGAAATGTATGGAATGGAAAGTAATGGTATGGAAAGGCATGGTATTGAAAGACAAGGAATGACAAGTGAAGGGAAGGAAAGATATGGCAAGGCATGGTATGGCAAGGCATGACATGGAAAGGCATGGTATGGAAAGGCATGGCATGGAAAGGCAGGGCATGGAAAGGAAAGGAAATGACATGGAAAGGCATGGCATGACAAGGAAAGGCATGGTATGGAAGGGCATGCAAAGGAAAGGCATGGCATGGCATGGCATGGAAAGGGAATCTAAGGAAAGTCAATACGAGGAAAAATATAACATCCCTTAAAACAAGTAATCATTAAATTAAAGGGGGATAAAAATACAATCTTAAACTAGGGTTTAGATAAAACTGCATGTTGAAATGAAAGATGACACATGACAACCCTACAATATTCAAGATATCAATCCCTATAGGGATGGAAATTATGACATAAATGTAATAAAAGGTGCAAGGCGTATTCCAAGGGTTTAACTACAAGACATGGAAATGGAAAGGCAAGGAAAGGCATACCATACCATATCATACCATACCATACCATACCATACCATGGAATGGAAAGGAAAGGAATACCATACCATTCCTCTCCATACCATGCTAAGGATACCATACCATACAAAGGCAAGGCACACCGTACCTTATCATACCATGGCTTGGCAAGACAAGGCATACCATACCATACCAAGGAAAGGCAACAAAATACATACCATACCATGGAAAGGCAAGGAAATATATACCATACCATACCATACCATACCATGTCAAGACAAGGCAAGGCATACCATAGCATATCAAGGAATGCCATACCATAGCATACCATATCATGGC
Source organism: Picea engelmannii (assembly GCA_009831015.1). NCBI lineage: Eukaryota > Viridiplantae > Streptophyta > Pinopsida > Pinales > Pinaceae > Picea > Picea engelmannii. The sequence goes on from ML777481.1 coordinate 835,200, forward strand.
ATGGCATGGCATACCATAGCATATCATACCATACCATGGCAATGCAAGGTAAGGCATGGCATGGAAAGGCATCCCATACCATACCAAGAAAGGAATACCATACCATACCATACCATACCATGGCTTGGAAAGGAAAGGCAAGTCATACCATACCATACCATGGCAAGGCAAGGCAAGGCAGGGCATGACATGGCATGGAAAGGCATACCAAACCATACCATACCATACCATACCATACCATGGCTTGTCAAGGAAAGGAATACCATACCATACCATGGCAAGGCAAGGAAAGCCATACCATACCATGGCAAGTCAAGGAAATCCATGGCATGGTATGACAAGGCATACAAAACCATATCATACCAAGGAAAGGCATACCATACCATACCATACCATGGCTTTGAAAGGCAAGCCAAGGAAATTCATACCATACCATACCATACCATGGCAAGGCAAAGTAAGGCATACCATACCATGGCAAGTCAAGGCATGACATGGAATGGAAAGGCATACCATACCATACCATGGCAAGGCAAGGTAAAGCATGGCATGACAAGGCATACCATACCATACAATGCTAATGAAAGGCAAGTCATGAAATGACAAGGCATACGATACCATACCATACCATATCATACCATACCAAGGCAAGGCATACCATACCATACATACCATGGCTTGGAAAGGCATGGCAAGGAAAGACATACAATACCATACCATACCATATCATACCATACCAAGGCAAGGCATACCATACCATACATACCATGGCTTGGCAAGGCATGGAAAGGAAAGACATACAATACCATACCATACCATACCATGGCAGGGAAATGTAAGGCATACCATACCATACCATACCATGGAAAGTCAAGGCAAGGCATGACATGGAAAGGAATTCCATACCATACCATACCATACCAAGGTAAGGCAAGGAATGGTGTGGCAAGACATACCATGCCATACCATACCATACCATTCCATGGAAAAGAAAGGAAAGGCATGGAATGGCAAGGAAAGGTATCACAAGTCATGCATGGCATGGCATGGTAAGGTAAATCATGGCATGGAAAGGCAAGGCATGGAAATAAATGACAAGGAATGGAAAGGCATGGCATGGAAAGGCATGGCATGGAAATGCAAGGCAAGGCAAGGAAATTCAAGGCATGGAATGGCATGGCAAGGAAAGGCAAGGAAAGGAAAGACATGGCATGACATGGCATGGCATGGCAAGGCAAGGAAATGCATGGAATGGCATGGTAAGGAAAGTAAATGCAAGGAATGACATGGAAAGGAATGCAAAGGAAAGACATTGCATGTCATGGCATGGAAAGTAAAAGCAAGGAAAAGCAAGGCATGGCATGGCAAGGAAAGTCAGTGTAATGCAAGAAAAGGAATTGCATCACAAGGAATGGCATGATAAGGAAAGGCAATGCAAGGCATGGCATGGTATGGCATGAAAAAGAAAGGAATGGAATGACATGTCATGGCAAGGAAATACAAGGAAAGACAATACAAGGAAAAATATAACATCCCTTAAAACAAGTAATCATCAAATGAAAGGGGGCTAAAATTGAAAGCTTAAACTAGTGTTTAGATAACAAATGCATGCTAAAATGAAAGATGGCACATGACAACCCTAGAATATTCAAAACATGACAACCCTAAAGAGTTAAAAATTATGACATAAATGTAATAAAAGGTTTTGAGGTGTATTACTAGGGTTTAATTGTGAGGCATGGAAATGGCATGGCAACGTTTATTTTTTGTTATTCTTTTTTCTTTGAAATCCACATTTTGATTTGAATTTTTCCTTTCATAATTTTATGGAATAATATATTTATTGTTATATAGGTTAAAATGGGAAATTACATGACAATACATGGGAAGCTACATGACAATGGAATGGCATGGCATGGTATTAAAGTGGAAATGGCATGCAATGGCATGGTTTGGGAAGGAATGGAAATGGCATGGCATGGAAAGGCATGGAAATGGCAAGGCATGGAATGGCATGGCATGGCATGGAAATTTCATGGAATGTCATGGCTTGGCAAGGCATGGCAACGACATGGCAATGAAATGGCATAGAAAAACATGTAAATGGTGTGGAAATAGCAATGGCATGGAAATGGCATGCCATGGAATGACTTGGCAAGGCATGAAAATAACATGGAAATGGAATGGCATGGAAAGGCATGGTATGGAATCAACATGTTTGTGGGATTGGTTTTGAGAGGGTCCTTTGTCTCCTTGTGTACTCTAACCAAAAATTTGGTAGAAGTGTGCAATAAACTCTCATAGATAATGAAGGGAAAATAATAATGGTTTCAAGTCTCCTTGGAGGAATTTTGGTAGCATAGCATTACTTCTATGGTGTGTCATGAAATGTAACCTCAAAACCTTTATTTTTAGGTGGAAAATGATACCCATTCTAAGATATAGTTTCCATGTGAACTTTCTCATTCTATTGATCAAAATCACTAAGTTTAGTGAACATCATGGAAGACTGAATAAATGTTATTAATAATTGATGGGTTTAACAAAATTTACATATACCCACTATACAAACTAAAAAACATGAGTTCATTAATGAGTCATTGATTAATATTTTGGCATTTATGAAGGATTACACATAAATTAAATGATTTTATATATGTCATGCATAGACAGAGGGAAATAATGTGTGTGACCGAGAAAATGGTCAAACTATGGATTGAATCAACTAAGAAACTAACAACTAGAATTCTCAAAGGAATGCCAAGGGAAGAATAGGGTCAAGGTTTTGTCCTAAGGAGACTAGGAATACTAGGAATTATACATACATGAGAAAACAAATACCTTTAACATGCAACTTTGGTAAGAAAAGAATTTAGGGTTTGTGGCATTTTAAAACCCTAGTGCTACCTAATGTGCTTGTTATCGAGAGGATAGAGGGAGTTGATCTTGTACAAGTGTGGGATACAAATGTAGGTTCCAAAAACAATTTACCATTGTGTATTCTACCTTCTTGATGATCTATAATGGAGTGAGCTATTGGCTAATGCTATATTATGGTTTCCATTCCTAGGGTTTGAAGAGCCCAACTTCTGACAACTCTTGATAAGATATTGGTAGGTGCATGTACTCCATATTCTAAATATATATGAAGTGTTTGGGTTGTCCAAATGTTTTGTACTTGCATAATTGAATTTTTCCTTATGTCATATTCATAATTGAGTAATTATAGTACTAGTTATGGAGTTTAATTTGACATAACATTGAGTTGAGATTGTTAAGTGATTTACAATTATGTAGAAGATAAATGAGAAAATTTATTTCTATAATAAATTATTGTAATATGCCATTTTTTAGGTCACGATATTTTCAAGTGACCATTATTTGAGTGTGGATTTTGATTGAATTTAGATGGAGATAATTCAAGAGGTAGTCCATGCATTGTTGGTTGTGAGTTAGAATATGGATATTGACGCCAACCTGCCTCGACGGCACGGTCGCTCTTACCCAGGACCTTCTCTAACTCTGGCCCTAAGAGTCAAAGTACTCTTTCACTCCACTCGGGAGTCCACTACCCACAGTGATTACTTCGGTGATCTCCCCTTCGGGTCTCGGGAAATCGCGATTCGGGAATTCGCGGTTCACGCGAGCACGATTCACCTACAGCTCCAACCCCCGAACCCCGATAGTCAATAGTCAACGCTTTTGCACATTGGGGATTCCCCTATCGGGAAACCGGAGTATGCGATGTCACGAATCCTTGACACCACAAAGTCCCGAACCCCGAACTCCGATAGCACGTGCAGACTTGGACTTCCCGCCTTCAGACTTCGATAAATCACCCCCTGTCCTTGTCACGGTCAATGACCCCGATAAATTTGGGAAATCGCGACTCGCGATTTTGCAAGGTACAAACTTTTGCCTCGCCAAACTCCGAACGTCGAATCCCCGAAGTCCGATGGACTTCAATCCTCCTCGCCTGTGCTTACGGGTTAACTCCCGCGTAGCTCCTCCTTGATCTAACGATCCTTGGGGTTTCACAAACCTTCACATGGATTTCAAGTCGTCGATTCTCTTCCTCTTGAGAACTCTTCCTTATCCCAAGACTCGATTCTATTCATGCTCCCCCTGGGTCTGTTCCCAAAGTCTTCCCCACGGAACTATCCCTCCTGATATTGGTCCCTCTTGCTCCTCCAGAGATTCTGTACCAACTTCTCATGCTCGAACTTCGCCAATTCTCAAAGTGTTGAGTTCCTTTGGACTATGTGCACTCACTGCGACAGTAGCCCACGCCGTTCTTTTCTTTCCCTCAGACTAACTGCTGATATTTCCAGCTTCTCGGCCTGCACTTTCCCTGCTCAACACGAGTAACCCAATTCGACTTCTGGGTGAGCAAGAATGAGAGTTTAACTGTAGAGCCTCCTCGACGCACTCTATGCGGAGGAATTCAGCTTCA
>ML777481.1:850729-894032 GCA_009831015.1 Picea engelmannii
CCCTCTCCTTCTCTGGATTGGGTGATTGCCTACCTCTTCTTCGGGCATCCATGTCTTCACGATCAGGTGACTGCCTCTCCCTCCTGGGCGGCATGGCGGATTTCTTCTCTCTACTACCAAAGCAAAGAGAAACCCTTTTCCGGATCTGATACCACTTGACGCCAACCTGCCTCGACGGCACGGCCGCTCTTACCCAGGACCTTCTCTAACTATGGCACTAAGAGTCAAAGTACTCTTTCACTCCACTCGGGAGTCCACTACCCACAGTGATTACTTTGGTGATCTCCCCTTCGGGTCTTGGGAAATCGCGATTCGGGAATTCGTGGTTCACGCGAGCACGATTCACCTACAGCTCCAACCCCCGAACCCCGATAGTCAATAGTCAACGCTTTTGCGCATCGGGGATTCCCCTATCGGGAAACCGAAGTATGCGATGTCACGAATCCTTGACACCACAAAGTCCCGAACCCCAAACTCCGATAGCACGTGCAGACTTGGACTTCCCGCCTTCAGACTTCGATAAATCACCCCCTGTCCTTGTCACGGTCAATGACCCCGATAAATTCAGGAAATCGCGACTCGCGATTTCACAAGGTACAAACTTTTGCCTCGCCAAACTCCGAACGCCGAATCCCCGAAGTCCGATGGACTTCAATCCTCCTCGCCTGCGCTTATGGGTTAACTCCCGCATAGCTCCTCCTTGATCTGACGATCCTCGGGGTTTCGCAAACCTTCACAGGGATTTCAAGTCGTCGATTCTCTTCCTCTTGAGAACTCTTCCTGCTCCCAAGACTCGATTCTGTTCACGCTCCCCCTGGGTCTATTCCCAAAGTCTTCCCCACGGAACTATCCCTCCTGAGCTTGGTCCCTCTTTCTCCTCCAGAGATTCTGTACCAACTGCTCACGCTCGAACTTCGCCAATTCTCAAAGTGTTGAGTTCCTCCGGACTATGTGCACTCACTGCGACAGTAGCCCACGCCGTTCTTTTCTTTCCCTTAGACTAACTGCTGATATTTCCAACTTCTCGGCCTGCACTTTCCCTGCTCAACACGAGTAACCCAATTCGACTTCTGGGTGAGCAAGAATGAGAGTTTAACTGTAGAGCCTCCTCGACGCACTCTATGCGGAGGAATTCAGCTGCACTCTATGCAGGAATCTCTTGGCTCAAACAGAGAAACAATTGAAACTTATTTCCTCATTCTCTCAGGTTTCGAACCTGCCATGCAATAACATATGTAGCATATAGACAATAGGCAAAACAAGAATCAAATATGCAACAGCATAATATCAACAACACACAGAAAATAATCACAGCCATGAAATTGAATCAAAGCTTTACTATAAATTCAATATCTGTACATGGGGATTCTTCACCAGTTCTTTGAGTTGCTCTCTTCCTGCTTCTCTATGCTAATGCTGAATAATAATCTCAATTATACAAGGAGGGTGCCTATATTCGTTTTCCCTCCTGGAAGTAAAACTGTCTAATCTACAGCTAATTTCTATCTAACAGCATTAAAACTATTAAATGCCTTCCTATCTATAATATAATACAAGTGCGCCCGGCTTTGAATGCCTTCATTTAAATGCCGGCGCAACAATACCAAGGTAGAATTCAAAATTGAAGTTTGTTGGCTTGTCCAACTGTCTCTTCTTTCTCCTCGCGCTGGCTCACTTTATGAGGTGTGGATGCTCCTGCATCAGATATCCACAAGATTCATGCAAATAATTAAAAAGGAATGACCTATCGATCATGTAGAGATACATGGTTGATAAACAAGAAATGCTACTTGAGAACCATTAATTTCTTATGGATTTAACACTTAGCAATAGTTTCCACCATAATATATTCCTTAATGTGTAATGAAATTGTTTATAATTACTTTATAAAAAAATCAAGGGATTAATACACATAAAATTCATACACTTTGAAATTCATATATTCGACATAAAATGCAGAAACAATGAGAGTCATAAAAAATCAACCATGAAATGTGTGTTTGTGTGTGTGTGTGTGTGTGTGTTCAACATCATCTAAATTGTTCATTTTTTACAAAATGGAAAATCGTGCCCAATATACAAAGAGAAAACAAGTGCCCTAACACAAAAAACTCCATATGGTAGCCTAGATTCAAAATGGTAGTAGTTGGTCAATCATTGACCACTGCCACACTCGCCACCCTCAGGAGCATCCTGAAAATCAATTTTTTTTCTCTTTCTTGAGGAATCACCTCGAGAGGTTCTAGGCCTGGACATGCTTCGACGCTCTGGAGACTGTACAAAGAATAAAAATTGTTATAAGTTGTTTTCCTCAATGAATTAATAAACATGCAAAATGATACTTTGTAATTTAACCTAAGAAAACTCACTACATATGCTATTGTAAATTGTGAGGGTGTTACCCTCCTCTGCGACCCCGGTCTCTCTATGATGCCACCTTACATTAGTTACAAGGATCAAATCAAGAAAATTAAACAAATATGCATAAAATCAAATTCATGAAACATAAAAAATTATCATTAATGCATTATCTCACCGTGAATATCTCAGACCTCAATGGAGATTCACTAGTAGATGGAGCACTAGGTTGTACAACCTGCTCCAAGACCACCTCTACTGTGGCAGTTTCGGTCGATGGGGTCGATGGAAATGTTGAGGGTGGTCATCTATGGACCCCCATAGGTTGTACAAGTGATTGCAACTCCCTAGACCTGGAGAAAGGTAACCTAGAAGTAATGCCCAGGTGCTCAGGGAATGCAATGGTACTATAACTAGAAAATATATCCATGGCTTGCATGCATATTAATAAAATTGAACTATTAGTACCAACTAGTAAAATTCAAAAACATAAACACAAACAATTTGAGAATTATACGATATTTAACACTACACATGTTACATGTGATACAAGTGACTTGTCCATCCTAGATGGGCATTCCCCGATATCACCTAGTCCCAAATCCTGTAGAAACATGAGAAAATTAAATATTTGAGGATGACATAAAATAAAGAAATCACTATGGTGAATTTATCACATGTGACACATACCTGCATGTGGGGTGCACCCAATGATCATGATGCCTCTACTACTGCATCGTTGGTGGGGCTAGGCACTAATGAATCCATTGGCATAGAGGGTCTACTTCTAGGACATAACAACTTCAAAACAACATACAATAAAATATTGATATAAATACACATAATAAAAAATAAATATATAATGATGAAGAACATAAATAGGGTTATGATACTAACCTCCTCCATGAAGCTATGTTGTCCACTAGGCTCTATAGGCCCATATCATGTCTTCCTACAACTTGAACATATGTGTTTCTTGTTCAATGGTAATTTTTGTCCAGTTCTAGGATCCCTAAAAGTAGACAATATTTGTGGTTTTGAAATGCCCAGGTATTTGACTTGGTTTCTGTCCAAACCAGTGTTATAATACTCATACATTATTTCCCTATAATAAAAAATAGAGGTGAACTTCCCTTGGGCACTTATAATGGACTTCACAAGGATGTCCAAAGAAGTGTCCAAGGAGTTGATAGGCTCTCTAGTGTCCCTTAATTGTTCATCAAGGTTTCCAAATATAACAAATCCCTCATCAATTTGAGTGTTTACATTGGGTGCTTATGGTGGGTATTGATGAGTGTTTGCATTGGGTGCTTATGATGGGTTGGGGTTTTGATCTTCTTGGTTTCCTTCTGAGTGTTTTACATTATCTCAGGGTTCCATTTTATTATATATGCTGCAATTTAAAATCCATGCATCTAAATTAGATCACATTTTTTTACAAAATCACATTTTTTTTTAGTTTAGATTCTTGGAAGAAAAAGAATAAATTGGAAATGAATAAATTGGATTAAAACTAAGATAAATCAAACATACTTGGAAACGATTGCAATATCCTTCCTCTCTAGATACACTCTAGCTCATTTGTTCACTCAATGAGAGTAGAAACGCAAGCACAAATTGTGCACAATGACCACAAATCGTGCTCGTGGGGTCTTTAAAAAGTTTATCAGTAGGAATGCGCACACATTATTGCCACTAAACCTATGTGGAAATACTTTTGGAGGTTTGGTCACCTCCAAACCTAAAGGATTAGGACTGCATGTGTGTTCCTAAGAACACGCACACGTTCCTACGAGTGTGTGTTCCTTCTGCATGGATTGCCACTTTTTCGGCCATGAACTTCATGCACTTACCCATTAGCCACAAAAAAATTAGATCATAATGTTTTAAAATCTAAAGAAAATCAGCATTGTTAAAAAAACAAATTTTTACAAGATTTATAGTAAAATAGGGTGTTGGATAATTCCTAAAACTTAGTGGATTTGAATAATTTGTCATCTTTGTAACACTAAGATGGATCAAGATGAAAAGCATTTTTTTTTTTTAGTGAATACATCCACACTATATCACAATTTCAAAATATTTGTTACAACATTGACCTTCCTAACCATTAGCATTTGTTACAATATCGACTTTCCTAACCTTCTAACTCATCAAAATTGTGGTAATTTAGAAATGTTTTTCTTAAATCATTTTAAGGACATAAACCAAGTAATTCCTCACCTTAATTAATGTCTAGAAAAAAAAATGATCTTTGGGCATCATCATCATCATCATCATGAATGTTTTTCTTAAATATTTTGGAGGACAAAATCTAAGAATTTACTTACCTCATTTTGTTAGAATATAGAAGATGGTGTGCCCGTTTTACCATTGACGATACCCTCTTCACCCAACCATAGGCCAAAGCCACCCTCCAAGCACCTTAAACTTGACTGAGAATTAATCCGGAAGCAAACCCTAGGCTAGATAGCCAAACAAGGTGTAGCACATCTTCCTCCAAGGATAGCACACCAACAATAGTTGATCAGATAGTCCAAACCCTAGGCAAGAGATAGTCCAAGACAATACTGAAAACTAGTTGTTGTTGCAGTTGCACCTGCAACCCTCCTCCACATGTGCGCACCAAACTAGGAACTACAGTGTGCACCAGTTGCTCTCTGCAATTCTGAGATGTGTCAAATGAGAACTAGAGCCCTGTATTTATATTGGTTCTGTCAGATTTGTTGGGGCCGACTTCTCCTTTTGGATATGTATCTTTTCAGTATATTATTATTATTTTTGGTTGACTTCTTCTCTTGGAGGCTAATAACCTAATATAAATTATCTTCTTGAGCCGACAAGACTTCTAGGGTTATTAGCCAACTCATTAGGGTTTTCTCTTGCTTTCCAGAGTCTTCTGTTCTCGTCAATTTTACATGTGGAGGTAAAAACCTCTCGTAGCTACCATAATATTAACACTCCCTCCTAGATAGGGACGTATTACAAGTAATGGTCTTGAGCACAAAAACATACCATTTATCTAGTAGCATCAATATATTCGTCTAGACTATCTCATGACTAGATCATGAGCATCACCATCACCATCAGCTACATCATTTCTCGAAACCATACTTCATCTGAGTAATTATACATGATGTTGGATAAGTCATTCCCACCATAGAGTGATACAAGAGCCATTCTTATAATCTAGAAGAGTAAATGCTCTAAACTGTTTTTCGTCTAGAAAATCTCTGTTCATCATTCTTCTAGATGATGATGATCTCCAATAAAATACTGATAGTCTTCAAGGCAATTAGAATAAAAAATAGAACACAATTGTGTCTATCCATAGTAGTACATAACTACAATTCAGTGGTACACTACCACACCAAGTAACACACAAGTACTTGATCAACAATGTGTAGTTGCGAACAATGGAACATATCCACCATAGTAGTCTTCATCTAATGTCATACAACCTTCATAAAAAACATCTGATAGCAACCTTCATAGAAACAATGTTATGATATAAATTGAATTATCTAGGCCAATCATTCACTCACATCTGTGAGCTCTGAAAGAATATATGCCTCAGAGTAGAATAATGAGATATCTGGACTATTCTTCTCAAGAAAGGAAGAATAATTGTCATGTCTTTTGAACCTGGACCATTCCCCACCCTGGGCCATTCTTCCTACACTAATCAAATTGCACCCTGTAGAGAATGTATAACCCTAAGGAATGTTGAGTCTGGACCATTCCCCACCCAGGGCCATTCCTCCTACACTAATCAAAGTGCACCCTGGAGAGAATGTATAAACCCTAAGGAATGTCTGTCCCTGATTGTTGAGCCTGGACCATTCCCCACCCTGGGCCATTCCTCCTACACTAATCAAAGTACACCCTAGAGAGAATGTATAAACCCTAAGGAATGACTGTCCAGACCATTTCCTCTGTTAACCACAAGAGGAAAAGACTGTCCTGCATCAACCTCCAAAATGGACCATTTCTCATGTTAACCACAATGAGAAATCATTGTTCGGCGAGGTGGGCCAATCTTCTTGAGTAACCCTCAAGAAGAGAGATTTCCCTAGACCAATACCCATGTTAACCACAATGGGAAGTCATTTTCTATGATACATCAGCAATCAAACTACTTCCCATGTTAACTACAATGGAAAGTGACTGTCCGTCAGAAGTCTAAATCCACTTTCTGAACAGGAAAGCATTCGTCCAAAATGGACTATTTTTCAATTTTAAAGAATGAATGTCTTCAATAATGCTCCCTCCTAACTTGGAGAGTCATTTCTTCCTTTTTCAATAAGAAGGAAGTCGTTTCCACGAGCTCCAGCTTGAGTATGCAAACTCTTTCATCTTGGATAGAGGATTTACCAAAATGTCTTCTTATCTGCTCATCTGTGGGGATATGTATTGGAGAATCATTTTCTCCTTTCTGGACTTCATCATGGATAATGTAATGTTTGATTTCAAATGTACTTTAGTCTGGAACATTGTGAAGGCTTCATGTAGATCTGAACAATAGAGTATATCATAGTTGGAAAAACTGGAACATATCTATGTGGCACTTCTTTTTGTCATCATGAGATCTGATCTACAGAGTAATCATCTTGATGTTATAGGAAATCTTCACCACGCTTCTGCTGTGCACTGGAGGTTCTCCACCAAGTTATCTTCTTCTATCTACGTATAGGAGTCTCTTTCTAGTATGCCTCAAGGTCTTGATATTGCTCTTCATATGCTCTTTATTCAATTTCTCTGGAGAAACATTCTTTGCATTCATCTCATGTAGAATTTTGACTCATGGATGTTGTGGATGATATAATGACTTATGTAGAGATAAGTCTAGTTTACTGGAACAAGTAATCATCATAGTATTCTCCCTCCATCTGGGAGAACCTCTAGTTCTATATCTCACAATGATTTCATTCATAATTCTTCCATATGACTTTCAGTTCCTCTGCTTGATTGCTTTTATTGAGTTCATATCAAGCTAGTAATCTTTTGATTCTTAATATTATGACTGGTTGTTCTGGATTTTCTTTCTTTCTTGGAATCTTCATGTTCTTCTTCATGTTTTTCTTTAGCTCTTGGGTCCATGGAGTTTATTATAGATTCCATGCCCTAGAGATTTTGCTTCTTCCTTTCATCATAGGATCACGGATCTGGATGGACAACTAGGAATACTTTAAGGCTTCTCTTCGAAGAAGTCTTCTTCTGCGGTTGAACTGAACGCGTACAGTCTTTCATGACTGGTACCATGGATATATATATTTCATCATATTCAATGAATCATAGGATTAGCTTCCTCCTAATCCTTGCTTCATGTATAAGTCCATATAATCGACTCCCTCCGTCTAACAGAATCCCTGCTTCCATCTACATCCTCATTATCTTCTACAATGTATAATTGGTTCTCTTTGTCTAATAGAGTCCACGCTTTCATATGAATCCTTATTGTCTTCTGCAATGTATAATTGGCTCTCTTGTCTAACAGAGTCCATGCTTCCATCATAATTCTGTTTTCCAATTTCCTCTCGATTTCTTTGCTTCTTCTAAGTCTCTTATGAATGATTCAGCTTATCTTCCATATGATTTGTATTTCACTCTTTCATGTGTATTATCTAATGATATTTATTTTCATCTTGTTTGTTCTTCCATAGGTCTAGTTCTTCTTGGAACACATTATCTTCCAAGAGATAGATATACAAGATATGTACAAAGATGATGCAAACAAGATATGTACAAGAAATAAGAAGAGTATTGTTACCTTTTAGAAGAAGAAGTCTCTTCCATCATGCTTAGTCTTCTTTGTAGGTTCATTTTCTTCGGTAATTGATGCTTCGTGTTTCTCCTTCCTTTTCTTTATCTCGGGACAATGGTTCTTGTAGTGACCATACTTTCAAAAATTGAAGCATTATACTTCTGAAATGTCTTTCTCTTGATTTGGCTTCCTCCTCGAACCAAATTTCCTTTTGTTCTTGAAGTTCTTGAATCTTGTTGTGAAAGCTTGATTGTTGTACTTCTTTTGGGGTTTCTCTTTTGCATTGATCCTTGATTCTTCTTGAGAACAACAAGTCCAAAGTTTGTTCAAATGTTGGATACTCCTTTCTTGTGTTCATGCTTGTGGCAAATGCATCCCACGTCTTGGGAAGACCATTGAGTACTATTTTTACCAACTCCTTCTCTGAGATGATCTCTTCAATAGCTTGTAGTTGATCTCTTAACTGAGAGATTCTCACAAGGTATGATGTTATGATTCCGTCATCATTCATCTTCATGTCACAGAGCTCATTCTTCAGACTCATTACTTGTCCAATGTTTCTGACTGAGAAGAGGTTTGTTAGGGCATTGTACATCTTCCTTGATGAGTTAAGGTGGGAGATATAGGGTATCAAGTGGTCTTTGATAGATTCCACTATGATACTCATGGCATTGATGTCACCGTCTTTGAACTTATTCATAGCTGCAACGTTTTGTGGTTCCTTCTCTTTTCCTTCTTCAAACTCTGGTTTCACGGTCTTTCCTTTCACGATATTCAGCACTTTATTCTCGGCAAGGATGAGGTAAATCCTTGTCTTCCACGCTCTGAAGTTAGAGGCTCCATCTAACTTTTTCTCAGACTTCATAGAGTTCATCATGGCTACTTGACTTGGTCAAACCCTGGATTTGACTAGAAATTCAAACTTCACGTCTTGGCTTGCTGAGAGTATTAGGAGATGCGCTAGGCTTGGGAAAACTAATCTGTCCGGAGATTAGTTCAATCTCTTCACTTAAGGTGCCTCAAAAAGAGGTTTAGGGTTTCTGCAACTACTCTTGCTAGTAACCCTAGCGTCAGTGTCTTGGGAGCTTCTTCTGCTAGTAACCCTAGTGGCAGTTCCTCAGCGAGCTCAATATCCTAGAGGCTATGTTTCCTTCCAATGTTTAGACTGAATGAAGGAGGTGTGGTCCCATAACCTGTTAGAATATAGAAGATGGTGTGCTCATTTTACCATTGACGATACCCTCATCACCCAACCATAGGCTGAAGCCACCCTCCGAGCACCTTAACCTTGAATGAGAATTACTCTGGAAGCAAACCCTAGGCTAGATAGCCAAACAAGGTGTAACGCATCTTCCTCCAAGGATAGCAAACCGACAATAATTGATCAGATAGTCCAAACCCTAGCCAAGAGATAGTCCAAGCCAATACTGAAAACTAGTTGTTGTTGTAGCTGCACCTGCAGCCCTCCTCCACATGTGTGAACCAAACTGGGAACTGCAATGTGCACCAGTTTCTCTATGCAATTCTAAGATGTGTCAAATGAGAACTAGCGCCCTGTATTTATACTAGTTATGCCACATTTGTTGGGGCCAACTTCTCCTTCTGGATATGTGTCTGTTCAGTATATTATTATTATTTCTGGTTGACTTCTTCTCTTTGAGGCTAATAACCTAATATAAATTATATTATTGAGCCGACAAGACTTCTAGGGTTATTAGCCAACTTATTAGGGTTTTCTCTTGCTTTCTGGAGTCTTCTATTCTCATCAGGTTTACACGTGGAGGTAAATACCTCCCGCAGCTACCATAATATTAACACGTTTAAGATCTAATAAATGAAATTTGATCTCATTACATCATGTTCATCATCTTCATTTTCATTGTTATCCTCATTATCATCATCTTTTCCATCGTCATCATCAACAACAACAATCAAATTTGGTCTTAGCATCCTCATTGTTGTTGACGTCATCATCCTTGTCATCCTCATCATCATCATCATCATCACTATCATCTCATCATTGTCATTGTCAACATCATCATCACCTCAGTTTTTCATCATTGTCGACATCATCATCACGAGAAAACAATGTTCTTCTTATTCTTCATCACCATCATCATATTATACCTTTGTTTTCATCATCATTCTCCTCATCATCATTATCATCGTCATGCTCCTCCTCATCATTATTTTCACCACACCACCCTCATATATTAACATATATATTATTAAAAATATAATATTAAAAAAATCAATAACATAACCACACCTAAAGATAATATATTGTGATATTTTTTTTAAGTACAAACCAATACATATGCAATATTTATCCTACTCAAGAGAAACAACTAAACAAAAAAACTTTTTATTACAAAGAAGAATGTCCAAATCGGTGCACAATTATTGTAGAAGCTTCTTATCGTGATCACATCTCTCAACATTGGTTTAATGGGATCATTTAGAGAGCATTATGCTTACCAACAACATACAAGTGGATAAGTAAACAAGGAGATTAGCTGCAAAGTAGCTAGTCCCTGCCTCGAGCAATCGAAGAATATGGTAAAAAATAATAAATCCATTGTCAGCATCCAGACGTGTGAAATGTTCATACCACCCCGATTAGTTAAAGATATAGAGTCATATTTTGGTCTTCACATATTTATTAAAGTATCTTTGTTCACACTTGCTTCGAGTATATATAATATCAAGATTAGAGATTACAAGGAGTAAATATTATCATGTAGAGATAGGTTGATCCGGAACAATTACATCTTTTGGATTTTCATAGTAAATATATGAAGAGTTTCATAAAATTATATAAAATGTTTTGTTTTTTTGTTGTTGTGTTCTTTAAAGTATATTTTATAAATAAATTTTGAATTGCATAAAGAAAAATATGTTGTGTTTTTTAATAATAAGTTCATTGTAGTTTTGGATTATAAGATTATAGATGCTTCAAACTGTTTTGTTTATTGGTCAACTTCTGCAAATGTATTTAGCCACATTTATCAATATGTGAAAGTCAGTGGAAGAAAAAATCTATGAATGCCCCCCACCACAAGCCATCGAGAATGGGAAATAAATGAGAGTTGTCATAAAAAATGATGAAATCGCTAGCTTGAAGAGCATCCAACCAAAAACTATACATTTGAGAATCTAACTAGAACCTGTACAACATATTGAATTATTAACAACATAAATTAACATTCAAAACTATAAAATATTATACTTCAAACATTAAATAAAATAGCAATAGCCCATTGTTTTTTGTGTTTAATGCCCACTATCGCATGTGGCAGTCATTGTGGTTGTCTTTGCTACCCTGCCTTGAAAAGGTGAAACGTGCACAGTGACAATGGACAATGCCATGGGACAGATCTATGAGTTTCTCAGGCCCACACTGAAGGACACCATGGGATAGATATGCTAGTTACTCCACACACACAGAAGGAAGCATCATCGCCCCACATCTCCATCAAAGGTATGCAGTTCTCTCCATCACCTGCTCCTCTTACGAGCTCGTTTGTAACATAAATCTATGAAATATTATCCTCTAAATCCTATGTAAAGAAACACTACAAGTTAAATCTTTGTATTTCTTACAACATTATGGAAAGGAAGCAAAAAAATCAGTTTTACCGTTTCTTACAAGCATGAAAAAATAGGCAATCTATGCAGTCTGGTTTAGAGAGATTTTGAAGGTCTCACTAAGAATATAATCCACATGGATCCCTTTCGAGGTTTCTATGCAAATTAACCAGTGCTTACAGTTTATTCCTATAGTATGTTATAACCTTTTTAAATGGCAATTTGCATAGAGGACACTCACCCACAATAGTTGGTAACAACTATATTCCATGTTTTGAAATGTCGGTTGTTTTTCATTTTATTTTGTATTCAATATTGCTCCAATCAACAACAAACCATTCATCTTTTCCCAAGTAAAAAGAGAATATTGTTTTAGAGTCGAGATTGACATTCGAAGCATCAAATATTTATTCAAAGTAATAACTTTATGTGATATTATAAGTTCATAGATCATAGAAGAGTAAAGAAACAAGATTAATATATATAGTAGTGGTTGTTACTATGATTATTGTAGTAGTATTTACATATCAAGGGAAGGGCTTGTAGCAGTAGCATTTTCTGTTAGCGAAATGGAAATTGCAGGTTCCGGCTAGGAATCCTTCATTTCGGTAAACATTTTTGCAATTGGTGCTTCTCATACAATATCCTTTGAACTTGTCACCTGGGGTATTTGAACATACATGATTGTCTACCACTTCCCCTTGCTTCACATTACATGTTTCCATTCACATCAACAAACATTTCAACAAGAAATGTTACAACAATCAATATATAGAGCATTCCATCAATTCTTCCATTCCAATGATAGAGAACGAACAAGTAGAATACAAGAGGAATATATTTACCAATGCTTATAATGAGAAACACGAGAAAAAAAATAACGTTCAGTCTACTTCCAACTCCACATTTTCCCTTATTAATCTCATTCTTTTTTTAACGCACCACATACCTGAAAGATTCAATAAATACCATTCAACATTTTTAAAATAGTTGAAGTGAATACCCTATTGATATCAGTCATAGACATGTTGAAATGGCCAGTAATAAGTACTATACAATTTAATGGTGTTACACAGTCAAATCTAAATAATTTTAGATTAAAAAATAAACACACACAAAACATAATACCTTAAAGACACCATATCTTATTGATAGTCGAAGATCAGTCACTGGCTCTGGCTCTGAGAATAGTTGCGTTGGATTCTTCTACATATTCATGATATCCCTATGTGTTGGGACTTTGCCTCCCATCGTTGAAGGAAATTCCTTCAACCCTCATATCCCTGTGGGATGTGACATCGACTTCTCCTCCCCGCAGGAGAAACAATTTGATGTTGGTTTCCAGAGGAACTATAATACACTAACATTTGATCATTGTGCATGGAGATGTAAGGCCACGAATGAGGTGTAGAGTGTGCATGCATATCGCCACCTCCTCGGACATGCATCGACTAGGGCGACCATCGATTACAGCAATTCCAGAAAGTGGCTATTTAATTATTAATAAAAATAATAATTAAATGATTTTTATTATCTGACAAATAGTCATAAAAATTTCAATACACCACACTTAATTAAGTCATATCCCAACCTCTGACCCAATCATAAAATTCAAATTATCAAATAGTCGTAAAAATTTCAACACACCACGCTTAATTAAGTCACATCCCAACCTACCCAATCATAAAATTCAAATTATCAAATTGAAAAATATAAAATTTATTTATTTATTCTAAAATAATAAAAAATAATGCATTTATTTTTCATAACATAGTGAAATCTTTTAGAAAACTCCAAAATCCACCTACTAATAAAATAGATTGCACTAGTTAATAGGCGGTCAATGATGGTTGAGTGCGAGGCAATTGCTAGAGTCCCTAGCATGAGGCAAGGGTAGCGTGAGGCATGGACTAATAAAAGAAGAGAGAAATTTCATTCAAATGTTTGTAAACAACTAATATAATATAAACATAACTCAAAATCAAATTTATGGAATGAGATTTCAAGAGAAGTAGCACTAATGCAATGCAAAATCAAAATGCCTCCACCATTAAGTTTATACGTTTATATTTCTTTGTCTTTTTCTTTTCCTATCTATCAAGTTGAGAAGGTGGAAAAAAAAAATCGTAACACTGTGTTTTAAATTTTTTATAAGAAAAAAATTAAAAATTGTAATGAAATATTTCTAAAATAAAAATAAAAATGTATTTCAATTAAATTTAAATTAAAAATTAAAAAAATTAATCTTTTTAAAATTATGTTTTGTTTTTATGTTATTTTTAAATTTATTATTATTATTTTATAATAACAAAATATTTAGCTTCACAATTTAATTTGTCTACCACCCAATCAAAATTAGATTATTAAATTGTGTATACATAGTAATAATAATATTTTTTGTTATGATATTATGCTTAACATTTTTTATTATAAATTAGATTATTAAATTTTGTATACACAATAATAATAATATTTTTTGTTATGATATTGTGCTTAACATTTTTTATTATAAAATCAAATAATGTGTTCAAGTTAAAACTATATAATTACCTATCATTAATATCAATTAATAACAAATATTTTTTAAATAAATACAATAATTTATTATAAAATCAAATAATTTGTTCAAATTAAAAGTATATAATTACCTATCATTAATATCAAATAATAACAAATATTTTTTAAATATATACAATAATGTAAATCAACTTAGTGTAGAAAAGTATCTACATTTACATTATATAAATGCACACTAAATTAAATGAATATAGTAATTGGACATAAGTATCTTTATAACCATTTGTACATCATATTCCATAGTGACGTTCTTGTTAACAAGTATCCACTTCAATCATAGAAATTGATATCAACTTATCATAGAGAATTATTTACACTTTATTATATATTTTTTTAATAAAAAAATCTTCTTTAAATTAATCAATTATAATACAAATAAGTTGAAAGTTTAAAAGTCGAGACTTTCTCTCGACCATAATATAAAAATATAAAATAATCTTAACTAAAGAAAAATAATCATAATATAAAAATATCAAATAATCTTAACTAAAGAAAAATAATAAAATGTAAATTTTATACTAATCATTTCTATAAAATTTTAAAGATTAGTATATTTTCTTAAATACAATTTAAACAAATATGGCATTATCTAACTTGAATAATAATAAAATAATCTTAACTAAAGAAAAATAATCATAATATAAAAATATCAAATAATCTTAACTAAAGAAAAATAATAAAATGTAAATTTTATACTAATCATTTCTATAAAATTATTTCTATAAAATTTTAAAGATTAGTATATTTTCTTAAATACAATTTAAACAAATATGGCATTATCTAACTTGAATAATAATAGTAAAATATAATTTAGAAAATGGAAATGAGATCAACTCCTCACAAGTGAAGCAGGCTTTGCTTAAAGGTAGCTTGAGAAATGTTATATACTTCATACTAATCAGTCATGAATATAAATAAATATATCAAGTAGGGAGTTAGAACAAACTTTTAGGAAATAGGATCTAAGTCCTAAATACAAACATAATCAGAACTACCTAACTAATAGATTTTCTATTATTTCTCCAGCACTCCCCCTTAATGGATAAATGGATTGTCTACAATACAAATTCCTAACATAAGTAACATGTTTGTTGGTCTTAGTGTCAGCTAGGCTTACAAATCGACTCTAACAATTTCATCTTGACCTTTCTTCTTGTCAAATAGTGATGGAGATGGAGCTTCTTCCTTGGCTTGTTGCGCCAAATATGTTTCATCTTGACTTTTTTCTTCTCTACTTTCATATTGGCTTTGTTCTTCTTCATTTTGGAACTTGGCAGTTGACTATTGTTCTGTGTCCTCGACACCTTTGCAAGTTCTTGGAAGTGTTTGTCTTTAATGCTTGCAAATGCTTCCAACTTCTCATAAGTGGGTTGTTTACCTTTCTGGATACAATCATCAATGTCCTTCTCAATGGACTCTTGCAACACCAATTCATAATAATACTTGATTTCTTACGAGCTCCAAACCATAAAAAATGACTCAAAAATACTTTCTTCGTCAATTTCTTCATTTTCTTCCATGTTTTCTTCATAATTAGTCACTACTAAAAATGAATTGTTGTCTTGTAAACCTGCACACTCAAAAACATTGTTACAATAATAAGAAGAACCATGCTAGTTCTTTTCATTTTTCTCTTCTAAAAGAGATTTCCTTTCTTCATCTTTTTTCCTTGCCTCTGATGTTGCATAATAATCTTCATTTTCAGCTTCAACTGCTATCACAATTGGTTGTTTCATGTCTTCAACCTCTTTATCATGCTCTATCAAATTGTCTTTCACTTGGTTTGTGTATGCAAATGATCTTTTCTTCTCACCAAACATTAACTCATCAATAAGATGTTTCTCATGCAACATAATTTCAATCACTCTTCATGAGATGAATAGTTTTCATCAAATTTGACTAAATTTATCAAAGATTCACACAAGGGTCCATCAATAGTTACACATTCATCTCCATCGTCAATCTCTTTTGAATTCACCAAATCACTAAATATTGCATCATAGGGAATTTCCTTACTATGACATGTGACTTCACTGTCAGACACACTTTCTTGATTAATCATTGCAATTTTGATGCTACCATTTTCAGTCTCTATTTCAGTTAGAAATCTTTCAAGACAATCATCATTTTCAACAACAATATCTTCATCAACTTCATCTTTCTCACTCCACTTCATACTGTACTTCATTTCAAGAATATCCCAAAATATTGTTGCGCTATATACTTCACCAAATTCACGCAAAATACTAGACAAAATGTTTTCATCTAGTGTTGATATAATAAGTTGTAATGCTATTGCACCTATTCTCTTATCATAGAAATTGACACAACCTTCATGATCATAATATAATAAATCTACTAACCATAGTAATTTTTTCATTTTAATTGCCCAAAGTTCATAATTTATACCTGAGAAGAATGAAAAATTTTACATCACTATTTCATATATTTCATAAAATTTTCAATTGATCAAATCCATTTCGGCATTGATCAATTACATTTCCACATTTCATTCATAATGATGCAAATTAAAACTTTTTCTTAACTAACATGTGTTCAGATCAAAAAACTAATATTATGCTAGTTTAAGAAAACTCCTTAACTTATATAACTAAAATATAAGGATTTTTAGGTCACAATGATTTTTATTATGAATTAAGGTGATAGGATAAAGAAGAATCTTCCAAACATGGAGTAAAATGAACAAAAGACAAGGTGTTTGGGATTTTTTAAGATGTGCATGCCCAGGGTGAGGTGACCTCATGGTCTATCAAACATTGTTATTCAAAGAATTGTTATTTTAATGTGATGTATGGTCAACTATTTACCATCCATATTACAATATAGTTGATATTCAAACATTGTTCTTATTTTAATGTGTTTTGTGATTAACTATTTATCATCATTATTATAATATAATTTATATTATGATTTCATATATTCAAATAATTGACTATGATCATTTTCTATTCTCTTAACCTTTATTTTAATATTTTAGTAAGAAACTTCACAACCTCACACCAGTTTACAGATTTAAAAGTTTTTATACCTAACTCAAATGATTTGATTATTTAAAAAATGTCTATATTATATAAAACATAAAATTAACAAAATAACTATTACAATCCCAACCATTTAGAAGATACCCACATTGTTATGATCTTTCTTGTTATTATGTTATGGAAATATAATGTGTAACTAATCACAAAATTCATATCAATATCTCATCATCTTACTAATTTCATTTATCAAAGTCTTCTTTTCATCTTATTTATATACTACTCGTGATTTTATTAATCCACCAACTCAATCTCTTTCAAATATATTTATACAATTCATCTTAAAATATTCTAAATATACACTTTAAATATACACTTTTAAAATGTTTCAAATATATTTTAAACCAAAATTTAATATGCAAATATATTAATTCCGAAAAAAACCAATTTCAATGTAAGACTTATACGCATTTCATATGATAATCAATGTCAATATAAGACTTATACGTATTTCATATGATAATCAAGGTCACTGTAATATATTTATACAATTCATCTTAAAATATTCCAAGTATTTTATATGATAATCAATATCACTATAATATATTTATATAATTCATCTTAAAATATTCCAAATATATACTTTTAAAATGTTTCAAAACCAAAATTTAATATACAAGTATTAATTCTCGAGAAAAATATATTTATTATCATACATATTCCATATGTTTGATTCTTATCATATGGAATACGATAATCAGGCTCAATATAAGACTTATACGTATTTCATATGATAATCAATGTCACTATAATACTTATAGTTATGATAAGATGAAATGATATTATAAATATATTTTTAAATCAATTTAACTTAGAATTATATTAATTTTAAAAAAATAAGCTCAATAGAAGACTTATAAGTATTTCATATGATAATCAATGCCACTATAATACTTATACTTATGATAAGATGAAATGATATTATAAATATATTTTTAAATCAATTTTAGGATTATACTAATTTTAAAAAAATTTATATATATATAATTTAATAATGGTTATAAAATATTTGATTTATAATTTTTTCCAAATATTATATTATAGTTTTTAAACCAATAATATCAATTATCTATGTTCATTTTCTTTTCCAAAAGAAAAATATCTCAAAATTATATTAGAATAATTTCATTTATAAAGTCGATACACACAAAAAAAAAACCAAAATTTTTTTCTTTACGGCCAAAAACAACCCAATACCAAGAGAAGTACTATGATGAAATTCAGAAACTTTACAAGGCATAAAAACCTTGAAATGAGCAGCTGAGATGGGGAAGAGCAGTCCAAACTCTAAAACACCTCTTAAAACAAGACCCTACTCAAACTCTTCTAAATTTAGTCTTCAAAGATGTTTAGAAAGGAGTGGGCGCTTTCTTCTCCATTTTCCCAATGGAAAACTGATAGCCTACCTTTCGTTACCTTTTGAGCCCTCTTGGACAAAAGATCAGCCTCCTTATTATGATCCCTATAGATATGTTGAAAGTTGATATCTCTGAAATTACTTGCCAGATCCAAAATTTGCAATTTCCAGCATTCAATATTCACTGAGTTGAGTTGGCCCTACTGCTTTATCCAATCAATGATCACTTTCGAGTCACCCAAAATTTTAATTTTATCTATTGACCAAAGCTTAGCCAAAAGGAGCGTCACCCACAACCCCAAAATATTTTCCTTAGTGTTTGTTCCAGCTCCACAATTAAGAAACCATTTTGTAATTCTTGAAGCATGCGTCTTGAAAATACCCCCTACTCCGCAACACTCACCATTTGCTAATGCAGCTCCATCGAAGCAAGAAAGAGTGTAGTCATCTTCCATATTGATGTCGCATACTCTATTTGGAAGAAACTTTTGGATTGTTGGCTTCCAAGTGAAATTACTTGTAATTATGTGCACCATCGTTCGGTAGGAAGGGGCGCGCTCCTCAAATAGGACCTTATTCCTCTCGATCCATATATGTCAACAGGTGGTTGCTGCCAGGCTTGCTGGGGCCGATTTGTCTTCCAACTAAATCTTAAAACACTCAAAAACTGAGTTGGTTGTCCACTGAAAATTTAAATTATAAAGAGAAGATAAATGATGCCACACCGATAGCATGAAGGGGCAATGAATCAGGAGGTGGTCAATGTTTTATGAACTTCTGTTGCACAGCTTACATATCGTCGGATCGTTCTGTCCTTTCCTCTGCAAAGAATCCCAAGTGATAACTTTGTCCTTTGTTGCCCAGACCAGAGCATTGGTTGAGTTATGAAGAGAGATGTCGGTGTTTCTTAATGCTAAAGTGAAGGTATTCCATTCGGTTTCAAATTGATCGACTAACCCCAATGAAACGCAATTGTGCCACTGATCTAGAAAGACTGAAGAAAATTTTGTGACTCTCGCATGTGCAAGAGTGATAAATTGTAAGCTTGACAAGTGTGCTTGCAAGGGATCGGAGAGGATGGTCTGGTTTTCTAAACTGCTAATCATATCCCTTCCTAAAACAATTGAGTTCCCATCCCCAGGAAGCCAGCAGATCCAATGTAAAATGACAAAAATATTTTTTAACCAATCGGTCTAGAAACTAGACGTCTTTTGGTGTTTGTGGGAGGGCTTCCGCAGCCAGGTAGAGATCGATGAGTTCCCCAGGTACTTTCCAATCAGAAGCTTATTCTAGATGCTCCCATGGTTCAAATCCCTCCAACAAGTGTTTTCTATGAGCGTTGCATTGAACAGGGGGAGGTTTTTGAGCCCCCATCCTCCACAGGATTTTGGCCGAGCTAGGATGTCCCATCTGCAGAGATGGATGTGCGATTTTTCCTTATGACCACTCCATAGGAAAGCATAAGTTAAACTACGAATTTTATTTAAAATCGAATTGGGGACCACTGTCAAAGACATCCAGAACACTGCCAGGCTTTCCAAAACTTCTTTAACCAAAATAAGTCTCCCACCGAGCGAAAGCCACTTGTTACACCACTGACTGATTTTTTTTTTGAATTTTGCTAACTCCAATCGACAGATTTTGAAAACCCTAACTTAAAGAAGTACCCAAAGTACTTGAATCCATTATTCAAATCTATAAATGTAAATGGTAAAAAATCCTTCAAGGATGCCATATCTTCATCCTGCCATATCTTCATCCTTTAGCCCCTAATAATGAATTGTAGTTATACATAGACAATCTATGCCCATCTTAATGCATTGCAATTGATACAAACTCATTCATAACTCTTATCTTTATTATCTTTATTCACTAAAACCATAAAACTATAGTAAAACTAAGGGCATCTTGTAAATAATAATTTATACTCTAAATTGATCTTCTTGCTAAGTATGGTTTCGTCGTTTCACAATCTAAATAATATATTACTTATGTTACAATTTTTTTTGATAAATAATATCAATCATTCATACAAAATAGTAGTACACACTTTCTTTTTTTTAGTATTATTGAAGCTTTGTGGTAAATAGGTTATTTATGGAGTGATATGAATATTGAATGGAATATTCATATAATAAAAATATAATATTAATTATAAATATATAAAATAAAAATATAATATTTATGGATTATAAATATAAAAAAGATAGTTAAAATCTTTTAGAAAAAAGTGTGTTATTTATGGAATGATATAAATATTGAATGGAATATTCATATAATAGAAATATAATATTAATTATAAATATATAAAATAAAAATATAATATTTATGGATTATAAATATAAAAAAATAGTTAAAACCTTTTTAGAAAAAAGTGTGCAGAGTTTATGAAACGTTCATAAACTCTTACATAATTTATATAAAAAAGGTTTATAAGTACAAATATTAATTAATAAAATGCAGATAAGCAAATAATTAATGAAATAGATTTAATAAAATGTAAGAATTTTTAAATAATTATGTATCATAAATTACTTTCTATTTAATTAATAACAATTAAAATATAGTAAATTAGATAGTTTAACATGTATGAATATGTATGATATGTATAAGAAACATCTCTATTAATTTTAGATAATTATTAATTGATAAGTGTTAAAAAATAAAATTATACATGGGGTGTAGGGAAGTGGATGATGGAGTGTACTATTAAGGCATGTTATGTGAATGGATTACTTTGTGTGTAGGATAACAAGACCACATGTTACACAAGTAAGTATCTAGTAAGGGCCGATATCCCAAGCAAAATTTTTGGATATGAGTTGGTGCCGAAATAACTTTCTATCTCATCCTCCTCTTAGAAACAAATCTCTCCCCCATTGAGAGCATTGCTATGACTAGATACCTAATGTATAAGAACACGTTAAACAACATGGAAGATAAGAGACTTCCTAAAATTGCTTCAAAATCGAGTCATAACCACCATAGACTCAAGCGAGGATGGCATAAAGATGTCATGTTGGGGAATCATGGAAGACACAATTTTGTAGAATAAAGATAATATTAAAAATATCATCAAATCAAAATTTAAAGAGAAAATGTGGTCTAATAAAGAGTTAGAGGGAAAAATAAAATTAAGGCACTATAAGGATGTAATCAACCCTAATCTATAAGATCAAAATTATCTATTCCTAAAATTCCATGGTATGAAAGAGTGTGTCACCTTTGTGACACTGAGAAGGTTGAAGATAAAAAAACTCTTTTTCTTAGATTTTCCATCCTATAGCCAGATTAGATCTCATTTCAAAATATTTAGCACACTACCAACCTTCCTAATCTCTTAACTCAAAAAAACTATGGTGATCTTGGAAAGCTTCTCTTAATGTTTTTCAAACATAGAAACAAAATTCTAAATAATCTCAAGTAGTCACTTACCCTCTTAAGGTCCGATAGACCAATTCTGTTTTAGTGAATGTTATTGATTATTATCATTTAATTATTGTGAGGAGAAGTGTGTGTATATATATATATATATATATATATATATATATATATATATATATATAATAGAAAGGCTCTAAAGTATATGAGATATGTTCATGTAACCATAACTATATATATATCATGTAAGGTACATATATAATAAAATATTTATATTATATAAAAAATAAATAAAATAATTAAAAAATATAAATAATTGATGTTGAGTAAGTAAATTTTATAATTAATTAAGCATGAAATAAATTATTAATAAAAAGTAAAAAAATTAAAATACTATATTGCTATCTTATTATAAATATTTTTTTATTTAATTAACAATAATTAAAATAAAATCTATAAATTAAATAGTCTTAGTATTAACTTACTTCTACCCCATTAATTTTAGATAAATATTAAAGAATTATATATATATATATATATATAATCTATTTTTAAGGTCACGGCCAAGCCAAGACCCCCTTGTTTTTGTGACAAGGGACCCCCCTCCATGTAGCCATTTGACTGATAAAGTGTACGGAGGCATACATACCCTACCCCCTCTGGATTTGAACTTGTTGTAACAAATATACATTAAAAACTATTTAGTGTAAAAAATGGAATGGTTTTAATTTTTCAATTTATTAAAAAGTGTGGATAATAACAATAATATGATATAAAAAATAGAATATTTTTATCTATGGTATAAAAATAAAAGAAATTTAAATTTTTTTTCTTGGAAAAAAAACGTAATTTATTCATCCTAGACAAAATTACATTTTGTAGGTGTTGAGTATTTTCCATCTATTTCAAATACATGATTTGTCCTTCTATCATCATTTGTAAAAATACAGTGCAATATAAGGTACAAAATATATGAGTCAAGTAGATTTGTAGGAGTCATGTGGAGGTTGAGCCTATGAGTGATGTCGTACTATGTCGGAGAAAGTAGAGAGTCGCTCATCCTTTGAAAAGGATTGTTGTTTTTCCAAAATTTGAGCAGGTTCAAAATTTTGTTGGAGGAAGTTTTATGCCATGGCTTCTATGAAGGGGCGGTGGAAAAACTCATATGTTTCTTCATCCATTGTTTCTGAAAAGTGTCAGGACCCTTGAGGAAGTTGTAGTCTAGCTTTTGAAAGAGAATCAACTAATTGATTTTGTTCACTGTAAACATGTTTAAGTGAGTAATTGTTAAGAGTGTCTAATAATCTGAAGATTTCCTCTAATAGTGGCTGGAAATAGATGTTGTGGCAAGATTTTTGTTTACGAGTCAAATTGATAACATTTTTTGAATCTCCAAAAATTTGCAAATTTTGGACCCTCTTTTCCCCTGCAAATTGAAGTAATAGCTTTAAGGAAAAGAGTTCAGCAAAATTGTTTGTTCCTGGTCCCAGTCCCATTTTGATTTTGAAGAAGTGTGTATTGAAGAGGTAAATGGATGCACCTCCTCCATAGATTTGATTTTGTGAGGCACCGTAAAAAAAAACCCAAGGCTTAGAAAAATCAATGGGAGGGGGGAGTATGGAGCGAAAGGGAGGGGAAATTTTTCCTGAGGAAAATGTGAGAGAATTTCTAATCCTTGAGAAGCAGTGAGTTCAGGAAGGGAAGGTTTGTATTGAAATATTTCCTTATTACGTGCTAGCCAGATCCCCTAATGGATAATAAAAGGCAAAGCTTTGATGTTTATGTAAGGCTTATGTTGTGTCCAGTGTTTCCAACATGTTTCAACAGATGGTCCTTCCCAAGTGAGTCTTTGATTTAGATGTAAAGTTATGTCTTACCATACCTATTTGGTTAAGGGGTAGAGGATGAAAAGGTGTGTGTTATTTTCATTTTCTCCTTTGCAAAGGGTGCACCATCCAGGTCCATCAATGCTTTGTTTATGCATGTTGTCCCAAGTGGGGACCATTTTATTGAGTACACACCACATGAATTTTTTTTCTTTTTGTGGGAACTTTACTTTCCAAAGCCCTCACCACCACCAGGATGGCTCTCTTTGTAGTAGTTCAATATTTATTGACATATATCCCAATTTTGGAGTGTAGACCACGTAAGGAGCTTTTTGTCATACAAGTTCATCTTCTTCTTCTATGATGCAAATGTGAATTGACTGGAGGTAAAAAAATACAATTGTTCTAGATTTATGAGTGTGGAGCATGTAACTCGAGGGTTTATTCTTTTTTCCATCCTTGTTTCCATATGGTGGTGGTAAGGGGGTTTGTTACTTGTGAGAGGTAGAAAATACCTTGTTGGTGTAGTCTGTCAATCAGTTCATGAATTAGTGAATGATTAACCCCAGTACCTGGCCAGGGGTTAATTCTTAATCGTATTCGAGATCCATTTCCCACTCTCTAGGCTAGTCCATCATCTATTACCTGAAAAAAATTTAGGATGACCTTCTAGATAATGGAACATTTTGTGAGATGTTTTTTTGGTTTTCGAATCCAGTCTTCTAGTGAATCCGGTCTAATGTACTTTTGTATCAGAATAGTTGTCCATAGATTGTCTATGGAAAGTAATCTCCAACCGGATTTGGATACCAAAGATTTTGAAAAAAGGAAAACGTTTTTTAGGCCCCATCCACCCAGGGATTTTTGGCAAGCTAGTTTATCCCATTTGGCCCATGGTGTTGTAAAATTTTCCTATGTTCCAGACTAGCTAAAGCGGAAACATATTCTTCTGTATTTTCCTAGAATGCCTTTGGGGATCCATGCAAGAGACATCCAGTAGATTGGAATGACTTCCAATACCGATTTTGTCAAAGTGAACCTTCCTGCTCATGAAAGCCACCTGTAACTCCATCCTTTTAGTCTCCTTTCCAGTTTTGCTAGTAGCCAATGCCAGTCTGACTTCCGATAATCATTTGGTTTTAAATGAAAACCAAGATATTTTATTCCTTCCTGAAATTTTAAAGTCTTGTAGGGGAAAACAACTTTAAAGAAAAAAATTTCTTCCTCCTCCATCCAATAAAAAGAAATGTTGATTTATGAACATTTATGATCGTACATGTGGCGAGATAGAACATGCTTAAAATATCTTCCAGTTTCTCAGCATCTCGGCATCGACCGCTATAGAAAAGTAGAATATCATACACAAATAGGAGGTGGGTGATTTTTTGGCCTGGAGTGATCGAAATACCAAGGATATTCTTGGAGAGGGCCTCGCAGATTAATGCTCGACAGAGGCACTCAACCATAAGAAGAAAGAGGAGCGGTGAGAGTGGGAAAACTTTCCTCAGACCGTGCTTAGAGTGAAAGAAAGGAGAGGTTGCCCCATTTATTAGTAAAGCAAAGGAGATTGAGTTTAAGTAGGATGTGATCCATTTGATAAATGACACTTCAAATCCCATGTGTGTGAGGATAAGTCTAATGTAGGACCATTTTACTCTATCAAAATCCTTTGACAGGTCTATTTTTAGTATGGCTCCTCAAGATTTGGAGGTTTTTAAGATGTGAAGTCCTTCCTGGGCCAAAACAATAGCTTCATGTATTTGTCGTCCTTGCAGAATACCAAATTTTTCTTTTGAGATTGTGTTTGAGAGGATGGGATTTAGCCTTCTCGCAATAATTTTCGCTATAATTTTGTAGAGGAAATTGCAAAGATATATGGGCCGAAAGTCATCAAAAGATTGAGGTTCATCTTTTTGGGAGATGAGGGAAATGAAGGTCAAATTTATAGGTGCATATAGACGCCCATTTTTTATTGATTCCTCTACAACCTATAGGAGGTCTGCTCCAATTAGATCAAAGAAATCCCCATAGAATTCAATAGTCCACCCATCCAGCCCTGGGCTTTTATCCTTTTGGAAGCTCTAGATTGTTTCTTTTAGTTCTTCTTTAGTGAATTCAACAAAGTGATCTTTATTTGCATCCCCATCCATGAATCTGGGGAAGTAAAGTATTAGTTTTATAATGTCTGCAATGTTTTCTCTTGGATTATCCTTAAAAAGAGTTTTCAAGTGTGTGATCCCTAGAAGAGTTAGATCCTCAAAAGAGGTGGTTGGAGAGTCCCCTTGACCTTATAATTTCCAAATTGTCTTTATGGCCTTCCTTCATTTTGCAAAGGCATGGAAAAATTTTGTGTTTTAATATCCTTTGTCCAACTAGATGGCTCTACTCTTGAGGCGTCATTCGGCTTCTTTGTCGTCCAACGAATTTTTGTGATGGGTCTCTAGGGATCTTAAGTTTTCTTTCGTCTCTTGTGAGTAAAAACCTACATCCTCTAATTTAGAGATATGTTCAAGTTCGTCTTCAATTTTTCTTAGTTATGTGTCTTCTCTGATACACTTTTCACTATCCCAAGTTAAGGTCATTTTTTTTAAGCGCTTAAGTTTTTCCACAAATTGAACTGTTGTTGGGGAGCCCACTGTTGGATCAAAAGTCTTCCAATTTCTCTTTACCAAATTCTGGAAATATTCATCCTCTAGCTAGGTAGCATTGAACTTGAAAGGATTGACATGTTTCTTTGGTTCAGAATCCAGTTCAATCCAAATTGGGTAGTGATATGAATCTCCTGCGTTGCCAATCCATTTTTTTAATTGTAGGGGGTAATCAAAGAGGGATTCATGGATTAGAAAGCGATCTAATATTTTATCCACCTTGGCATCACCAGTCCTCATATTTATCCATGTGGAGAGGATCTTGATGGGTGGTATATCGATAAAACCCAAATCATTGAAAAGATGGGAGGATAGGGAAGAAAGGGGGTCTGGTCGGGCCGAAGTTCCATAGATTTCAACATTCCCAAAGGAGAGGTTTAGGTCTCCTCCTAGTATCATATTTTTCTCTTTCAAAAGGTCCTTTTTGAAGAGTGATTCCCAAAAGGTGGTCCAATCAGAATAAGGTACATACACATTTAATACCATGAGCTCCAACCCCACTCCCTCCATAAATAGATCTACCCCTAGGAAGGATTCCATCGCCCAAGATTTTTGTAGCTTGACTGATTTTTTGCACCATCCAATGGCTAATCCTCCTGAGAGACTAGTTGCATCTATCCCGATAAAATGCCAAAATGGAAAATGGGATTCAAGTGTAGTTGTCACTATGGCTTCCAAGGACATTGTTTCTTGTAGTAGAATTACAGAGGGTTGATGAAGAGTAATCAACCTTTTTAGCGCAATTTTTTTTGGAGGACTTTCCAAACCCTTGCAATTGAAAGAGATGAATTTCATGGGGAAACCCCTACCAGGGATTGTGATGCTCTAAGGGCCCCAAAAATTGATCTTTGTATTCCATATGCAATGTCAATTAAGGCACGATTTTATCCTTTAGAGAGATGGGAGGAACGATCCTGACCTTTTTTAGATTTATGTATACCTGGATTTGTGCCTAGCCCAAGGACTTCTGGTTTTGGCACAAGATGTTGTGATTTCCGAGGCAAAATATGATAGATGAATCCTCAAAACCATTCGAGGAGGGGTTATCAGAAGAGGAGTCAGAGGGGTGCTCAGGAGGAAAACTGTGATTGTTGACGGAGGGGGTAGGGGGGGGGAGGAGGAAGGAGAAAAGAGTGGGAGGGTCCCAAGAGGACGAGAGAATGGGGAAGGGAGGGGGTTTCCAATTTTAAGAATTGAAAAGAGTGAATAAAAT
The DNA here is from genome assembly GCA_009831015.1 of Picea engelmannii. Lineage (NCBI taxonomy): Eukaryota > Viridiplantae > Streptophyta > Pinopsida > Pinales > Pinaceae > Picea > Picea engelmannii. The sequence goes on from ML777481.1 coordinate 878,501, forward strand.
TGTTGATAGGAAAAGGGACAGAATATGAAAGATGCTTCCCACGAGTGTATGGAGAGATAAGAGCGGTTGTTTTCTAGAGAAGAGGTCGACCGATGAAGACACTTCCATCCCGTGGGGCCTGTGGCTAATATTCAGTTAATGTGGTAGGTTGTCTGCTCTTTGGACTTAGTTGTTTCTTTCTCAAGTGTTGTGAACGATATGTTGTTGAGTGATAAGAACTAGTGTTGCAATCATTCAAAGGTTCATGGCGAGAAAGGATCTTTGTAAGAGGAGAGTTCGATTTTCGACCATTAATATTTTGTTGAAAGTCCCTCAAAATGTTCCCATGTTCATGGCAACGTTTGCAATAGAAGGGGATCCATTCATTGTCTAACAATTGTGTGTGAGTGCGTCCACCGTCCATCATCTTGAATTGTTTTTGTAGTCCATTTTTTATATTGAGGGAGAGGAGGATTCAGGAAACAACCATTTCTCTTGTTTCCTTGAAGGACATATCTTCCTTAATTAACGTCCCTAGTTCATTTCCAATCACTTGGAAACATTTTTTCGACCAATATTGTGGTGCAAGAAATGGGAGGTGAACCCAAATGGGAATGGTGTCCATTCTTTCGGTGGTTGCATCGAATGTGGGTTCCCATTTCTTTAGAAGTACTGGGGTAGATTCGATACTCCATCCACTTAGAAGGGATTTTTTGGCTAGGTTGTGGTTGGTGAATTTTAGCATAAACCACCCTTTTGAAAGTCGGTTGAGTTCTGCGGGTGATCCCCACCAAGAACCAGAGACCCAAGATTGCAGGGTTTTGAAACTAAAGTGTTGGCCGTAAGATTTTCCCACAAAGGTTTTGTCATCCATGTATGAGGCTTCCACCATAGTAATGTACTCACCAAGAACAATATTTGATTCTACTATTATGGTCGAAATACACTTGTTCCTTCTACGCTTCCTGTGACCGATACTAGGAAGTGGAGTAGTGTCTGCTAACGGGGTACCAGGAGTTCGTGAGGAGTTACCAAAAACATCATCCCTGCCATTTAGATTGGATGGGTCCAAACTAGAGGCTATAAGCCCAATCCCCTGCTGAATGCCAAGGGGAGAGGATATGGCCTGCTCTAGGTCTGGGTAAGAATAGGAAGAGGGGAAACCTTGATCCTGGAAAAGAAAACCCTTGGGGAAGGGGTCTGAGGTGAGGATAATTTGAAGGGGGTTTGAGCTCGGGAGGGGGGTAGGCACCCAGGGGTCCAGTGTCGAAGAGGGGTTGAGGGAGTGTGGGTCAGGGAGGTAATTAGAAAGTGAGAGAAAATACAGATGATTCAATAGATGGGGGGGGGTGAGTTGGGAAACGAGGAAAAGGGAGCACAAACCACTCTGGGTAATGTGAGGGAGGGGGGAGACGGATGGAAGAAGAAGTGTAGTGCCGAGGAGGGTTTGGGGAGGTGTCGTTCAAGGATTTTTGCAACGGGATAGGGTCTAGAGGGTCTGAACTGGTGAGATGCAAGAGGGGACTACCAGGTGGCGTGGTCCAAGGTAGGAGTTCAGTCGGGTCCGAGGAGTAGTCTACTATGTTGTCATAGTTCGTCATGTTAGTTGACGAAATCGTGGAGGATGTAGATGCCATAGAATAAAGTGTCACACTTAGAAAAGGGTAACAACATAGGAAGGAAGGGTTTCAGGTTGGCGAAGTGTTGAGGACCTGCAACTCTTTTTTGGTTGTCGGGAAAAAGATGGAGGAAGGGAAGGAGCCCAGAAAGAGACCAAAGGTTTGGGGAGGGAAGGTGGAAAGGGGGGGGGGGGGGGGGGCGAGAAAGGGAGGAAAGAGGGAGAGGGTCTGTGGCCCTAGCGCCCAGGCTTATAAGCCTGCGACCATATGTGAGTTTTTTTTCTTTTCAGAAAGTCCACGAGTCTCTCCCCAAAAAAAATTATTATATCATTTATCTATATATAATTTTGAAAACAAATCCATTCTAATTTTTAAATTTATTAAAAATTATAAAAATACACAAATAAAATTTATGAAAAATATAAAATAAAATATATTTTTTTTTAAGAACATAATTGAAGATATATATATATATATATATATATATATATATATATATATATATATATATATATATATATAATANAATTTATTAAAAATTATAAAAATACACAAATAAAATTTATGAAAAATATAAAATAAAATATATTTTTTTTTAAGAACATAATTGAAGATATATATATATATATATATATATATATATATATATATAATACTAATTTCAAAATGTTTTACTAAAGCATTTTTTAATATTGTGATCATTGGAGAATTACATGTTAATATTTTAACTTTTCTAATCTAAATATTTGTAATATTCTCTTATAATATTATGATCAGTATAAAATTACAGGTTAATATTTTAACTTTTTAATCTAAATATTTGTAATATTCTCGTCATTTTAAAATCATGATATTACAGGTTAATATTTTAACTTTTTAAATCTAAATATTTTAATATTCCCGTCATTTTAGAATAATGATATTTTTAATTGTCCATTTATATATATTCACAATAATGAATCCAAAATATGATATTTTTAATTGTCCATTTATATATATTTACAATCATGAGTCCAAAATATAGCGTGAAATTGAGATTAAAATCGTAAATGATAAATCACTTCTTAAATTTTAGTTACGTTGGGTTACTTTTCTGATCTTAAAAAACAAAATGCAATTCTATGAGATCATTCCGAACAAAAGAATTATAAACATTTATAATAGATTAAATATAAAATAACTTTTATGTTATAAAATAACTGAATGAATAGAATATAAATAATCTATTAATAAAACCACCAATTAAATAATGTTGAATATATATGTTTATTTATTTTTTTCCAGAAAATATAATGAATTGAAAAAACACGCCTATTTTAATAACCCCATTTTAAATTCTTTTATAAAAGAGAATCTCTTTAATGTTACATCGAATTCATTTTATATCTTTAAAAGTCAAACATTAACATTTATATTTGGACGTTTCTTTTCAATTACAGGTTTTTCTACAAACGACCATCGGAAAAAGGTTTGAAAAGAATAATTATATTAATGCATTGAGATGTATAGTTGTAGTCCTTGTTTTATGTGTTTATATAATTGGTAGTTAAATTAATTTTCAGTTTTATGATATGCATTTTCTTTCACTATAAATTGTTTGAACCATGTAAAGGTCAAATATTTATTCAAACTAAAATACTAATTAATAAAGGTTTTAATGAAATCATTTTTCTTTTGAAGTTTGTAAAGGAGTATGTGTTGAAATATGTAACTCCCTACTTGTTTTGGGTGCCTTGATAATTGTAATTATTATTATTATTGGTTATTATTACAAAGATTTGGTTAGAGAGTATGTTTTTATTATTGGTTATTATTACAAAGATTTCGTTAGAGAGTATGTTTCTAGTTTCTAGGAGGTGATTAGATCCTAGATTAGTGTGAGGTTGAGATATTTCCTCAATAGGTGGATCAAGGTAGTTGTCTATCTTGAAAGTATCTTCATGTATTTATATGTACTCTATTTCTTTGTTCAACAAAGCACTCAACACAATTTTGGTGTGTGGAATAATGTCCACTCTCACTAGTCCTTTTCCCACTACGGTATCAGAGCCGAACTAACCCTCACTCCCTCACAAGAGGGCTCGGGGAAATGGAAGCCTTCATAGAGGAATAGATTCATGTTGTTTGTGAGTGTGTTTATTTTTCCATCATTTGAGAGTTGGATGCATTCATTGCTCGGGTTCAAAGGAGGATCGAAAAGATGTAAAGGGCCATTGTTCATTGGCTAGGGTTTGTGCTTTAAAGTGTCACATTGCTCGTTTGCAGGACTGACCATGCTATGAAGTGGTAGCGAAGAGGCCACATGTTGTCTGCAAGAAGAAGTCACTACCTATATGTTGTTCAGTGGAGAAGTGTCTTTCGCGAAGGAGACTGTCACCTGGTTATTGGAGTATAAGTTTGAGACAGGATGTGTTTGTTGAGGTGCACAAAAAGAGTTCAAGACAGAGAGAAAACAAAATTAGTGAATGAACAATAGAGTACACTTGTATTAGGGAAAAAATGAAACATATATGGGAAACCAAAAACAGGAAAAAATTAAGAAAAATATGAGTTTGTTAACTAATTGTATAGTTGTCGAGAAAAAATGGCAATGTACAGTCAACAAACCAGAGTTTACAACTAATACGCCCTCTTGAACTCAACAGTTACAAACACGAGCGCTTATAATCCCCAAGTGTTGTCGTTGGAAATAAAAAATGGTTTTGCCCAATGGCTTTGTAAATATGTGTGCAAGATGATCTCGTGAACCACAAAATTGTAGATCTATTTCACCATTGTTGATTAGCTCATGTATGAAGTGATAATGAGTGTCAATGTGCTTTCTCTTCTTGTGAAAAACATGGTTTTTCGACAAGGCAATTGCTAAAGTGTTGTCACAGAAAATAGGAGTTGGCTCATTTTTGTATCGGACATTTCTTTCAATAATATTCGTAGACACATAGTTTGATAGGAAGATAAGGTAGCAATGACATACTCTGCCTCTACATAATATATTGAGACAATGGGTTGCTTCTTTGATGCCCATGAAATCATATTTGTGCCCAAGTGAAAAGCATACCCTGAAATGTTTTTTCGATCATCTAGGATTCCTACAAAATTGTTGTCAGTGTAGCCAGAAAGATGATAATCTTCGGACTAAGTGTACCATAATCCAAAATTGAGTGTGCCTGCAACATATCTCAGCATCCTTTTGGCCATTTTCCAGTGAGAATCTTTGGAGATTCCATGAACTTGGAAACAAGGTTGGATGCATACATAATATGATCCAGGTGGATATTGGTGGCCACCCGCCTATTCCACTTGGACCCACACCATTGTTTCTTTCAGTCTTTCAGTTTCCTTAATTGTAGCACAATTTACTATTTTTAGCAGTTTTTCGGGTCCTAAACTTCTGGAGCCGTTTTGAGGCCCTAAATGACGTTTTTTGGCATCAAATGATTCAACAACTATGAGTCTGTTATGGACTCAATATTCGTTTTCAGCAGTGTATTCCTCGAATAGATGTTTATAACGATGTATCATGTGTGTCAAACGAAGATAGTATGCCAAAGTTACGACCTCGGGAAATTGATGTACCAATTTACCCCGACGGGGCCCATATTCTAGTGTTTCATCTCCTAGGGTTAGGTTTTTGGATGTTTAGCATTTTCCATTATTTCTCAATAATATACAAGCCTTCGAGCCTCATTGTAACACAGAGTTCAGAGGCCAGCAGCTGCCACATCTCTTCTCAGAGATAAGCTACCAATGCCCTAGCTATTTTATTTGCATTATGTCTGTAAGCATATTTCAGTCATTTGTTGTTAATGAAATGGAGTTTTATTTCCACTGCATCTCTGTGTTTATGTGTATTTATGTATTTCATTGTGTTCTTGCATAAATCTAGATCATCGATATCAGAACAATCTTCTCTTTCTCGATCCTTCTTTTCATGTCCCCAACGAGGTCGGGGTATAAGGAGTTAGGGCTCGATCTAGTTGAACCGTTGCAAGATCAGCTTCGTAAACCCCGACAGTCACCCATGGGGGAAGAAAAGAAAGATGAGGGAGAATGATATCATATCAAATTATTGCTCGAGGAGGCCCTCGAGAAACAAAGGAACGCGATGATGGACAAATTTGCCCAGATCCTTCAACGGCTGCCCACTCGTAGCACATCTACATCCAACAGCCACTTTAGAGGTGCCACTCCTTTTAAGGTATAAGTAAACTTTGAAATTCCCATATTTGAGGGACAAATAGATGCAGATGTCATAGATAGATGGTTTAATCTGTTAGAAGGATATTTCTCGGTTCATGACTTTTCCAACTGAGAAAGGATTATTTTTGCACTCCTTAAATCCGCCCCCCATGTCAAGGACTGGTGGGAAACCTATTGGGAGCAATAGAGTAAGGGGGAAGCCTCTTTGTTCTCGATCGCACCCACTTGGAATTCTTTCCAAGACGCCATCAAGGAACAATATTATCCAGTGGGGAGCTATGAGGACAAATACATACAATGGACTACGTTGCGGTAGCAAAGGGACCAAGATGTGCATGAGCTAACGAATTTGTTTCATATCCTATGCACAAAGTTGGGTATCAAAGATTCAGAGAAGAAATTGGTGTTAAAGTATCGCAGTTGTCTGCATAGATACATTTAGGAGGAAATGGAGTTCCTCGACATCTCATCGCTTGGTGCGGCATACCGTTATGCTTCCAAGATTGAGCAAAAGTTCAAACAGAAGAAGCAAGACTTTGGGTCTACGAATCAAAAGCAAGGGAAAGGTACCCCTAAGCCATCAAACAAAGGACCAAGCCAAGGCAGAGTGGCCCGGGACAACCCGCCAAAGATGTAAGCAAAGAACAATACCACGAAGCCAAAAAAGGACACGGTGAAGCGATGTGAGTTCCATAAGAGCTCCACTCACAACACAAGTGAGTGTCAGGCCAAGCAGTCACTGGTAGTCAAGTTGAAGGATTCTGAATTGGATGCAGGATCCGACTCTGAATCAAAACCCGACAAGGGGAATGACAGGGGGAAGAAGATTATCGATGCGGAGCCCAATGCCACCATTCCCACCACAAAGATCCAAAAGAAGGAACTAGAAGATCTAGAGGAGGTGGAGCACCTCTTCCATTCCCAAATGTGGGTAAAGGGTTCCCTGTTGCACTTCATTGTCGACATCGGGAGCCAGAAGAACCTCATCTCAGTAGAGTTCATGAAACGACTGAGCTTTCCGACCACAACACACTGGCAACCATACAGCATCAGGTGGTTGCACCAAGGATGGGACCTCCACGTCAGCCAACAATGTCACCTTCCCTACAGCATCAAGCCCTTCACAGATGAGGTATTATGTGACATTGCTCCTATTGATGTTTCTGATATATTATTAGGCCAACCATACTTGTGGAAGAGACATGTTGTGTATGAGTCCAGGCCCCGTGTTGTTATTATTACTTTGGGAAATAAGTTGTACAGGATACTGGAAATAACACCGCCTACATCCATACCTTTTGTTACTGCAAAACAATGCAGTAAGCTCATTGCAAAAACTAGGAAATTTGTTTTCCTAATGATCCAACCTCAAGGAAAGAAGAAGATTGTGGCCACGACCTCCAGACAGGGCCCCTCTGCATGAAAGAAATAGATGGATAAGGTCGTGGAGGAGTACGATGACATATTCACCTCCCCCGTAGGGGTGCCTCTACATTGCCAGGTCAAGAACCCCATCAATATGACCCTAGGTGCATCGCTACCCAATGGACCAATCTATCGGTACTCTATTCTGGAGAATGACGAAATCAAGAGGCAAATTCAGGCATTGTTGCAGAAAGGTCACATCCGGCCGAATTCATCACCCTGTGGTAGCCCAATCATGCTGGTGCAGAAGAAGGATGGGACTTGGAGACTTTGCATTGACTATCGAGTGCCGAACAAGATCATTGTCCGGAATAGGTACCTAATCCCATGGATTGATGGCCTTCTGGACCAACTCAAGGGGGAAAAATATTTCAGCAAGATCGACTTAAAGTCTAGGTATCACCAGGTACCAATCAAACCCTTTGATGTGTGGAAGACTGCCTTCAAATCCAAGGAGGGCCTTTTCGAATGGTTGGTCATGCCTTTCGGGTTGATGAATTCCCCCATGAGGCTAATGGATAACATATTATGACCATTCACCAACTCATTTGTAGTGGTGTACTTGGACGATAGTATGATCTTCAACCAGACTTGGGAAGAGCACCTCCACCACATCCGACAGGTCCTCCAAACACTGTGGCAACACAAGTTGTGTGCCAATTTGGAGAAGTGCACTTTTGGCATGAACCGGGTTCAGTATATGGGATACATTATTGATGAGCGGGGGGTGCATGTGAATCCATCCAAGATCCAATTCATTCAAGATTGGCCAGCCCCAACCACCCTAACAGAGCTCCGCATCTTTCTGGGTCTTGCCAATTTATACCGCAGGTTCGTGTTGGGATTATCTCATAACACTTGGCCCTTGAGTCAAGTCACCAAGGGAGGAGCAAAACAAAAATTATTTTGGTCTGAATCTCAACAGAAATCATTCGAAGATTTGAAGCATCGCCTCTTCTCTACACTAGTGCTCACATTACCATACTTGCAACAACCATTTGAGATCGAGACACATGCCTCCAACTATGCTATTGGGGCAGTCCTTACTCAACAAGGGCATCCAGTGGAATATCACAGTGAGACACTTTCCGACACAGTCTGGAAGTATCCCACTTATGAAAAAGAGATGTATTCCATTGTGCAAGATTGCCGACAATGGAAGCATTACATTTTGGAAAAGGAAACGGTCATCCACACAGACCACCGACCCTTGTAGTTCATACAGACACAAGGGAAGTTGCAGAACGATCGCCATCAGAAGTGGTCCACATACCTACAACATATTCATTTTAACATTAAGTACAAGAAAGGCAGCACTAATAATGTTGCAGACTGCCTCAGCCAACCACCTATCATGATGCTAACCACGATGCTCAACTCTTATGGGAACGAGACTTTTGATTGGTCGCTTCTCTACAAAAGTGACCCAGAATTTGGCCACACATACAATACGCTCTTGGAGGGTAAGCAAGTTCCTAATTTTCACCTCCAGGATGCCCTACTATGTCACCTGGGACACCTTTTTGTTCCTTCAAGTGAGCGTGCCAAGATGATTTGGGAGGCACACTAGAGTTGGGTCGTTGGGCATTTCAGGGTAGATAAAACTATGGCAGTACTGCAAAAGTATTTCTATTGGCCAAACCTTCAACAAGATGTCAGGAAGTACATCAAGTCCTGCACTGCTTGTCCCATTACCAAGCCGACAATCCAGAAGCAAGGCCTCTATACTCCGCTGCCTACCCCTAGTCGACCTTGGGAATCCATCTCCATGGATTAAATGTCGGGCCTTTCCTTCTACTAAGCATGGAAATGACTGTGTTTTTTTTGTCGTCGACAGATTCTCGAAGATGTCCATTATGATGGCCTGCAAGAAGAATATCACAGCAGAAGCCACTGCTAAACTCTTCTTTGAACAAGTGTGGGTACACTTTGGGATCCCAGAGTCTATCATCTCAGATCGGGACAACAGGTTCCTGAGTACATTTTGGTCCAGCCTATGGTCGATGCTAGACACCAAGCTCACCAAGTCCACAGCTTTCCATCCACAAATTGATGGTCAGACAGAGGTCGTCAACCAGATGATCGTACACATTCTGCACATGTACAACTCAAAGAATCCACGCACATGAGATGAGAGCCTCCCCTATGTACAACATAGCTACAACCGGGCTCTCCATAGCTCAGCCAACCATAACCCCTTTCAGGTGGGCTTGGGATTCCAACCACTGTGTCCCATTGATGTAGCCATGCCATTTGCGGCTACTCAGACAAATTCATCCCATGTCCAATCTAAGGTTGACAAGGAAAATAGCCTTATTGAGCGCATTCATCACATCTGCCAACAGGTTCATGACATATTGGACAGAGCTAATGCTAAGTACAAGCAGTGACATGATCAACATTGGGTGCCACACAACTTCCAGGTGGGTGAAAAAGTATGGCTACATTTGCAAAAGGAGCGCCTCGTTGGACCCTATTGCAAGATTCACCCACTCCAATATGGGCCATACACCATCACCAAGGTTGTAGGATACATTGCCTTTGAGCTCAGTATTCCACGATTCCTTGGTTTTCACACAGTGTTCAATGTGGACCGCCTTCGGCCCTACTTTCCACCTATATTGGACACATCCGACATGGAAGAACAACTCACACAAACAACGTTAAACCCAGATTGCATGGAACAATCCACAACTAATCGGATTATGGACACACAGATAAAGAACACCTGCCAGCAGAGGATCCAACTATATCAAGTTGTCAAAGCAGGCCAACTCCTTCACCAGGGACCAAGTTCAGCAGAAGTTTCCTCATCTCATGGAGAAACTCAACGCAATGGGAACCATTGCTTCGTAAGGGGGGAGGAATGATACAGGTGGATATTGGTGGTCGCCTGTCTATTCCACTTGGACCCACACCATTGTTTCTTTCAGTTTTTCAGTTTCCTTAATTGTAGCACAATTTACTATTTTTAGCAGTTTTTTGGGTCCTGAACTTCCGGAGCCGTTTTGAGGCCCTAAACGACATTTTTTGGCATCAAATGCTCTGGCTAATGAGTTCATTCCATACTCTATATTCATTGTTGGCAGTGTATTCCTCAGATATATCTTTCTAACGATGTATCAAGTGCGTCAAACGGAGATAGTATGCCAAAGTTACGACCCTGGGAAATTGATGTATCGATTTACCCCGACGGGGCCCATATTCTGGCGTTTCATCTCCTAGGGTTAGGTTTTTGGATGTTTAAGTTTTTCCATTGTTTCTCAATAATATACAGGCCTTCGAGCCTCATTGTAGCACAAAGTTTAGAGGCCAGTATCCACCTCATCTCTTCTCAGAGATAAGCTACCAGCGCCTTAGCTATTTTATTTCCATTCTGTCTGTAAGCATATTTCAGTCATTTGTTGTTAATAAAATGGAGTTTTATTTCCGCTGCATCTCTGCATTTATGTGTATTTCTGTATTTCATTGTGTTCTTGCATAAATTCGGACCATAATATAAGGTCTAGTAGCCATAAGATACAATAGGTTGTCTATTAAACTTTTATATAAAGTAGAATCTATTGTAGGGCCTTCATCTTGCTTGCTCAATTTTGTTCATAGGGGTATAGGACTTTCTGATGGATTGCAGTCTTCCATGCAAAATATTTTGATGATGTTTGTACCATAATTTCGCTGATAGACAAAAATTCCTTTGGTTGATTCATCAACCTCAATCCCGAAAAAATATTTCATTATGCCAAGATCTGTCATATCAAATTTAGATTGCATGGCATGCTTAAAACTATGTAACTGAAGATTTCTAGTGTATATCATATCATCAACATACAAGCATACAATCAGAATTTTACCTTTCTAATCTGTTTTGGTGCAGAGTGTCGGCCCATTTTGGCTTTTTCTAAAACCACTCTTGATCAAGTAAGAATCAATTCTGTTGTACCAAGCTCTTGGAGCTTGCTTCAAGCCATACAATTTTTTCTTCAACCGATACACTTTGGTTGGGTGCTCTTTGAATTCAAATCCTGGTGGTTGATCCACATATACTTATTCTTCTAGGACACCATTCAAGCAAGTTGATTTGACATCCATCTGATATACTTTCCATTTGTGTTGAGTTTCTATGGCTAAAAGGGTTCTTACAGTATCCAACCTTTCTACTGGAGCAAAGGTTTCACCATAATCAATTCCTGATTGCTCAGAGAATCCTTTGGAAACAAGTATTTCTTTGTTTTTTTCAATCTTCCCCTTTTCATTGAGTTTAGTCTTGTAAACCCACTTGACACCAATGTTGGTCTTATGCCTTGGTAGATCGAAAAGATCCCATGTCTTTTTCTTCTCAATAGAGTCAATTTCTCTGCTCCTGGCTTGAAAGTTGAACCCAATGTGGCTCTTTAGCTACCTCTTTAAAATATGTGGGTTGGCATGATAATAATGAAAAAATATTTTTTTGATTAAGATCATCCAACTACTGATGGATCTCTCTCAAGCTTCGATTTCATCGATGGATATCATCAACATACAAGCATACAATCAGAATTTTACCTTGCTAATCTGTTTTGGTGCAGAGTGTCGGCCCATTTTGGCTTTTGCTAAAACCACTCTTGATCAAGTAAGAATCAATTTTGTTGTACCAAGCTATTGGAGCTTGCTTCAAGCCATACAATGTTTTCTTCAACCGATACACTTTGATTGGGTGCTCTTTGACTTCAAATCCTGGTGGTTGATCCACATATACTTATTCTTCTAAGACACCATTCAAGAAAGTTGATTTGACATCCATATGATATAATTTACATTTGTGTTGAGTTTCTATGGCTAAAAGGGTCCTTACAGTATCCAATCTTTCTACTGGAGCAAAGGTTTCACCATATTCAATTCTTGATTGCTCAGAGAATCCTTTGGAAACAAGTATTTCTTTGTTTTTTTCAATCTTCCCCTTTTCATTGAGTTTAGTCTTGTAAACCCACTTGACACCAGTGTTGGTCTTATGCCTTGGTAGATCGGAAAGATCCCATGTCTTTTTCTTCTCAATAGAGTCAATTTCTCTGCTCCTGGCTTGAAAGTTGAACCAAATGTGGCTCTTTAGCTACCTCTTTAAAAGATGTGGGTTGGCATGATAATAATGAAAAAATATTTTTTTGATTAAGATCATCCAACTACCGATGGATCTCTCTCAAGCTTTGAGTTCACTGATTTTGGGCTTCAGAGGATCAATCTATGCTTGAAGAAGAAATCCTCTGGGAACTTTCAAGTTGTCCTTGTACCTGCAATCATGGAAGGATAGGTTGATGTGTTTGTTGTCCTAAATTTTCCGTTTGTTCAAGAAGTCGCAACAGTGGATTTTGACTGTCCTTAGGGAGATTTTCAGACACACTCTAAAACTAATTTTCAAGGAATTTTATATCTCTGCTGAGAATAAGTTTATTTAAAATCGGATTGTACAGGCGGTAAGCTTTAGATGCCTCACTGTAGCCAAAAAAAATGCATTTCTCACTTCAATCATCAATCTTCTTCCTCAATTCGGAAGGTATGTGAGCGGATGCAATGCATCCAAAGGTTTTGAGATGAGAGACATTCAGTTTTTTCCCACTCTATGCTTCTTAAGGGACCTTCATTTTGACACTAGTGGTTGGAGATCGATTCAGAATATAGACATAACACGCTACAACTTTAGCCCAAAAGAAATTTGACAAACATTTCTCTCTGAGTAGACTCCTTGCAATGTTCATTATAGTCTGATTTTTCCTCTTAGCCACTCCATTTTGTTGTGGAGAATACCTAGTTGTGGTTTGCATGATGATGCCTTGTGACTTGCAAAAAACTGTGAATTCTGAACAATACTCACCTCCTCCATCTAATATGAGTATTTTTACATACTTCTCGCTTTGTTTTCCAGCTTCATCCTTGAACTCCTTGAACTTTGTGAAGGTTTTAGACTTGTGCTTGAGGAAATAGATCCATATTTTCTTGCTAAAGTCATCAATAAATATTAGAAAATAAAAACTACCACCTATTGACTTTGTTTTCATTGGTCCACAAAGGTCACTGTGAACCAGTTCTAAGTGTTGTTTGGATTGATTAGAGTATTTTGGAAAACTATCTCTCTTATGTTTACCACGAATGCAAGACTCACATGGAGGATTTTTCTCTTTGAAAATAGGTAGAACTTTGACCATGGAGTGATTTTGCAAAAGACTTAGACTCTAAAAGGGTAGATGTCCAAATATGGCATGCGATAACATATTTTCATTGGGTGTGGATGCACTTTGTGCATATGGTTGGGTCATATTTGCATTTCTAAGAGTTAGGGGAAACATCCTATTCCTAGCCATATGTATTTCATAAATCAAATTTTTGCTAGGAGGTTTGTCATAGATCCTACAGGTTGATCCTTCAAAAAGTACCTTGTATCCATGTCCAATTAGTTTTCCTACACTGATAAAATTATGTTTCAAATCTAGAACATGATAGACATCATTTTCGTCTTTCTTTGCATCATGTTTAGTCAAAACAAGGACAAATTATTTTCCTTGGAATTTGACTAAAGAGTCATCCCCAAGTGTAATATCAGAAGAAACAGAAGAATCAATGCATGAAATTAAATCTTTGTTACCTGTCATGTGATTGTTGCATCCATTGTCCAACAACCAGAGGTCCTTGTGATGTTCTTTAGAATTGTGGCATGAGAGAAACATCCCATCTGAGATTTCTCCTTCATGATTTGAAACATGTGTTATGTCTGAGTTCTGATCTGCTTGCTTCTTCCTACATTCAGATTCATAATAGCCATATTTTTTTGCAGTAATAATATTGTATGATGGCTTTGTCATTGGATCTCCTCCCTCTTCATGTTTGAGACTAGTGTTGTTGATTCTGATGTGTGTGACCTTCACTTGAGTGATGGCTATTGCGGCTACTCCCTCTTCCTATGTGACCTCTGTCTCTGTATCTACCTCTACTGAAAGAGAATTGAGACTTGAAGGCATGGAACATTGACTCATCTTCTAGATTTAGTCTAGTCTCATGTGACAACAGAGAACCCATTAGTTCATCTACTGAAAAATTGGATAGATTCTAGGATGGTTGTAACAACCATCTAAAATTTCTTTGGAAGACTTCTGAGGACTTTATCAACAATCCTCTAATCTAGTATGGCTTCACCAGTTAGCCTGATCTAGTTTACTTTTCCATAACCCTGGTCATGAATGTATCAACATTTTATGACTCAATCATCTTTAAACTCTCAAAGTGTGTTCTCAAGGTCTCCAAGACTATTTTGAGATAAAACACCTATGATCTTTGAGAAAATAGATTCATCCATAGAGTTTTGAATCGAGAACTTAGACTTATTTTCTCTTTTTCTTTGTTTTGTGCATTTCTTTGTTAATTGTTCATGGTTGGATCTGGTTCCACATAGCCATGGTGCACTGGATCCCAACACACTTGTGCTTGTAGGAAAGATCTGGCTATCCGAGATCAGGATCTTACACACTCTAACCCCTTTTGGTCGATTGAGGGACCCTCCAATTTCTGGGTTGAAAATAAATTTCGACCCCTTTTCCACGAGCTCCCGCCTTTTTGCCAAAAAAAAACAAATGGGCACGATCTGCTTCAGCTGGATCCGAGCGGACTGCTCTCCATGCAATGTGAAGAAGGATTTACTTCCCGCGCTCTGATACCATGGGAAATGTGCAAGAAAAAGAGTACAAGATAGAGCAAAAACAGAGCACGTTAATGAACAGCAGAGCGCACTTGTATTAGGGAAATAACAAAACATATATGGGAAACCAAAAACAGGAAAAAATCAAGAACAAGATAAGTTTGCTAACTGATTGTATAGCTGTCCAGAACAGCTGGCAGTGTAAGTCAGCAAACCGGAGTTTACAACTAACAGGTGGCAGGGTGTGTTGGCTGGAAAAGCTATTGACAAAGTTATCAGATGGGTGTGTTTGTAATTCATTGGAAACTGTATTCTTATATGTAGCTCTGTCATGCATTAAAATGAAGTAATGTGGTGCTCCTCATCTCCTCGATCGATATATTTCGAGCTCCGAGAAAGCGAGAAGGATAGCCGAAAAGCACGTCCGACTTTTCGCCAACTCGGATGACTGTGAGCTCTGGCTTCGTTTGGACGTTCTCTGTGACAACATTGACGACGATTTCTTGACCTCAGAAAGCGTCACGCATCTCATGCTGGACGACGGCCAGATATCTGCAATGTCGAAATCGCCGAAGTCGACGTTGTCTTCCGATAGCCAGGGTTCGAGCTCCGGCGGCTCCTCGCTGCCCGCCACTCCCACGGAAAGCCA
>ML777481.1:894097-907566 GCA_009831015.1 Picea engelmannii
ATTCTTTGGAGGAGGAAGAGAGGTGTATGATGTCACATGGTGAACACTGGGGTGGGAGGATGCGGAACTATTCAGAACTGGTCATGGTGCTCCCCAACCTGAACCAGCAATATGGTGAAGTGACAACTTCACAAGAAGTAGATTGACAACTTCACAAGAAGTAGATCTGCAAGGTTTTAGCTGTGGGGAATCCATCAATGGTGATGGTGGAAATCTTTGACCATGGTAACATTCAATGTCTGATTTGATTTGAACTTATTTGGAGTTTGTAAAGAGAAACATGTTTACTTAACTAACTCAATATGAATGTAGTGGTTTTTGTTAGAATTATCTACTCTAATAGGTGAATCTAAGATAATGAATCGATAGTGACGTTGAAGGTCCAAAGAAAGTCCTCATATTTTACTATGTAAAATCATTACTTAGCTTATGTGGTAAAGAGTGTGGTAGTTCTAAAGGAAGGTTTAATTACATGTTACCCCTAATTGTGTATTGGTGGTAAATTGGTTGATGAATTGATGCAATATTGGCTTGGATGGCTAGTTGCTCACTCTTTATAGTCATGGTAGAGTGTTAGGCAAAAAGGTATTGTTGGTTCCCAACTGGTAAGAGTTTAATCATTCTATAAATAAATGGAGGAGCATGAACATTTTTTGGTTCTGTGATGGAAGCGAGTTGCATTGTTCTCATTGGAGAAACTATGATTTGATGGAAGACACAAGTTTGAGCTAGAATGATAAGCATGAAGCACAAAGATGTTGTTTTGGATAATAGAAGAGAATTTAGTACAAGGGATGTTGGTGACCAACAGAAGTACAATGATTGTAGAAAAATCAAGTAAATTGTGTGAGTTGTGTTAAATAAAACAAACTCGTGACCATATGTTAATGTGAGTCATACTTTTGAAGCAAGTCTATGATGTAATGTTTATTGACTCGATGTATTGGTCCTTGAAATGTTTAAGTTTGTACCTGGTATCTTCATTCAGTTAGTCGATCTTGCTCTGTGTGAAATCGGCTTGGAGCCTGAGTTGTACCCTTCAATTGATGGGATGGAGTTTGTAATTTATGTACATGTATATATGTAACATGCAAAGAACATATCATTGTAAGACATGACAAGGCATGCATACCCCTCTGTCATGTATCCCTATTGATTTGTATTGCATAAACCTATATTATAGAGTTTGTTAACACTTGTAGGAGTAAGCCATGTCACGGGTCAAATGAATGCTCTATGAGTGAACTTTGGGAGGTTCCTAGAAACCATGAGTTTTACATTCGGGGGAAGTTCATGAAGAGGTTGAATGAACCATGTACTTGAAGGACATCCTACTAAACCAGGTTGTAGCATTTAGATACCCATGCATTTTGGTGGATGGTTGTTTCTTTATATGGACGTTGGCAATTTGGCAATGCATGATCGAGGTACGAAGAGGCTGATGGAATAATTTTGTACAATAACATACTTTATGTACCTAATGTCCATGACTTGAAACTTATGATTTTGAATGAAATGCATAATGTGTCTTATGTTGGGCACCCTGGATATCAGAAAATTGTGGCAACAATCAAGAGCCATTACTTTTGGCCAGGTATGAAGAAAGAAATTGCAGAATACATCGCCAGATGTATGGAATGCCAAAAGGTCAAAGTTGAGCATAGGCACCCAGTCGGGTTGCTACAACCTTTATCGATCCCTGATTGGAAGTGGGAAGCAGTGACAATGGATTTAATCACAGGATTTCCCAGAACAGGCAAGCAACATGATTCAATCATGGTGGTGGTGGACAAGCTTACGAAAGATGCTCATTTTATTCCATTAAAGACTACTCACAAGGCAGTTAACGTTGCTGATATTTTTATGAGGGAAATAGCACGATTGCACGGTATTCCCAAGACAATTGTATTTGATAGAGACCCGAAGTTCACTTCAAAGTTTTGGAAGGGGTTATTCAAAGGGTTCGGAACGAATCTAAACTCCAACATTGCTTATCATCATGAGTCTGATGAACAGACAGAGAGGGTAAACCAAGTGATATAAGATATGCTAAGGATGTATGCGATGGAAAAACCATCTAAATGGGAAGACTACCTCCACTTGGTAGAATTCGCCTATAACAATGGATATCAAGCATCACTGAAGATGAGCCCATTTGAAGCACTTTGCGACAGAAAGTGAAACACTCCAATAAGCTACGATAACCCAGATGATGGAGTAGTAGTTGGTCCAGAGTTTCTCAAGGAAATGGAAGAACAAATGATGAAGATTAAGAAGAATTTGAAAGATGCCCAAGACAGGCAGAAGAGTTATGTTGATAAGAATAGGACCCATGGGGAGTTTAAAGTGGGTGATCGTGTTTTCCTGAAAGTGAAAGCTAACAGAAGTTCCATGAAGCTGGGAAACTGTTCAAATTTGGCAGCCAGATTTTGTGGACCATTTGAAATCCTAGAAAGGATTGGACCAATTGCATATATGCTTGCATTGCCTGCATCCATGACTATACATAATGTGTTTCATATTTCATTTCTTAAGAAATATATACCTGATACTAATCATGTAATCAATTGGAATGTGATTCAGGTGGAGCAAGAAGGCGTCTTGCAGGTGCATCTGGTGCATATGCTGGACCGAAAAATCAATTAGCTCTGGAATCGAGCCATAGGGCTTGTAAAAGTCCAGTGGACTTGGTATGGTCCTGAGGACGTAACATGGGAGCATGAAGATGCTATGCGGGCAGAGTACCCACATATTTTTGAGGATTTTGGAAATCTTGTTATTGTTTGGTAAATAAGTTGCACTCACGACAGTGAAAAAATAAGGGGAGGGGATTGTAAGACCCCAAGGCCGAGCCCCTTCTGAATTGTAATTTTTCTTATAGGCTGGTGAGCCAAGTGGTTATAGGATGAAATACTTATGTGTTTATTAGGCCGGTGAGCCAGATGCCAAGGCCAATGAGCCTGATTTTTGTATATGTAATTATGCAGGACATTAATAAAAAATATAAACATTGTTGCGTGTAGACCGACCACAGAGAAGAGTTATGGGGGACTAATCTTCACTAGTTAGGGTAAGGAAGGGGGGCTAATTATTTGGGCCTAGGGGATAATATAGGGGGCTTACCTCTAGAGGAATAATATTTTATTATTATTCCTAAAGACTAAGGTGATGTAGGAGCCGAATAGATTTTATGCCTAATAATTACATGAATTGTAACAGAATTAATTTCAGAAAATTCATTAATTTATTTTAATTGAGAAAAACATCAAAATTTCATATATTCCTTATTTTGAGCACATACGCATGTAATTTAACAACAAATATTAAAATCTTATAGCAAAGAAAACAAGTACACAACTTAAATTACCTGGGTCTGATGCTAATTTGCCTCGCCTTGTTACCTTGTTGTTGCCTTGCTGACCGTTGTTGCACTGTAAACACTGCCCAAAACCTAGTTCCACCCTGCCAACTAGGTAACTTCCTAGCTCCAGGATATCATATGGATATCCTCGCCCCCGTGCCCAAAACCACCAGCAACCCCAGTGCCTGACTGATACAATCCTCACTCCAAATCTCCACTCCTCTCTGCAAAATCCAAGAACCCTCCGAATCAATCCCCCATCTCCCGTAGAATGACCTCCCGTAAACCTCCTTCCCCTCCATATTCCTCCTTCACCGACTCCCCTCCTCATTTACTCCCTACCTAACCCATTTATTACCTTCTTATCATTTCCCGTTAATTCCCCTTATCCCCTTTATTTAATATCTTATCCTTTCCATGTGCGTAACTCTTAATTTAATAAAATAATTTATTAACCCCCCTTTAATCCTTTAATTAATTAATTAATCCTTGACAATCATGAATGATTAATTAATAATAAACAATTAGTTAATGTTATTTTAAGAAATAATTATTGTTTAGCTAATCTTTTAGGACATTTAGATTATTAAATTAATTATAATTAATAATCATATACATCTATTTAAGTAGGGTCGTTACAGCCTGTGTGCACGACCCTTTCCCAACACCTTTTACCGATGAATTACTCGAACAGGTTGCGGGGAAGTAAGTATACTCATTTACAGATCGATTTCCATGATACCATCAAGTCAGGATCGCCGAAGAGGATAAGAGAAAGACCACTTTCATTACCGAATGGGGATCTTTTGCATACAATGTGATGCCATTTGGCTTAAAGAATGCCCTTGCATTTTTTTCCAGGATTGTGATAGCAGCCTTTAGAGAATTCATTCACAA
This sequence comes from Picea engelmannii, assembly GCA_009831015.1. Taxonomy (NCBI): domain Eukaryota; kingdom Viridiplantae; phylum Streptophyta; class Pinopsida; order Pinales; family Pinaceae; genus Picea; species Picea engelmannii. The sequence goes on from ML777481.1 coordinate 898,356, forward strand.
ATTTATAGAAGTCTACATGGATGATTGGAAAATATATAGCCTTCTCAAGGAACATGTAGCACTGCTAAGGCTAATGTTTGACAGATGCAGAGAATTGCAAATCTCAATAAATCTCAGAAAATGTATCTTTTGTGTGCCACATGGCAATCTGTTGGGCCACATAGTTTGTCGAGAAGGAGTATTGGTAGATGCAACTAACGTTGCCTTCATTGCGAATATGACACCACCTACGAGTTCTAAATAGTTGCGCTCCACACTAGGACACATAGGCTACTATCGCAGGTTCATTCGAGGATACGCCAACATTACTGCACCTCTGGAAAACCTCCTGAAAAAGGTTGAAATGTTCCAATGGACTCCCGAATGTGATAAAGCATTTGAGACACTTAAGGAGAAGCTCATTACAACACTGATTCTGATATTGCCAAACTGGGATAAGGAATTTCACGTCCATCTAGATGCTTCAGGAATTACCTTAGGAGCTATCTTAATGCAACCTGGAGATGGAGCTATGGATCACCCCATCTACTTTGCGAGTCGGAAGCTATCGCAAACAAAGCGCAACTATACAATGACAGAAAGGGAAGGCTTGGCAATGATTTATGATTTACAAAAGTTTAGACATTATCTGCTAGGTTCCCATTTCAAATTCTTTACTGACCATTCCACATTAAAATACCTAGTTAACAAACCTATGCTGGAAGGGAGAATTTGTAGATGGCTGCTGCTATTTCATGAATTTTCCTTCGAATTTTTCATCAAGCCGGGACGATGAAACGTCGGACCTAATCATCTATCCATACTAGAGTCAAGAGAAAGTGGCGGATCAGTGGACGACCAACTCCTAGATGCAAATTTGTTCAGGATTGAGGCCATACCGGAGTATCTAAAGGACATAACAGTCTTTCTCAGTACAGGGGCCTGTCTTGAAATGTATTCCACAACCCAGAAACGCCATATGGTTGTTAGAGCAGCAGATTACCATTTGATCACGAGAAGTTGTATAAACTAGGACTAGACAACATTCTCAGACAATGTGTCTTGGATCACGAAGGTAGGATATACTCTGGGAATGCCATAGTAGAGTTGTAGGAGGCCACGTAGGAGGAAAGGCCATGACATAGAAAGTTATACATGAAGGACTTTGGTGGGAAACACTTTTCAAAGATGTAAAAGCATACGCTACATCGTGTGATGTTTGTCAACAGGTAGGCAAGTTGTCACGTCGAGATGAACTACCATTACAACCAGTTAGAGCTCTACAGGCATTTGAGAAATGGGCAGTTGACTTCATTGGACCAATCAACCTCACAATGAAACACTGAAAGGCTAGATACATCATTACTGCAACTAACTACCTTACCCGTTGGGCAGAAGCAGTAGCGGTATGGGAATGTTTGACAGATATTGCTGCCCGGTTCATCTTCGAAAATATCATTACCTTCTTTGGATGTCTCGGGAGCCTAACCAACAATCAGGGAGCTCATTTCATTAGTATCACCATAGCAACACTTACAACAAATTTATGATTCAACATCACAAGAGCATTCCATACCACCCACAGGCCAACGGAACAGTCGAAGCCTTCAACAAAATCCTGGAAAGGGGACTAACAAAGGTCTGTTGCGCAAACTGAGAGGACTGGGATGATAGAGTTCCAGTGGTACTATAAGCCTACAGGACAATCACAAAGAAACTCCATAGATACACACCGTTCCAACTAGTTTATAGAAGAGAGACAGTGGTGCCTATAGAGTTCATCACTCCAAGTCTGTACATTGCACGAGTCACACGTATGACAGACAAAGAATCAGTGGCGCAGAGACTTGTAGAGCTACAAGAACTCAAGGAAACCATATTTCTAGTAGACTTCCATCAGTCCGTGGAAAAGGCAAGACAAAAATCTTGGCACGATCGACACATTAAGACCAAGGTATTTACACAAGGGGACAAGGTGTTACTCTACGAAAATAAATACCAGAAGCATCCTGGCAAACTGCATATGCACTGGTGGGGACCCTTCATAGTTGTAAAGATCCGACCTTTAAGAGCAGTCATACTCGTGCAACTCAATGGTGTGCTACAACCAGGATGGGTGAATGGCGCTCGCCTGAAGCCCTACCTATCTCAAAACTGAGAAAGAAGGACAGTCGCTCCAATTGGACGGAGCTTTTACAATAGTTAGATTTGAGTTTTGTTTTCTTTTTGAAATGTTGTAAAATTAGTTAATAATGTCTATGTGTGCAGTGTCGCGCCATAACACATAGTTCATTTGTTTTGTTTAAGCATCGGTTGCTACAGAACGGACGAATCAGTATTACAAGACTTGAAGCATGGAAAAGTCCATTAATGATAATCATTAAAGATGGTGGAGATAACCTTTGTGGTCGGAGGCGCCATGAATCCCAATCCAATCTGAGTTATAGGCCACGCAAACCTAGTCTAGTCACAACCTTTATTGCCATTCTAGTACCCCGACTGATGTTGTTAAGCCATAAAGCCGCATTATGCTAAGATTCCATTGAAGTTCGCGCCGGGACACCCACCCATCAAACAGAAAGGTCTCAATTTGGCCATGTCCCTATTCCACTCAAATAAGTAAATGCCAAGATCGCCCAATAAGATTTACCTTGATTAAACTATCCTGTCGGACAACTCACACCCAGGTGCGTCTATACGGTCATGATGATGAGCAGTTACTGATAAAAATTCCTAGTTAAGCCAGGTATAAGGCTCTCAGAACTCTACTAAGAATGTATTGTTTCTAAAAACGAGCATAGCCATTTCTGAATTCAGCAGCGTGAACCAGTTGGGACCACTGTAAAAGCCACAGATGTATCCCTAGTTCTTATCTTCCACAGACACATGAATGTCGAGAGCCATAGCAAGCTGAAGCACCATGAAAAAAGAAGTAGTACCAGATGATCCCTACGACCCCTGGGTCGAGATCGTGGGCAGCCTTAAAGGGAAGGTAGAACACGTTAAGCTACTCGACCTTGACCTCACGGACTCAACCTTGTTCCCACAGATGCACACAGACATATTTTGGGAGATAGCTCCAGATGGAATCAGAGACATGCAATTTGTACCGAGAGAAGAGTTCATCAACCTATTTAACTCCACCATCATGAAACTGAGAGACTTACCAGTCTTTGGTACCACAGGTGAGATTGGGCACTGCACAAAATTCCTGATAAGAAGAGTGCATGACAGAAGTCTATGGTTGGATAATCTGTATCCAATCCATGTAGAAGATATCTAGTATCTCACGGGACTATCCTCCTAAGGAGAGGATGTGTTGAAGGGATTTCAGGGCCCCGACAAGCACGGGAAAATGAAAGGCAGGCCCAGCCTATACGAGAATTTTAACACAAAGAGAGGAGGAGGCACAACAATCATTGAACCAATACTGCCCGAAACAGTCTGGACTAGCTGCTACATCATAGCCAACAAGGTTATGAGGTCTTACTATAATGGATAATGCACCCTAGATGCGCTATCAGTCGCCGACTTTTGTGCATAGGGAGCAGTGTTCAATTGGTGTAGTTTCCTGTTGGAGGAACTACTAGTAGCTTGTGAGGAAGCACAGGAGAAGGGAGGAACCTTCACCTATGGATACCTACTTGTGGCATTCACAATGCTCAAATGGAAGCCACCTGTGGGTAGACAACCAACAATACCAGATAAGGGGTACATGGCGAGGATGTTTGAGCCATGGCATTCCAGACCAGACTCGAAGAACACAACACTCAACAATGCAACCTTTGCCAAATGGTATAATGCTATGATAGACACAAAGTAGAGGCTGCACATCCCACAGGAGATCCTCAATTGCAACATGAGGAATATCGCCTTCAACATGAACTGGCACAACACATTTGTCTGGCCGAGACATTTCAGCCGAGAACATTTCCACACACGAATGCTACCATTCTATTTTCAGGAGGAATATTTTGATAAGGAAGTCATGTCATGGCCAGAAGTTAAACACGACCCGCGTAAATCATGGATGCATTACATTCTTCCTGCAGAGCTGTCAAGAGAAAATACAAGCAAGAAGGAGAGGGACCGAGTTCAAGACCCGAGCAGAAGAAGCAAGATGATCCGACACAAACAGAATTAGAGGAGGAAGAAGATATATCAAAGTTGGAGCAGAGGAAAAAACCGCCCCCCTCGACAGCTACCAGGCGATGTTGTGTTGTCAGGTGTGCAGGTTAACCAGATATTGGGCATTGTGCTTGGTACCAAACCAGTGGTGAAGAGGCCCAGAACTGGGGTCTCGCCAAACAAACCCCTGAACCCACAACCCCTTGCACCTGCCACTCCCTAGACCCACACCATGACCAAAGCCACCACTATCATTGACATTCAAGATGACCCAGACGCTGAAACACTTCCGTCCACATTTATCATTGAACACCCTCCACCACCACTCCAATTACCAAACCTCATCATGTCCAGTCCACATCAAACAATAACCTTAGAGTTGATGCATCTCGACCAACCAGAGACAGAGGAACGACGACCCCCACAAATAACCAGAGAACCACCCAATCCAAGATCAGAAATTCCCGATCCTGACCCCAAAGCCTCAGAGCAGAGCACGATGTTGGATGTTCTGAATCCGAACACCCAGGAACAACAACCCGAGTCTTCCACACAGGAAGAAGACGCCTGAAGAAGAGAGGAGCAGGAACCCGACGACAACCAACAAATCACCTCACCGGCCAAGGGTGAGGGTGCCCAAGAAATCATAGCGCATGATGTAGAAGCATCAGAAGATACAGAGATACCAGATGTGCACAATGAGCCAGAATTAACAACGGAGCATAATACGATAGCCATGCAAGCTCAAATGGAACAATTTCTCCAGAACCCCCAATAATGTGAGGAATTTATGCAACTCTGCATAGCCAGAACAAAGGTTTTGACTCTTTTTCCAGCAGAGCTAAGGTTGAGAATCACACCAGTCCCACCAACGGAGGAAGAGGTAGAAACTCGCTTCGACCATTCAACAGGTAGTGGACTCCCACGACAATGGCGAGTACCCACTGACGGAGTTATTTCATCCCCCGACCTGGTATAGTGGCCAGTGCCACCCTTATTTGGCCTAATCATGGAATCCACAGACCAGTTGGAGCAGAGGCTCTAGGAGAACGAGAGATCTGTCGAGATCGCAAGAAAATAACAATTCATGGAGCACACATATAGAATGCAGGAAGCACAAGATAGACTCCAAGTCCAGCGCAAACTGGAAAAAGTGCAGGAAAAGCTTGTAGAAGCTTGGCCGGATATTCAGAAGGTTGCACCTAAACTACCCAAGGCCAACAACGTAAGCGAGCCAGAGAAACAGATCGAGTTTTTATAGGAAGCATGGACGCATCTCACCAATCGCATTGATCAGCTCCAAGTGAAGCTACAACAGGTCTCATAGGAGGCATAACAACAGCCTCAACAACTCCAGGAACAAATGCAGAAGATAATATTGCAAGGCAATAGTGCCAGAGCTGCACTGCACAAGAACACAACGGACTGCACCAAAATTTTTGGAGAAGTCAGTGACTAGATGGGCATCATCGCTCGAAGAAATAAGATTTTAGAGGAGGTCTGAACAAAGATCCAGGTGTTGAACGAAGAAGTTGCGGTCACATTGGACCCTATAGAGCAGCATCAGAAGTTCGACCAAATTCAATAGGCCGACAAAGAACTAAATACACTCTATGAGGCATGGTCCGTAGCCAAGAAAGAGTTGCACAATTTTTGACCAGTAATTCAGACCACCTATATGTAAATGCATCAGGTCGATGCAAAAGCCAATTCCAAGTGGAACTCGTTGGTTGCGGCCAATCCAAAGGAGTACAGAAAAGAGACAACACAACAGTTCCTTGCAGAAGCATCACTCCTCATTTGGAAATGGTAGGACAAATTTGAAAGCTTTAAAGGAGTAAAGCACTGAGCCTTAGAGTTGGTACCAGAATTGGGCCCTTCGTTTGATGAGGTAAAGGAAGAAAAGGCACAAACAGAAGAGCCCAAAGAAGAAGAAAATCTGGAAAAGGGAAAACAACAGTTGCTCCTGGAGGATGTGAAAGAACCAAGCACTTGACTCGAGGACGAGTCAAGGATTGTGGTCGGAGCCTATTGGGCCCTTCATTTTTTCGAAATAATTGTGCAAGTTTTGACTAAGCATGAGTTGCACAAAACCTCATCAGAGGTTGGGAGAAAAAGTAACAAAAATTAGTTGAGGAAGTTAGCGTGATGCCAGCTAGGCAAAAAACGGTTGCAACAGAACAAGAAAGCGTGCAAGTTGAGAAGGAAGACACAACCCAACTATATATATAGGGTTGAATATAAGTATGAGAAGGTTAGGTTGAGTAAGGTTGGGTTTGGTTGGTTCATTCATGGGCAAATGCTCTCATTTGTTGATATCTCAATCAACATGGGCGGATAGGGTTGATTTGATTCATGTTGATCATAGTCGCCCAAGTTTTGGGATTATTCATTGATACTTGTTGTAAGCCGAAAGAAGACAAGAAAGGGTCTGTAATGAATTAGAACTGTTAGTTGAAGAGTTGGAACTTTGAGATATGAGTCAAGAGCCAAGAGTCTTTAATGTACCCTACTGTGTGATTTTGAGTCTGTACACAGAGAAAAGATATCAAAGATAATATGAAGAAGGATCAAATTTTAAAATAGGATGTGTCCTTGTTTGGTTACTTATGCATTACAACACTTCTTTATGGCTTATGATTTCTATTTGATGGTTCTATGTGTAATTGTTGCTCGAAACGTAATTAGGTTCAATTCTTGCATTGAGATGGTTCAGATATGTTAATGACTCTTGCGCAAGAACATGAATGAGTTCTAAATGCTCTATGGATCCTCTTTAGTCTTCTTCCTACCCTTTCATATCTATCTGTCTCAGCAACGCTTCGGGTGAGACTTCTTCTCTTCGGAGGAGATGAAAATGCCAGCGCTCTAGACTACACGGTACCTTTTGTCGGTAACCTAAGAAGGACCCTAGTCTGATCAAATTCGCACCAACAGGTGACATTTGTATAAATAAGAGATCATAAGATCTCATTTTGACATAACTCTTCCTCATTGTGAGAGGACTTGGTCTGAAATTTTCTCTATACTTGGATCTTTTTATCTCTTGTGCACTTTTTTGTGTCTATATTTATGAATGGTTGATGGAGGAAGTCAAGTGCTAGCCTTGGATGGTGTTTTCTAGCTCTTATGGTGGATTATATTAGCAATTCTCTTGATATTTCTATGGTGTTTTACTCCTATGCTATCATTTTTTCAAGTCATGTATTGTTATGCTAGGTGCTAGGTGGGAAGTAAAAGGGAATACACTCCCCACCATAGTCTTATTCATTTTAGTGTTCATCTCATTGATTACACTAGGGTTTTCTAAGAGAAGTATAAGGGCATACACCCTCTTAGCTTAAATCCTACCTAGAGAAACTTACCTTGGGAAGTAAAAGAGCTTACACCCAGAAGGAGATAGCTTCACTAGCTCTTTGTTTATTTGACTCAATTAACCCAATAGTAAAGGCACTAGTCATATACTTTTTCTTTGGATATATAAAATCATTACCCTGGGAAATGTAATTTTTGATCTTTTGAAAAGTTTCTTGCTTGAAGTTGATTTGCCTCATTGAGAGGAGTGTTCGCCCATTAAGGCATCCCTTCCAGGGCTTCAAAACTAGGCTGTATAGGAATTATCCTAGCAATGTATCTACAGTCGTGCTCCCTCTGGGAAATCACTTCCCCAGCAACCTCTCTCACCTGGAGAGAGTTTCTTGCAAGCTTGAAAACCTGCTTCTTTAGTCCACGAGCCCGACAACCTGCCTCTTCAAACCACAGGCCTAACAACCTTCTTCTTTAGTCCAACTTCTAAGTCAATTCCCGAAAAGGTGATGGCAACAACAAAGCTCAGTAAAGAACAAACGATGGAAGCAAGCCACACTCAGTCAAGGAACTGCATGGGCTGCAATGAACAATAGTTAAGACACAACATGGCTCAAGCAGTTACAGGGTGCATTGGATTCACAGGAGACACATGCGATAACTCAAGTATGACTGTAGGATTCCAAAGGTGTGTACTAGACACAGAGGTGATGATGATGGAGAAATGGTTCAATGTGTGAATCCCTGGTGAATCAGGAAGGGTGACATACATCCAGAGAATCGTAAGGGTCATGAGGAAAATCAAAACTGGTCCAGATGCAAGGATGGGGAGAAATGCCAGAATGGGAAGCGAACCCCCAACGAGCTGGTTTTCCCGGCTATAAAAGGCATGCGCCCAGGTTGACACATGTCTTCCTGAAGCCACATGAGTTCCACTTAGCACTCGTTCCCATTTTTCCTAAGAACTTAGGACAACACGGCTTATGTCAACCATAGCCTTTGGGAAATAATAATAAAATATTATTCCCTTAGAGGTAATCCCTCTAGCTTAGCCCCTAGGCCTAGACACTTATCCCCCTCCCTTACCCTACCTACTGGAGCTTAGTCCCCCATAACTCTTTCTTTGTGGTCGGTCTACACCCAAAAGTATAAATTTATTAATGATATGTGCGTTTACATATACAAAAATCAGGCTCATGGCCTTAAGCATATAGGCTCTCGGGCCTAATAAAAACATAAGTCTTCAACTTATAAACACTTGGCTCACCAACCTATCAATATAATTACAATTATGTAGGGGCTCAACCTTGGGGTGTTACACCACATTTGTTTATGAGATCAACCTTCATCAGAAGATATCGTCTCTTTGTGAGAGAGACATTGCCACTTGTTGTGAGAATTGAGCCCTTTGTATTGTCAAAGGAGATTGTATCACTGCCACTTGTTGTGAGAACTTATCCCTTTATGTTGTTAGAGGAGATCAACTCTTTGTAAAGAGAGACATCGCCACATGCTTGTGAGAAACCAATCCCTTTTATATCAACCATTGTTGATTGAGAGGCATTTGACTTATTCCTAAACATTATAATGGATCTTGTAACCACTTTTGAGTGAGAGGCATTGTTTTGTCTAAGGCATGTTTTGGGAAATCATTGTAAACTTGTCCATGAGTGTTTTATAAACTCTGACAAGTATGGTATTGCGTTGAAAACATGATTATTTATTTCCATCTACAAATTTGTATTAATGCAAGTTTCGACATGGACATCCTCATTCCAAAGTACAAAGGTGAAGGGGA
>ML777481.1:922109-937893 GCA_009831015.1 Picea engelmannii
ATTGGTGCAATTCTAAATGGTATGGTAGATTCAATATTTGTCAAAGTCATACATTTTCATTTAGAAAAAGAGATGTGGGACAAGTTTGTAAGGTACCAGATCTATTATAATTGCAAAAAACATAAATATTGTAGAGATTAACAACATAATATATGAAACCACAGAACCAAAATAATACCTTTATTGATAGGAAACAATGTTCACTTGCCTCTTCGAGGGGGAAACCTCCAACAGAGCAATGCTTTATTACAATTATTCTCAAGACAAAACTTCCCATGTCTCTTACTCTTATTTATACTAATTTTATCTTCTAAAGATCATTCTAGAGGAAGATACTTCTAGAAGTGAAATCTTCTATTATGTCTTCTTACATTGACTTATTCCAATTTATTAAATAGGTCTTATTAACTAATATTTACCTTTATCACATGGAATATTATTCTATCTATGTGAGGGATTAGGGAGGTTAGGTCCCTAACATGCCTCCCCCTTGAAAAAGATCCTTGTCCTCAAGTCTTGATATGAGGAAATTGTTGTAGAATGATGGTCGACTCCCAAGTGGCATCTTGTGGATTTGTATATTTCCACTTCACTAACACATCATTGACGGTGCACTAACGGATATGACGCCCATGTTGGTCTAAGACTGCTTGTGGCTGCAACCAAATGGAGCCTTCTTCATCCAACTCAGGGAGACATGTTTGATTTTGGAACTTAGTACCAATCACCTTCTTTAAGAATGAGACATGAAAAATAATATGGATCTTAGAATGACTGGTAAAAACTAACTGGTAAGCCACCTATCCCACTCGCTTGAGAATTGTGTAAGGAACAAAAAATTTGGAAGGAAGTTTCTAACAGTGGTCATCTTAGAATGAAGTCTTCTTACAGGGTTGCAGACAAAGAAACACTTAGTCTCCTTTAGAAAATTATCATTCAAAATGACCTTGGTTTTCTTGTTTCTTAATGCGATTATGAGCCATGTTCAAATTTGTTTTGAGGGTGTGGAGAATGGCCTCACGAACTGTAATATTGTTGTAAACCTTTTGAACCTTCGATACACTTGGCATGTAGGAGAGAACCAATGGTGAATTTTTTCCATATACTACTTCAAAATGATTCATGTAAGTAGTTGTATGGTAAGAGGTGTTGCACCACCATTCAACTAGGGGCAACCATTGATCCCACTGATTCTGTCATTCAGATGAAAAACACCTCAAATAGGTTTCCAAACACATGTTGAGAACTTCAATTTGGCCATCATTCTTGGGATGATACGCAGTGCTGAGATGCAATTGGGTGCCCTAAAGATGGAATAATTCTTTCCAAAAATTGCTGGTAAAAGTGAGATCTCGATCAGAGATAATAAAATGAGGCATGCCATGAAGCTTGAAGATATTATCCATGAAAAATTGATCCACTGTGGATGTTGTGAATGGGTTTTGGAGAGTAGAGAAATGAGAATATTTGGAAAGATGATCAACTACCATCATGAATACTAATTTATTGCCCAATTTAGGTAAGCCAACAATGAAGTCCATAGAAATATTCTTCCAAATAGCCGACAGAATCGAGAGTGGTTGCAGTGTGCAAGGGGTGTTGACTGTTTCTCCCTTATTCCATTGACAGGCATCAAATTCAACCACAAAGGTGCAGACATGTTATTTCATACCATCCCCCCCCAAAAAAAAAATGTTTGACCCTTTCATAGGTTTTGGTGAACACTGAATGCCCAAATGTGGGGAAAGAATATATCTACGAAAGCACCGTAGATTTATGTTGAAACTGTTTTCTTAGATACAAACATAATTTGTGGTGAAGCTCATTATTGTGCCAAGAGTACCCTAGAGAAACTGGAGAATTGTCTTGCAATTTTTTGATAAGACCATAAATATTTCAATCATGCAGCCATTCCTGGTGAATATCTTGGAGCTAATCTGGTACAGGGAAGGAGAGAGAAAAAATAGACTCTTCATCTTCATAATTCTGGGAAAGAGCATCAACAACCACATTTTATTTTCCCTTCTTGTAAATGATCTCATAATCATATCTAAATAGATTGGTGACCCATTTTTGTTGCTTTGGAGAGGAAATTTGTTGTTCCAAAAAATGCTTCAGGCTCTGATGATCTATTTTAATTTGGAAGCATTGTCCCAATATATAAGGATGTTAAATATCCAAGACATGCATAATAGACAACATTTCCTTTTCATAGATTGATTAGCCCAAATGTCTCTCCAAAAATTTTTTTCTAGTGAAGGCCACCAACCATCCTTCTTGCATGATAACTGCTCCAATTCCTTTCCCAAAAGCGTCACATTCTAGGAAAAAAGCCTTCTTGAAGTCAGGAAGGTCTAGGATAGGATTTCTTCACATATCCTCTTTCAAAGCATGGAAGGGTTGATTAGTTTCTAGAGTCCAATTGAAAACATTATTTTTAAGGAGAGTAGTGAGAGGTGTTGCAATGTTGCCATAATTCTTAACAAATTTGCAATAATAGCTCATTAAACCCAGAAAACCATGTAATCTCTTGAGATTGTTTTGGCAAGGTCTATCTTGCATAGCCTCAATTTTCTTATGATCCACCCTTACACCATCCTTTCCAACAATATGACCCAAATACTCCACTTCAGTGGCACCAAAGGAAGATTTATATTGTTTGAGGAAAAGTTGGTGTTGAGAAAGGAGATGGAGAACTTGATCCACATGGGTAAGATGGGATATATATGTTTTACTATAGATGAGAATATCATCAAACAAAACTAAGACAAAATGACAGAGAAAAGGAAGGAAGAAATGATTCACGAGAATTTGGAAAGTGGAGGGGGAATTACATAGGGCAAAGCGAATGACCAATAACTCATAGTGGCCCTCATGAGTTAGAAATTTTATATTAGGAATGTCATCATCTTTCATACGTATCTAGTGGTAGCTAGAACGGAGATCAAGTTTAGTAAAGTGTTGAGCACCACTCAATTCATCCAATATATCATCAATGATAGGAATGGGAAACTTTTCTTTCATGGTGAGTTTGTTGAGAGAACGAAAGTTGGGACACATGCGGCACATGTCTTATTTCTTGAGTACCATGACCACACGATAATAATAAGGGATAGTACTATGGTGGATGACACCCATGTCGAGCAATTATTGAAATTGTTTCTCAATTTCATTCTTTTTAGAAAAGGGATGATGATACAGGCGAATATTGGGAGGAAGAATAAATGGAACTAGAGGAATGGAATGATCATGAACACCATGGGAAGGGGGGAGGCCATGGGGAATGGAAAAAATAGTTTGGTGTTTGGAGAGTACAAATTGGAGGTTAGTATGCACATATGGTGTCTCAACTGCTTGGATGGAATAGAGTTGTGAAATAATTCTTGAATTCCCTTTTTTGAGGAGTGTTTCCATTCGATGGGAACTAACGATGTCAGGGGAGCCTGTTGTGATGCATTGGAGCTTATATTGTTGGTCGTACTATTGAAATTGCATGTTTAATTCCTTAAAATACACGATGATGGGACTGAGAGTGCATAACCATTACTCACTTAGAAAAATGTCACAACCACTCATGTCAATAGAAAACATATGATATTCCAGGTTTTACAGGCCAATTTGGAGACAAACATTTTCACAACGCCCCCCACATTTCATGGAACCTCCATTGGAAATCATGATTTGAAAATTGTTGAATACATGGATATAGCAATTGGTTTATTGAGAAATGAGATGATGAATAAAATTATGAGTGCTACCACTGTCAATTAGGATGATGACCTTCTGATTTTTAATGTAGCCAATTAGCTTGAGGGTTTCAGAAGAAGAGAAGCTAGTGAATGCATTCAATGAAATGACCATTTCAACTTATGGTGGATCAGATGGCATAATGAGAGAAGTTTTCTCAGGTATATCTTCCATAAGAGAAGCATCAACCTCTTCATAAACAAAATCCTCAGAGATGGCCATAAACAAATTATGTTTCTTACAATTATGCCCCGGAAAATATTTTTCGTCACAATTATAGCAAAGACCCTTGAGTTGGAATTCATCCATTTTTACCCAGGATAATTTTTGGATCTTGAGAGGGGTGGGATGAGGGGAAGGAGTATAAGGATGACAGAAATGAGGGAAAGAAGGTTAGAAGTGTTTGGAAAAAAAACCTATTGTTCTTCCTTGGCATGTTGAGTAGCTTCCAACCAAGTCTGGGGGCCAGTCATGAGTATTTGGGATCGGATTAGATCCTTGAGGCCACTGATAAATAATTTTTAGAAAAAACCATATCAGACAGGCCCTCCATTTTGAAAGATAATTTCTCAAATGCAACGATAAAATCTTCCATGGTACCTGATTGTTTTAATTTGTTCAAACGACCCAGGGAGTGTGTGTTAGTGTCAAAGCATTCATAAAGTTCAACCAAAAATTATGTCCAAGCCACATATCCTTGTCGTGATTTTAGACACCATTGCCACCATTTCCAAAGTTCATGATCTAATTAGAGGACATGGTAATGAAGTTTGACCAAGTAATGAGAAGTAATCTTCCATTTGAGTGACCCAACCAGTGGGATCCAAGCCATCAAACTTGTTCACCTCCACTTCTGGAAGATTCAAATCACGATGAAAAGGGTTGGACTAAAACTTCTATGAATTGGAGGAAGTTGTACCTTTGAGGTTAGAAGGTTGGTCAAATGAGGAATGGATTCCAGGAATTGACAGTTTTTCCATTACCTTGTTAATAAATGAGTCAACATAAGAATCAAGGTGGGATGCAAGATGGATGGAAATGTGGTAATTGATGTCCTTCTTTAGTTCCTCTTTCATGCAGTCCATTTTGGACTTTATGGGGGTAGTGATGTGTTTTTCAAGGTCTTGGTTGTGAGTGTTTTCCATGGTGAGGGGAAAACATAGGAAGAGGTGGGAAAGAAAGGTATCTGAAAAGGACAGGTGGGTCCACAAAAAAACAAGGATGAAAAATGATAGGTATCATTGTGATTAGGATGAAAAGAGGAGTCTAATGGAATAGGTCCCAAGTAGAGGTGTTGAGAAAGGGATCGGGACCACAGGAAAAAAAAGGCTGAAAAATAATAGTCATCACTGCGATCAGGATGAAAGGAGGATTCCAATGGGATAGGTCTCAAATAAGGGTGCGAGAAATACCCAATTTTTTTTTACTACGTTATACTCCAATTTGAATAATACTAAAGTGTCGATATAGGAAAAAATATGTAGTAAAATATCGGAGGCAAGGTAAGGTTGTGCAACAAAAAATCTTGTTTGTTCCTTGTTTGCTATTTTTTCATCCCAAGGTTTAGGGTTTTGTTAGGATTTATATAGACAAGGTTTTCCCCTATGCTATATATCTCTGATATACGTGCGAGGTCGAATAGTAGTACTCATCCCAATATCTCATGGAACCAACTAAGGAGGCTAGACCATACCCTTAGTTGTACTACCCGATTACCCATGTAATAGAGAGTATCTTCCAAGTGTTGTTCTCGGTGGCACTATAGTAGTTAGGCGGCCAATTGGTTTATCTATGGATGAATTTAGGAGATCATGTCAATCCGTACACATGTGTTTTTTGATGTGCTACCACTCGAAGGGTAGGAAACATGAGAAGTTTTGTCTTGAGAATTATTTTAATAGAGCATTTCTCTATTGGAGGTTACCCCCTCAAAGACGAAAGTGAACATTGTTTCCTATCAATAAAGGTATTATTTTGGTGTTGTGGTTTCATATATTGTGTTGTTTCATTGTTATTCTCTCCAATATTTCTATTTCTTTTATTATAATAGATATGGTACCTTACAAGTGGTATTAGAGCACTTTCCTTTGAAGGAATTGTGGGTTATTTTTTTCAGGGTAGAGACGTGTTCCGACATCTTAAAACTACATAGACTTGTCATTCAATGCATAAACCTGTGATCGAGGAAGAATACACGTAGGAAGTGCAAGTGGTTCTTAAGCACACATTGTTGGCCACCCTTGTAACCCATGTTGATACCCCTTCGAGTGGTAGCGCTACCACTCGAAGGGGTACCAACATGGGTTACAAGGGAAGACAACAATGTGTGCTTAAGAACCACTTGTTGTTACTACGTGTATGCTTCCCCAATCGCATATTTATGCAATGAATGATAAATCTCTGTAGTTTTAAGATGTCGGAACACGTCTCTACCCTGAAAAAACATAACCCACAATTCCTTCCAAGGAAAGTGCTCTGATACCACTTGTAAGGTATCATATCTATTATAATAGTAGAAAATAAAAATATTGGAGAGAATAACAATGAAATAACACAATATGAAACCACAACACCAAAATAATACCTTTATTGATAGGAAACAATGCTCACTTTCCTCTTTGAGGGGGAAACCTCCAACAGAGTAACTCTCTATTAAAATAATTCTCAAGAAAAAAATTATCATTTCTCCTACTCTTCTTTATACTAATTCTATATTCTAAAGATCATTCTAGAGGAATATCCTTCTCTAAGTGGAAGCTTCTATTAGGTATTCTTACATTGACTTATTCTAGTTTATTTAATAGGTCTTATTAACTAATGCCAACATTTATTACATGGAAATATATTATTCTATCTATGTGAGGGATTAAGGAGGTTAGGTCCCTAACAAAGTTACATAAAATATATGAAGGGGATGACAAGGTCAAGAAGGAAAAATTACAAACCCGTAGAGGGAAATTTGAGACCCTTAATATAAATGAAGAAGAGAGTATTGAAACCTATTTTCTTCATGTGGATGATATTGTCAACATTATCATAGGATCGGGTGAAGATATTAAAGAAACCATCATTGTGCAAAAAGTGAGTAGATCACTTCCCTCAATATTCAATCCCAATATATATGCCATTGAATAATTAAAGGAACTAGAAAATATAACAATGGATGAGTTGCACAGAATCCTCACTACATATGAAATGAGGATAGAATGGGATAAGATAACAAATATATCAAGGAAGGAAGCAATCTTCAAGGAATCAAAGAAGATAAATGCATAAGAATACAAGACAAGTGACAACTCAAATAGTGAATCAGATGTAGAAGAAGCTAACTTTGTCAGAAATCTCAAGAGGGGGACTTGAAAATACAAAGGTAAAATTCCCTTCAAATGCTTCAATTATGGAGAAGTAGGAATCTTTGCTACTAAATTTCCATATGCAAATAATAGGAATAACAATGTAAAAGAAAACTCTAGTTTGAAACAGTACAAGAAGGGTAAGACTGAAAAGAGGAGAAATTTCTATAGACAAAAGAAGAATCTATATAACAATGAAGATAACATCTCGTTCGATGATAGTGACAGTGAAACAAAAGAAATTTTATTTATGTGTCTAGAAACACTTATTGATGTCCTATAAAATGAAAATGCATACTCAACAAAAGAGACAATCTCGAGATTGATGCAGAATTAAATCTTGAAGGAGAGCTCATATGTGCTCTAAATGAAATAGAGAGATCGAGGAACAAGAAATGGATACAAAAGGAGTAACTGTAAAAGAGTATAAAATGATGTTCGGTATAAAAGAGAGTTCTGATGAAACTGAAAAAATCATCATCAACTTAAAATATCAAGTAGAAGAGTCAACGAGAGTTGAAGAAGTCCTAAAATCCTAATTAAAATAAAAAGAAGATGTCTACAACAGTCTAGAATTTGAAATAGTCTGTATAATAAAGGAGTTGTTAATATCACATACCAACATGAAATTTGAAAAGAGCTCTACAACCTTGAATGAAATCCTAAACTATCAAAGATCACCATTTGACAAGTTTGTTCTTGGTTACAATGAAAATAAGGAAGTTGCTAATGAAGAAGCCTCAACATCTTGAAAATAGTCAAGTGAAGAAAGGACCAAGAGTTATGTTGATATACTCAAAAACTCTATCAAGGTTCAAGACAATAGGAAGGAAGAACAATATGTTCCATAGAATACAAATCTTCCTCGCAAGGACATAATTAGGAAGACTCTCCCATCAAGATCAAAACACACAATCAGGTACCAAAATTATTTCTTTGTCTGTTGTTATTCTTGCAATGGTTTTGGTCATAAACCAATAGATTGTAGAACAAATATAAGAGGCAGATACATGAGGGACAACAACAAAGACATCGGTGGATTCTCAAGGAGAAATAGAAATTACAACTCGTTTTCCCCTTTGTTGAAATATAACATCATATGTTATAACTACAATAATTATGAGCATATAGAAAAAATTTGCATAACTAATTTTAGAAAAAATTAGAAAGAGGAAGCCCCAACAATCATGGAAAGAAATCCAGAACAAATGGAACAAAAAAAAAAATCCATGTTCATTCATGTTGCATTGTGTACACAAAATAATAAGGATAAGTGGTATAATGGAAGTGGGTGCTCTAGTAACATGATAGGATATAGAACAAAGTTGATCATCCTGAAGAAGAATGAAGGAAATGTTACCTTTGGAGACAATGAAATTTCAAAGATAGTTGTAAAGGGAACTCTCAGTATTGACAATGGAAGAGCTTAGGTTGAAAAGGTTTTGTGTGTTGAAAACTTGAAGCATAATCTTCTTAGTGTAAGTAAAATGTGTGACCAAGGACACACTCTTACGTTTGACTCCCAAGAATGTGAGTTCAAAAAAGTAAATTCAGGAAAGATGGTTGCAAAAGCAATCAGAACCCCAAACAATATATACATTCTTGATGAAATTAATGGAGAAAAATGATTTCATGGGGCAAATAGATGAAATTTGGTTGTGGCATAAAGGAATGGGTCATATGAACTTTGACGACTTGGTAAAAATTAGTACCAAACAAGCAGTAAGAGATATGACAAATATGACAAAACCCTCAAACATTGTCTACAAGAAGTTTCAACATGGAAAAAAATCAAGGGTGAGCTTCAAGACAAAATAATATACAACATCCCAGCCATTGGAAATTGTGCATACAGATCTCTGTGGACCTACAAGAATAAAATTATTACAAGGAGAAAGTTATTTTATCTTTCTCATTCATGATTATACAAGAATGAATTGGGTTACCTTTCTTAAAAATAAATATGAGGCATTTGAAAATTTTAAATCCTTCAAATATTTAGTTGATAATGAGACTAATATGAAAATAAAATGTTTAATTTCATACAATGGATGTGAATTTACAGCCAATGAATTTGAATAATTATGTGAAGTTGATGGAATAAAAAGACAACATTCAGTTGTAAGAACTCCTCAAAAAAAGGAGTGGTTAAAACAAAAAGCATACATGTACAAGATAGTGCTAGGACAATGTTGAATGAAGTAGGATTATCAGATAGTTTTTGGAGAGAAGCAGTTTATACTACTGCTTACATTCTAAACAAAGGGAAAATCAAAGTCAACAGTGACAAGACACCCTATGAATTATGGAAAGGTCGGCTAGCATTCGTTAAACACTTAAGTATATTTGGGAGAAATTGTTACATCAAACGAGATAATGAGGATACAGTAAAGTTTGACTCAAGATTAGATGAAGGAATTTTTCTTGGTTATTCATCAAGAAGAAAATCCCATAGATGTTACAACAAAAGACTACAAAAAATTGTTGAAAGCATAAATGTCAAAATAGATGAAGAAATACCACACAATAGACAACTAGAAGAAGAAGAAATAGATTACAACAAAGAAGAAGAAGAAGAATATGAAGAAGAAGAAGAAGAAACAATATGACAAGATACACAAACACGATCAAGGTTTGTGCAGAAAAATCATCCAGAAAATCTAACTCTTGATGATCAAAATGTGAAGACTCGGACTAGGAAAAAAATGGAAGTAGTTATGAACAGGTAAATCTCTATTCGTTGTCAAAAATAGAGCCTAAATTTTTTGCAGAAGCCATTAGTGATCAACATTGGGAAAATTCTATGGAGGAAGAGTTAAACCATATTGAGAAAAAGAAGACATGTGAACTTGTCCCAAGACCCAAATACAAGAATGTGATTGGTACAAAGTGGGTATCCAGAAATAAGATGAATGAAGAATAAAAAGTGGTAAGAAATAAAGCAAGACTGATGTGTAAAGGGTATGATCAAGTATGCAACAATGAATTCGAATAAACCTTTTCTCCTATTGCAAGATTAGAATTCATTAGAATGTTTTTATCATTTGCAAGATTTAAGAACTTCAAAGTATATCATAAGGATGTCAAGCCATCAATCTTGAATGGAGATTTAGATGAAGAAGTGTACATTGAACAACCTGAAGGACTCGCAATATCATATAATGAATACTATGTTGGCAAATTGAAGAAATCACTTTATGGATAAAGCAAGTTGCTAAAGCATGCTATTCAAGACTTGATAAGTAATTACAACAATAAGATTTCAGAAGAGGAACAATAGATAACAATCTCTATATAAAAATAATCCATGAATATATTTTGATTATTGTGGTATATGTCGATGATATCATTTTTGGAAGTAATGTTGATCAAATGAAAAAAATGTTTATTGAATAAATGCAAAAAGAATTTGAGATATCCATGCTTGGTGAATTGTCATTATTTATAGGAATAAATATTACTCAAACCAACAAAGGTATATTCATTTCTCATACCAAATATATCAAATATATGTTGAAGAAGTTTGAAATGGAATACTATAAACCTATCAACACATCCATGGTCATTGGTTGTAAGCTAAGTAAAGAACATGAATCAAATCAAACTTTGTACAAATAAATGATAGGAAACCTCTAGTATGTGACATATTCAATACCAAATATTATGCAGACAATAGAGTTAGTTCAAATATTTCAAACTACACAAAAGGAAACACATGTGAAAACACTCAAAATAATATTCAAATATATGAAAGGAACACTAGACTTTGGTTTATGGTATCCCACGGAAAAAGACTTTTCTCTGGAAGTTTACACAGATGCAGATTGGGTAGGTAGTATGGATGATAAAAAAAACACTAGTTGTCAAGCATTCTTTTTGGGCGACCGTATAATATCTTGGTTCAACAAAAATAAATCCTCAATCTCTTTATCCACAATATAAGAAAAATACATTGCAGCAATAGCATGTTTCAAAAAAGTGATATGGATGAAGCAAACATTACAGGATGTAAAGGTAGAGTATGATCATCCCATACCAATTATATGTGACAATACTAGTGCAATAAACATTTCAAAGAACCCAATCATGCATTCAGAGAAAAAACACATTCCAATCAAATATAACTTCTTAAGAGAGAAATTCATAGAACAAATTGTCACGATGGAATATATTGGCACAAAGGAATAGGTTGCTAATATCTTTACAAAACCTCTTCCTAGAGAAGCATTTGAGTATCTCATATAGAAACTAGGGGTGGTACCTATGCCATCCAATCACTAAATAACTACATGTGGAGCACAATATTAGGGGGAGCTACAAAAATACATGAGGGTTGCTAGTTGTAGAGAAGAAAATGAAGAGTATAGTGTAAGGAGGAGAAAATCCCTTTGATATTGATGTCATAGGGGGAGCGGAAAAATACAAAGGGAGACTTTCAAATGGGCAGTTTGTTGGAAAATTGTTGTCATTGATGTCAAAGAAAGGGGGAGACTACTAAGACCAAAGATAATTGGACCAACCCTACATAGGAAGAAGAGAATGCCCCTGTGCATTGATGATCCTCTATGTGAAAATATGACTATGCTTTGTTGAACTCCATATATATATATATATATATATATATATATTTGTTTTCCCTATGAATGAAGGTGATAGGAACGAGATCGAGAAGATGAATCAAGAAATGCATGAATTATGGGTATATGAACAATAGGATTAGATGTCTTTGTGTGATGATTGAGTTTTAGAGAGGTTGTTGCGATGGTCAAGTCAAACAGATCGAGCAAAGAATGATGGATGAAATATGCCACATTCATGAATAAATTTGATTTTGAAGGGTTTATAATGAAAGGATTGTTTCACATAGTTAGAATGAAAACAGACAAGCCACATAACCCTGCACATGGAGTTACTTTTTAGTCATGAGGTCCACCATGTTGGATATCATGAAATTAGAGTGAAAGTGAGGTGTTGAAGGCTCGAGGGCCCGATACCCTGGTTGCCCAATGGTCCTAGTGCGCCAGTGGTCCGATATCGACATATTATATATCAGAGGATTGTTATAGTGTTAAACTATCAAGGGCCCAATGGCCCTATACTTGGTGGGCCGGTAGGTTGGTGGCCACATCAATGCCACGAACTACCAAGTCGGTATGGTGGTACACGTGGAGGAAAGACCATATGCCATGAAAACACAAGCATCCACGTCTACATAAGTGGCATGGGTAGTATATTGTGTATTGGAAGAACAAAATGATTGTTAGCGTGGTGTTAAAGTTCTAGGGGGTGATATGCTAATAGCCTGGTATCATGGTTCTGAAAGCAAGGTTCCATACCATCATATTGAATATTATATAATATCATATTGAATATCATTATCATTCGAAGACAAAGCATATTGATTTTCAGTATCACTTTGTGAGAGACATGGTTGAGGAAAAGAAGGTGTTGCTAGAAAAAGTTGACACTTTGAAGAATGTTGCATATTTATTGACAAAGTCTGTGAGCACAGAAAAGTATGTGAGCACAGAAATCATGTTTTATCAAAACTGCGGGCTAAAAAATGTCGGTTCGGTGAAAAAGGTGGATGGCCACCAAGGTCCACCTAGATCAAAACCACTCATGCCTGACATTGTATGAAAAATTCTGAAAATTGATAATGAATCACCAAAATATCCATTCATTGGAACAAGTAAAGGGTCTATGATACTGGTGAAGAATTTTGTCAGCCATATTGAAAAGTGTGTTTTAATCCAAGGAGAAAAATAATAACCTATGGCCAACAAGATACAGACTTCACCATAGAGTATATCCCTAAGAAATTTATGTTTCAACATGAAAACAAAATGTAGGTCAAAGAGGCATTTCGAAAACCAACCCTTTGGGGAGATCAAGTCCCTAAGACCTAGCTAACAAAGTTGTGAGACATATTTATGGTAAACCACATGTAACAACCCTTACTATTGAAAGTACCCTTATGAATATGGGCACCCTATAGAGGAACTGAAACAAAGGTTCAATGTCTTCCTCAAGTACCACAAGTACTTCCCACCCACAATCACCTATGTAGATTCCCTAGGAATGGCCATTAAGGTTACAACTTTGCAATTGATGACTAACAGAACAATCATGAGCTCGAAAAACATGTATGGGCATGGAAACTAATTCCACAACTCTGATAAGTGATTCCATCTAGAGGTCCTTGCACTTCTGAAACCCTCATATGCATATTAGTCAAGATATGCCAAAACAAGTAGAGAGGTGATATCACCCTACTTTCTCTAGTGTGACCTCATTCTTTACTCTTTTGAGAGAGGATCTATAAGTTTTAAACCTGCCAAGTAAAGAAATGCATATAGATTCTTAAGAAAAACAAAAATTAATCAATGGCTCATTCACATAGTACACAGAGATTTATACCGGAAACCCTCAACTGAGGAAAACCTTTCCTATTTCATTAGATCGAATTTCACCATTCACCACAAAATATATACAATGTTTTTAGGTATTTCGTAGATACCAAAACCCTAATCCCTTAATCTCATTGTAAAACGTTGTGCGTAACCAAGGGGGGCCATACCTGCCCCCCCTGGGACCCCCCTAGGAAGCGCCTGATGCACATGACACAAAGAGCACTACTAGAGGGATCGTCATACGCAGTTGTCAAACCTGACGCACCCACACACACACATGCAAATAATATAACATATACCCAACATTCTCCCACTTGTTGTTTTATTTTCATCCAGGGATCCACAGGTTTATATAGTCAACAATCTAGGGAAGGAATTCCCATTGTTACTATACACCAGGAGAACTTTTTTGTGCTCACAGACTTTGTCAATAAATCTGCAACATTCTTCAAAGTGTCAAATTTTTCTAGCAACACCTTTTTTTCCTCAACCATGTCTCTCACAAAGTGATCCTGAACATCAATATGCTTTTTCTTCGAATGATAATATGGGTTCTTTGCCAAGAATATTGCACTATGACTGTCACAATATAATCTCACTGCTTTTTGTACCAACCCAATACCTGAACACAATCTTTGTAACCATATTGCTTCCTTTCTTGCATGAGAGGATGCAATGTATTCAGCTTCTGTAGTTGAGAGTGCTACTACAACTTGTCTTTTTATCATCTAACTGATTGCTCCTCCAAATAGGTTAAGACACATACCCACTTGTAGATATTCTGCGATCCATATCTCCATCCCAGTCTGCATCAAAAAATCCATGTATGTCCACCACTCTGTCCAATCCTAGTCTTCCTTGGTAGCACAAACCATAATTGGTAGTGCCACGCAAATACCTCAAGACCCTCTTTAATGTTGTCTAATTCTCCTTCCTTGGTTTTTACATATACCTGCTCAAAACTCCCACTGCATGTGCAATGTCTGGTCTAGTACAGACCATTTCATACATCAAACTGCCAACTGCACTGGCATATGGAACATGGGACATGTCCTCTTCTTCGTCCTGTGTCTTGGGACACTGATCTGCAAATAACTTTACACCTATAGGAATAGGAACCTTGACCGGTTTACTTCCATGCATATTAAACCTCTGCAATATCATCTCAACATATTTTCTCTGATTCAACTATAGTTTCCTATTTGCGTGATCTCTTTTAATCTCCATTCCTATAATGAAGTTAGTAGCACCGAGATCCTTCATGTAAAATTTGGAGGATAGTTGTGATTTCACCTCCTTGATAACATCCATGTTATTTCCTACCAACGACATGTCATCAACATACAACACTGCATAAATGAAGTTATTACCAACCTGCTTGGAATATACACAGTGATCAACCCTGCTTCTCACAAATCCCAATCCAAGGATTTATGTGTCAAATTTTTGGTACCACATCCTAGGTGATTGTTTCATACCATATAGTGACTTCTTTAGCTTACAGACCAACTCTTTCTTTCCCTTTACTACAAAGCCTTATGGTTGCTTCATGCAGATTTCTTCTTCCAGATCCCCATGTAGGAATGTTGTCTTCACATCCATCTATTCCACTTCAAGATCAAAAGAAACAACAATAGATAAAAGAAATCTAATATAAGTTAACTTAGCAACAGGAGAAAAAAATATCACCAAAGTCAATTCCCTCTACCTGGGAATAACCTTTTTCTACTAACCGAGCTTTGTATTTCTCCACTTTTTCTTCTACATTAAACTTCTTCTTAAACAACCATTTTCTACCAATAGATTTTCTTCCAGCTAGAAACTCAACTATATCCCATAACTCATTCTTATCCAAGGCATCCATTTCTTCAACCATGGCCTTCTTCCAGAGTTTACTATCCTCTTAATTCATTGCTTCCCTGACAGTTCTGGGATCATCATCAGTAATAGATAAAGCAAAATTGGAACGAAAAATCAGGTGGACTATACCTTTCTGGTTGCCTTCTTTCTCTCACTGATCTCCTCAATACTGGGGTATGAGGTTCTTCTTCTTCTTCTTCTTCATCTTCTTAAGATGATTCAGATTTTGCATCATCCAACTCTAGCTCTATTTTCTTAGGTTCTTCTGGCCTTGGTAGGAATTCATGTTTGAAAACATCTTTTACCTCTCTGAAAACAACATCTTGACTATAAACAGTCTTCTTGGTTTCTGGGTTCCAAAGCTTATAACCTTTCACACCATCTTTATAACCAATAAATATACACTTTTCA
>ML777481.1:951751-961830 GCA_009831015.1 Picea engelmannii
TTATTATTATTTCTTTTTTATATAAAAATTTGTTAAAATATTTAACATTTTTATTTATATAAAAAATACATTAATAAATTTTTAGCTATTTTATTTTCATTTAAACTATAATCAGTGTTTACAAAGCCTCAAACTATAAAATTGGATAATTAAAATAAAAAATTAATTTTCATTAATAATTATATAAAAAAATCACATTTAATAAGTCCTTATTTATATAAAAAAAGTACATTAATAAACTTTTAGCTTTTTTATTTCCATTCAAACTATAATGAGTATTACAAAACCTGAAATTATAAAATTGGACAATTAAAATACAAATTAATTTTCATTGATAATTCTATAAAAAAAAATTCACATTTAATAAGCCCTTATCCTTTCTTCCTTCAACGCTATAATTAGAAGTACACAATCCCCATTAAAATCAACGAAAAACACACACGGCCACAGTCTCGTTCCGGGATCGTATCAGGTTTTGCTAGAAGATTTGTAATTTTTATGTAATGATATATTTATGTATTTTTTTCTTGGAATAATATTTTAGTAATATTTTTTTTTGTTTAATTTCATCTGAAATTTAGTTTGGTGAAAAATTGTTGGATTTGTAAATTTAAGTAGTTATTTCTATATAATTTGAAAAGTACAGAATTTTTAAACATGAATCTATTTCTAGATTAAAAATACAATTTAAACACAGAAAAATTATGATTTCGTGTGCATTTATGTGCAGTGAGATTCAGGTCAAAATAACATAAAACTACATTTTTATAGGTTTGTGTGAGGAGAGGTAGGGTAAATGCCATATGCTGATAACAAAAATGGACAAATTTTAAGATTTTATCTTTCAAGCTATTTTTATTTTATTACGTCGAAAGGCGTATACCTATTGACAATGAGCACAATTAATCAGCTTTTAATCTAAAATTCTAATTGGATGGTTAACAATTGAAGATGCTTGTATATTCTTAGTCGTCCTCCCAAATCAATGAATGTGATTTACTCTTCATAACTTTCTTGTATTTCTGAATGCATCCGTTACCCTGTTTACTTTTTAACATTTACCTAATCATATTAAGAAATTACTGTAACACTATATAATTTATATAATTGCCACGTTTAAATGATTAACCTTCCAGATTACCATTTAGATTTCCTCAATTGTCCAAACGTTTCATTTTCTAGCTGCCTGTGCGTTTCATTTTTGCCACGGATTTCAACTGTCCACCCTTTCGGCATTCTCAGCCGCGAGTTAGCGGCTGTGCTAGTTTATACTGGAACTGTCAGATTAGACTGATTTATTTAATTTAATAGTTAAGAAATAACAACTCTCCACTGTAAACCTTGATACAAAGGAAACGCACAAAATCTGAAACCATCAATAGATGACAAACATATATAATTTCTGAATGAGTTGAACAGAGAGCTTGTGGGAATTGCGACAGCTTAGAGAAGACACAAAAAAATGGCGAACTGCTTATTGCTGGATGCCTACAGCGAAGCGCAATTCTTGTGGGCAAAAGAGAGCTTGTTCCGGCCGAGATCGTAGGCTATGTGGAAATTCTGCTGCTGAACATTTCCAATTATTGACGGCGAACCTGCGGGCCCTGCAGAGGCGAACGCAAGGCAAACCAAATCGTCGCCTGTACTGGTTTTCAGTGATATGAAGCTATTCTTTTCGGGCAGAACATATCTCGCGCCTCCTTTAAAGTGAAAAGCAATAGTCGGAAATCGAGGAACAGACTTGGCTCTGTAACAGAGATCAAGCCCCACACTGGATGCATTCACTGCGCGAGCTCGAATACTGGCCCGAACAGCATGCAGAAAGGGCTTGTAGGCCGGGTCGGTGAAATACGTCAGAGTCGTTCCAGAATCGATGACAACGCCGCCATCTCCATTGGGCGCAAGCTGGAATGTTGCCTTGGGAACATGGACGTTTTCGCGATCCACGCTGATTCTTCGCAGGCCGAGATAGTAGAAAGAGGGATTATACTTGTTTTGAATGAGAGGGGTGGTTCTATGGCGAAAGGAAGCCAGTCCAAGGTCGCCGAAGAATAAAGGGCTGATTGCTGAAGCATTATAGATGGATGCTAAACAATAGGAGAAAACGTTGTTAGTGGAGGATCTAAGCTGGGAAACCAGAGATAGAGGCCCTCTGCCCAAACCGACTATACCGGACGAGTTCGAGAAAGAACCGCCCTGGTTTCGACCGCATCCGAACGAAATGTTGGGCAGGGATGCCCATCGCGCGGAACCTACTTGCCGAAGACTGAACGTCTCGTAAGCCATGTTTCCAGAGGTGGAGGAGAAATCTCCATACAAATAGAAATAGTTGCAATTCTTGAGGCCATCGCATTGTCCCTCCACAGCTTTACAAAAAGAGCTAGAGCAAGAATCGTTCCTGAATGATGACGAATGCGAGGGATTATAGAATGGATCCTCTTGTGGAATGCATGCGTACTTGCTTTCACAAGGTTTGCATTGCGTCCAGATCAAATCGCTGCCAGTGTCGAGAATGAAATGCAAATTTAATGGAACCGGCGATCCTATCCCTAGCTGCATGAAAAATTCATAGTTTTTATAATTCACTGGACTGTAGTAGCTCGTCGTCGAATGGGGGACACCGGCATTTTGGAATCTGCGCAGCTTGTTGTGACTTCGTTGAATTGCTCGGCGGAGTCGTTCAGCATTCGACAGGTTGCGAGCTTCCAGGAACGGATTGTGCGGGGAGTCCCTACGCATCAGATCTACCCTTAAAGTGGATGGACCAGTGGCAGGTGCCTTCCTCTCGGCCTTGGCGCAAAATCCCTCGTATGAAAACAGATACAAGGCAACAACAGCTACTAACACAGCACGCAAAATACCGGGTCCTGCCATTGTCGATCAGATGACCTTACGTAATCAGATACCCTTATGAGATTGAAAACGCCCTTATATATATTCAGAAAACGAGAGGCAAAGAAATAAGAAGAGATACTCTGAAGATTTCCTGCTCAACGGCTAACCAACTCCAATTCCATTAACAGCTTCGTAGCGAAAACCAACTATACTTGCATTTCTAACTCCCGTGCTTTCCGAGTCCTTCCTCTATTTCTGCAAATCCAAATCCATACGTAACAAAGTTCTAGGTCAATGTGTTTACATGTCTTGTTTTCTCTACTTTTCTCTACTAATATGCGGGATCTTGATAGATTGTCGTTTTCCAATGGCCCTGGTAAGAGTTGTTCCAATCAAACACTGGCCTGTTGGCTATATTAATACGGGGGATCTTCATATATTATTGCTCGGGGATCTTGACAGATTCTTGCTGGTTTGTTACTCGGTTGATTTTGCTGGGGGATCTTGATAGAATATTGTTTGTTTGTTACTCGGTTGGATAGAATGTGCTCCAACCAAACTATAACTACACTGCATGCAAAATTCAAATGAATAATATTTTATTTTGACTAAAGGTTATTAAAAAACACTCAGTCTACTTTGCATCTAGACCAATAAAAAGTGTATTCACTACCTATATGCCCTTTGCATCATGCTGCATAAGAGATGATTTATTGATTTAGCGTTTTGTAAATATTTATTTAACACTGGGTGGGGGTGAGTAAAATATGAGAGAAAATGTATACTTTGCATCTAGACAAAAAAAAAAAAAAATAGTGTATTCACTACCTATATGTCCTTTGTATGAGAAATGATTTATTGATTTAGGGTTGCTTTTGTAAAGATTTACTTGAAAGTGGACATGAGTGAAGGCTTCTCACAAAATTAAGTAAACATAAGATTTATTCTATGAAGGTATTG
Source organism: Picea engelmannii (assembly GCA_009831015.1). Lineage (NCBI taxonomy): Eukaryota > Viridiplantae > Streptophyta > Pinopsida > Pinales > Pinaceae > Picea > Picea engelmannii. The sequence goes on from ML777481.1 coordinate 955,547, forward strand.
TTTTTCATTGCACATGTTGTAACATAGTCTAATTTTTTCATAAAATTCAAAATTTCATTATGCATAATGAGGTTTTGTCAAAGTTTTAGATTTTTCAAATAGTATTTGAATAAAATTTTAGAATGTTTCTATGTCTGTATTCCACTTGGGAGAGTCTCGATATGTCGATGCCCCGGTGGCCTAGGATGTCGATGGGGAATGGTTCCAAGGAAAGTTTGACTTGCCTTTTCCTTAGCAATTTCATGAACTAAGTTGGTTCCACCATGTGCAAGTGACGTAGACGTGACGATAGAGCTGTAACGAAGGACAAGACAATTACGATTGTCTTAAATCTCAACCATCCAAAGATAGGCTATTTACTTGTCGAAGTTCCTTTTTAAGTGCGCGAGATATTTTGTTCGTTGGATCGGAGGACGGTTGAATGCCAACCATTGATCGTAGCATATTATTGGGGAAACGTGAAAGAATATTGGGTAGTCTAGGAGCACCGAGACATCCCTCATGGTAATCGTTATGAAATCCCAATGGGTCAATACTCGAGAGCAGGGTTCTGACTATTGGTTCCATCCCCTTATCAGGAGGCAATCACTTGTGATCGTTGGATTTGGAAAGGGTTAGATCTCCACCATTAAACTTGGTGAGTTGATGTTAGGCATATCGAGATGGTGAGCCCCGCGAGAGTTGGAAAACCTTCCATCTCTTTCAAATGTCCTGATGTATCGAACCTCGGGGGCATCGTGCCACAAGATGGTTGGTTCATCTAGGGAATGAAATTGTCCCACGTGCTAGGGCATGAGTTGTGACACATGTCGAATGGATTGGGGGTTCTACGCAAAAATCCATAGTAAATTGGATGACGTGGTGACATCAGTTGACACTTTCCATGCCACATGTCATAACACATCATCAACCACATGTTGACATGATAACAATGTGATAAGATTGTGTTGTGAGATGTCATGTCAATAATATTCCACGTCCATCCATCTCTCAAATGTTGGTCCAAATGGGCGTAAAGGTATGTGCTTAAATTCCTTTAACCTTAGCCATTAGATCTAGAGGCTGAGAGATCTCAACCATAGATCTGTTGTGATAAGATGAAGATAGTGTCTTGCACCTTGACTATACTGGAATATCATAATCCTCGGCTATGGGCATTTATGTCTACTGAATTGTGTTGGAAAGGTCGGTTCCTAGTGTCTTGGTACCCTGGTGGGCCGAAACAAGGCCCGAGGGATGTATGACCCAATACCTCGATCGGGAAAGGTTCTTGGGCATGGTTCCAAACTTCCCTCGTACACTTGGAGTGGCTAAGGATGACATCAGCCATCCATTACAAATCATACAGATGTCAGTATATGAATGGAAGAGTCATGTGCAGTGTGATGACATGTATACCATTGATCCAGGTGGATATTGGTGGCCACCCACCTCTTCCAACTAGCTCAAAACAATTTTCTGACAATTTTGATAATTTACTATTTTTAGCAGTTTTTAACTTTCGGGGCCATTTTGAGGGCTTAAATGAAGTTTTTTCGGGATCGATCTTCTCAATGATAGCCAAAGAATCTGATTGAGCCCCCAAAATGAATCTCCTTGATGATACCTTTCCAACGATCTATCGTGCACCCCAAATAAATATCATATGCCAAAGTTACGCCCCGGGGAAGTTGATACACCAAACTACCCAAAACGGGGTCCACAAAACTGTTGGCTTTTCATCTTCCGGGGTTAGGGTTTTGGATTTTCTTTATGATAAAAAGACCTTTGGATCCTCATTGTAAAAATAATCTTCTTTCGAATGCGATTAGCGCACACATCTCTTCTCAGAGATAAACTGCCACCATTCTAGCGATTCTTTCACTCTATATTTTTACAGTCTTTGTACATTTTTGCTCATTAATAGAAAATTGTGTATTATTGTATCTCTGTGTTTATGGTTGCATCTCTGATACATTTCTGTTATATTATTGGATATCCGAGATATCTCTGTACATTGATTTATTACATCTCCGCTCTCACTTCGTGTCGAAAATAATCTGGATCAGTGGTATCAGAGTAGGCTGCTCTTGATCGTTTTTCAGTGCATGTCCCTGATGAGGTCCGAGTATAGAAAGTTGGGTCTAGAGATTGTCTCTCTTGAAGACAATCTCTCTTGCACGTCCAAGAAACCCTCCATGGTGGAAGAAAAGAAAAATGACAGAGCGGACGATTCTATTAATATGTTGCTTGAGCAAGCTCTCATGTGATAGAGGGATGAAATGATGGATAATTTTCCCCACATCCTTCAATGCCTGTCGATAAAAACAGGCGCGTCTTCATCAAGCGACCACTTTGGAAGTACCTCTCCTTTCAAGGTACAAGTTAATTTTGATATTCCCATATTTGAAGGACGGATAGATATGGATTTCTTAGAAAAATGGTTAAATCTGCTAGAAGGTTATTTCTCTGTTCATAATTTATCCAACAAGGAAAAAATCACCTTCACACTCCTTAAGGCTCTCCCCCATGTCAAACATTGGTGGGAAACTTACTAGGAGTACAGTTCCATAGAGGATTCTGGAATATATGGGGTCGAGCCCACTTGGGATTTTTTTTTGGATGCAGTAAAGGAACAATATTACCCTGTTTGAAACTATGAGGACCAGTACATGATATGGACAACACTGCGGAAAGAGAGGGGAAAATTATTTATGGAGTTCACCAATACCTTCCATACCTTGCGCACCAATATGGGTATCAAAGACTTCGAATGACATTTGGCTCTGAAATATCATGGGCTCTACATAGATACATCCAAACTGAAATGGATTTTCTGGACATCTCATCACTCGATGTTGCTTATTGATATGTTGTTAAAATCGAGCAGAAATTTAAGCACCAGAACAAATGATAGTTCAGGTCTACAAATCAACAACAACCAAAGTATGATAAAGACGGCCCTAAAAACCAGTCTCCTAAAAACCAGTCCAAGCCACAAGAAAAGAAGGATCATGGAAAGACAAAGAAGGACACTGAAAAATGGTGTGATTTCCACAAAATCCCCTGGCACAACACCGATGACTGACGCTCAAAATAGTCATTGGTGGTCGAGATCAAAGACAAGTAGCCAAATCGTGATTCAGAATCTTATTCAGAAAATATTGATAGAAGACATATTATCGACGCACGCCCCATTGTTATTGTCGTAACTGCATTCACATATGGACCTTGAAGAGAGGTAGTGTCTTTTTCATTCACATATGTGGGTGAAGGGGGCCCCACTGTATTTTATTGTTGATAGTAGAATCCATAAGAACCTCATCTCAGCAGAGGTCATCAAACAGTTGGGATTATAGACAACACCACACCCACAACCATACAACATTGGTTGGCTCCTCTAGGGACAAGATCTTCATGTCAGTCAACAATGTCTATTTTCATATAACATCCAACCCTTCAAGGATGAGGTATTATGTGATGTTTCCCCGCTAGATGTTTGTGATGTTCTCTTGGGCCAGTCATATATGTGGAAGCACCATGATATCTATGAGTCTCGACCCCGTAATGTCATTGTTATTGTAGGGGGTCATCTCTACAGGCTACCAGAGGTAGTTCCAACTACTATCCCACCTAAATAGTATCTCATACTACAAATTCCAGCTTCTTCACATTCTTTTAAAAAGGTGAATAGAAGGATATTGCAACCACTACAGCCTCGGCCCAAGCACCTTATATCCAACAGAAGCAGATCGACAAGAATGCAGCAAAGCACAAAGATTCCTTCTGCACCCAGACTTCTCATGTAGCCCAATTGGTTGAACAGATTCAACCCCACCAACAACAAACTCATGACAACCTTCCACAACGTAACGTCTCCAACAAGGCAAGAAACACACCAATATTCAATTGCTTTCCCCTCTCCTCCGGGAACTCAACGCAATGGAGACCATTGGATACTAAGGAGGGAGGATTGATCCAGGTGGATATCAATGGCTACCCACCTCTTCCAACTGGCTCAAAACAATTTTATGACAATTTTGGCAATTTACTAATTTTAGCAGTCTTTAACTTCTAGGGCCATTTTGAGGGACTAAATGAATGTTTTTCGAGCTCGAGCTTCTCAATGATATCTAAAGGCTCTGATTTATCCCCCAAAATGAATCTTCTCGACGATAAATTTCCAACGAGCTATCATGCACCCCAAACAGAGATTGTATTCCAAAGTTACGCCCCCTGGAAGTTGATACACCAAACTACCCAAAATGGGGTCCACAAAATTGTTGGCTTTTCATCTTTCGGGGTTAGGGTTTTGTATTTTATTTATGATAAAAATGACTTTGGAGCCTCATTGTAAAAATCATGTTCTTTTGAATGTGAGTAGCGTACACATATCTTCTTAGAGATAAGATGTCACCATTCTAGCGAGTCTTTCACTCTGTATTTTTACAGTCTTTGTACATTTTCTCTCATTAATAGAAAATTGTGTATTATTGTATCTCTGTGTTTATGGATGCATCTTTGAGACATTTTTGTTATATTATTGAATATTCAATATATCTCTATACATTTCTTTATTATATCTTTGTTCTCATTTCGTGTCGAAAATAATATGAATCAACCATGTCAGTCCATGTGGAGTGTATGGCACGTGCCATGGTAATTTGGCCCTTTGAGAGGGTGTTCCATTATGTTTATGGGTGATAGGTATCATCCAACTGGCAGGAAATGATAAGGTCACATATTATACAATGTGGCAAGTTGTGGTAACGTCATGTGTCTGGGGTGCTAGTGGGTCCATTAGATTGGGTGTTACTATTCTAAGGTATATGTAGGTTGGTGCGATGGTGTCCTGGTACCCACATGTCGGGTTGTGATTAGGCTAGGTTGGCAATGTGTGGTCATTATGGTGTTGAAATATTATAACACACGTCAGGCGAACATATGTCAATATTTGAATGGATGAGTCACATGCGGTGTGAGGAGGTGTATACCATGTCATTACACATGGTGTGCATGCCATGTGTCATGGTAATTTGGTGGTTTGAGGGCATATTCCATGATGGTTATGGATGACAGGTGCCATCCAGTTCGCAAGAAACGATAGGGCTAGGTGTTATGCAATGTGGAAAGGTGTGGCAATGCCACGTGGTTGGGGTGCTAGTGAGGCCACTGGATTGGGTGTTGTTGTTCGAAGGTATAAGTAGACTAGTGGGTCTGGGTTCCAGTAGCGATGTGTGATGTCGTGGTTAGGCCAGGTTGTAAAATCATGGTCCCCATGGTGTTGACATTTTCAGGATACATGTCAACACTGTATCAATTGTGAGGGGGGTCTGTGTGGTTAGGTTAAGAGATGAACCTTAGGGAAACTCCCTGGCTCCTTCCCACAATCACACATCTATGTCCCTCATTATCGACCAAACTCAATTGTTTTGTCTTACAGTTGAGTATCGCCTCATGCGATTCCAACTAGTCCATACCGATCATGTTGTCATAAGATCCTAAGATCGTGACGTACATGTTGGCCTTCATGAAAAAATATCCCAGGTTAAGGATAAATCCTATAACCATTCCTCCAACCTTATGTTTGGCTCTTGAAGACATTTCTATGTAGCTAAACTCGTCCTGTTTGACTTCCTTTACCTTAATTATTTTTAGTGTTGCACCAGAAATAAAACTCTTTATAGCACCTGGATCTATCAAAATACTAAATTTTTGGTCAGTGATGGTACATGAGATCTCGAGCAAATTATATTGGTGCTCGACGTAGCTATTATTCATCGTTGCATGAATCCGATGGGACTTCCCCAAATCTCCTACGATAGTGTGTCTGGTTGATACGGCTGCATTATCCCTCTCAACTGGGAAGTCACGCTGATAATGTGGCTCTCCACACGTCTAACACCTGGTCTTCGATCCAGTACTCTTGGTCCCTGAAGTAGAAGTTGACGACCCATCGGCCTGAAACCTTGGTCTATTATGCTAAACAGGCCTGTACTATTGTTTTTGTGGTCCACGTTGCTATTGGTGTTGTGGTCCTCTATATGGAGTTTGTTGCTAAGGCGTCGGTCATCATGGTGTAGTGAATGTGGATCCTCTCGAAGATACCTTGGTGGATGTCTAGTTGGTGTCTAATGATGTTGCACACCAAATGTCGCTTGTCCCGTCGGTCTGGTCAAAGTCCTGCTCTAACCCCCATTGATGAGCTCCTCCTCAACTATGAGGGCCTTCTAGATAGCATCGTGCAATGTATAAGGCATTAAAATCCTCACTTTAGCACAGATGTTGACATTAAGGCCAAATAC
>ML777481.1:1011305-1024307 GCA_009831015.1 Picea engelmannii
TTCAAAAGTCATGGTGTCTTTCTTTAGGTTGATCACTGCATAGTTTTTGTAGGCCCAATTGATTCCAAGTAGCGTAGGGTAGGGGTCCTTGTCTCCCATGATCTTAATGACTTCAAAGTTTGCCACTATTTTTACGCCTGCTACATCGATTTCCACATTCTCCAGTCTTCCTATGGGAAAGATACAATATTAGTTTTCCATTCTCAACTGAATTGGGGAATATGTCATTCTCAGTTTCCCAAGGCTTCCCAAGTCTTCTTGGGCATAATGTTCACATATGACCCTAGGTCCAACATGACGTCCTTAATTTCGAAGTCATCTAACCGGGCTACCAGTCGAAATTCTTTTCCAGTTCTTACTTTTCTTCGTTGCACTCTCTGAGTACTCTTCTCGGGAAGATTAGCCCTTATCCTTGCTTCTAAGGTTTCTTCATTCCCTAGGACTAGGTATAGCACATTTCACAACTTTTCTATTAGTTGGTCATTACCCAAAATGTCAGAGAACAACTGAAACCAGAGGTCAACTGTGTTTTGAGGTTTCTCAGGCTGTCTTGGTATGACTACAGGGTTTCTGGGTGTAGGGGATGAAGCAGGGACTTGCGCCATCTTAGGGTAAACATTCGACTGGGGGGTTTTCTTGTGTTTCATGATTAGGAATATTCTTGAATACTTCTATGGCATCTTTAAAGAATAGTTTATTCTTTAGGGGGTCATACATGTCTCCCTTAGGTGTTGCTTTCTGGATCTGAGGTAGAGTATCAGCATCAAATTCTGTCTTCACTCCTCCTCAAGTAATGATATTAATATTGGGCAACTGGCCCTTAGAAATCCTCTTGATCTCTGAATTGATAAGGTTAGTTCCTCTTTATCGTACTCTATCTTCCCACTTTGTGATTAACTCTGGACAGTCTTCAATTGTGTGTCTGTTGGTTATGCAGTGAGAGCACCATGGTCGCCTTGGATGAGGACAATATCTGGCTAAGTGACCTTGGTCATCACAGTTATAACATCTTCTTGGTCCTTGTCCCCCAGTTCTTCCTCCGTTGAAGTCTCCTCCGGCTCCACCTCCTCGACCTCTTCCTGGTCCCTGCAGGTTTTCATTCACCCTGAATGTTGTTCGGTCTAGCCTGTCCGCGAGTGCGTCCAATGCTCTACATTGATTGGTAGTATGTGTGGTGGATGCACAGAACTCGAAGTGTACTGTGTTTGGTACTATTGAATACTTCTGCATGATGGGGCACTTTCTTGGTCCATGCCTGTGGATTCGACAGATCTCACAATATTCTGCTATTGGTGCTACTTGGCCTCCTGGGAAAGCATGATATAGGGTGGGGTTATGGAATGGTGAGTTCGTCGATACTTGCGCAACTCCTCCTGTAGGTCCTGCTGGGGGTACCATCAGATTCTGAGGAGATCCCATTCCCCTCATTCGTAGACATTCGTTCGCCAAATGTCCCGGTCATTCTGCAGTTATAACATAGTGTCAATCCTCTCTTTCTTTTAAATGTTCTCAAACCTCTCCTGTACTGTGCACTAGGATCACAGTGTTGGACCTGCAATCTACAAACATTCTTTATGTTTTCCTGCATCCATTTATTAGTCCAAAAACTCTCTCTATGCATAGGAATAACATATCTTTCTTCATTTCTATTAACTTAACTTAGATCAACTCTTTATTCCAACTACACCCTAGCTTTCAGACTAGGACAGAATCTATTAATCATACTTAAATTCATGCTTTCAAAATAAAAAATTTCACTTATCTTACTCTCATCAAAGCACAAAGCTTTACCTCTTTTAAGATCTTACCTCTTTTCTTCAAATCAGATTTATTTCTTAGCATAGAGCTTCGAAAGTCAAGTAGAATACTTCACACTTTAGCAGCAGATCTACGCATAGAGCTTCTCTTTTCTTTACTTCAGTGCCCAGCAATCACAGTTTCAGGTCCTGGCAATGGAACCATTTGTTGGCATAGGGGCGGACCCAGGGTTTAACACCTTCAATAGCGCACCAACAAAACCCTAACTATCGACCCTTTCGACAACTTCTGCAAAGCAAGCGAAGTCTCACCCGAGGTAGAGGCAGGGGGGGTTACAGGAAAGTGCCTATAACCAATATGGGAAACATATATGTGATAGCAACACTCCGTAGAGTATTCTATCAACACTACAAGATGATATTCATTAACTCATTATCTTCATTAACGTCGCAGAACAAAACCCTAATATAGATCGACACAGTAATAGTAAATATTAAGTACTTCAACCACTTAGGACATAGCCATGAGTTAGATCTAGCATTCATTAATAAAGCACAAGTAAATCACTAAGCAACATAATATCTACCCATCATACATAATAATAAAAATCACTAAGCAGATAAATGACAAACACAACATAACACAAAGCACACCAAAGACACAAGATATATGTGGTTCACCCCAGTGTGGGGCTACGTCCACCAACTTTTTCGTCTTCTTTATTATTCTTCAATTATCTTACATTCATCTGCTCCTGTGCACTAAGCCACAGAGCCAAGATTTGCAGAGGATAGGAGATCTTCTCATTGAGCACCAAATCCTCCTTCCCAAAACTAGGTCACAACACAAATCCAACTTCTTTATTGAGAACAGAGCCTTACATACACAATTTTTTGCACAAAGAAACCCAAAACTACTTGCACTTAGCCTTGCAAGATATCTTTCCTTTTTCTCCCCCTTTTTTCTACCATACATTTTTATCTATTTATACTTTTACATTTCCTTACAAAAAGGCCTAAACATGGGTAAACCCATGGGCCGACATCCCATAACCCATTACAAAAACCCTAATGAACCCCTCACTGGGTCCACATAGCCTGCAAAACAAGTGATATCCGCGATCTCATCTCCGCCATGACGCTCCATCTTCAATCCTCGCATCGAAGTCCAAAAGGTGGTCCAATCCTGACCAAGGTTTCCTCAAAACTTGGTCGAGGGAAAACAACCTCTCACTATCATCCTTATATATTTGCACATATCTTTGAAGACTCTTTATAATCTCCACAAAATTCATGCTCTCCTCTTTTCCTTCTCTATGCCCATTGTATTCGGTTCCTGCATTACCCATGCTCAGTTCCAACCCCCTGAATTCATCTTCATAGTTGTAAGTTATTTGTGCATCTTCAATGCCTCGGGTCTCTGATATCTTTGTTGAATCCTGCTTGGTTTTATCTGTGTCCTTAGTTATGTAAAATTTTCATGCAGTAGAATTTGTTTGACCACAAAAATTTAACAAATCAATCATTTTATGCACCATTCTTCCCTTTAAATGCACTAGAAATATCATTTTTGTTTTCTTGTGAGTTTTACCACCCATTTACATTTTTGGGTGAATATATGGACTCCTCTTTCCAATACCTTTCCAACGATTGTTCTCTTGCTCTATTCTGATTCTTGAGAAGAAGGTTATTAATGGAAAGGGCAAGGAAAGGAATATCATCTAGGAAATTATATCCATTAGCACATGCAACATATATTCAACACCAAATGAGCATATGATAATTCATTCATATTCAATCTTTACCATTGGTCTATTATCGTTAGCCACAAGAACACTCAACACGACCCTCATACTTAGAAAGCATCTGATCTGGACTCTGACTCAATGTTAATCATTAAAACATTTCGCCATAGGTCTAGGTTCATAATGTTTTCCATTCAAACTTCTGCATCCTCCAAAATACACTCTCGCATTCCTTCGCCCTTGTTTTTCACCCATACTTAGAATTTTTTACAAACATTTCACTGCGGGTCTAAGGCATTTTCATTCAAACTCCCACAGCCTCTAAAATACACCTTCACGTTCTTCCACACTCATTTTGCACTCATACTTAGAAACTTTTCCAAGCATTTCACCATGGGTCTAAGGAATTTTCTCGATTCACTTGTCTATATATGTGGCCCCTCCTATCTAATTGATTCCTCATACTTAGAAAAATTCATATACTTCATTTTTCCCTGCAATGTCTTGATACTTAGTCAATTTTTGATATCTCACCATGGGTTTGGAGTCAAGGTTCTACAAGACAGGAAGGCACCCCAAATCACAACTCCACATCACCTTCCACCTACTACACTGACCATTGTGTACCTTCCACCATGGTAGAATACATCACCCTTATACCACGTGCCTTCCACATCATGTTGGCCCCACTGTACAGAAAAATAACCATTTTTTTCCATATACGCCCAATTTTTCAATTTATTTCCTCACTCATCATCGAAGCTCTGTAAATATGAAATTGGACCAATCAGAGGCCCAAAAAAATTCTAAATAAATATTTGAATTGGGGATTTTTAATCCCTGGGATGAATTCTCTTCAATTACTTGTGAATTCTCCCCAATTTCGCAAGATTACTTTATCAATCAATTTGCATACCTACTCTAAACTTTTCCTCGAGGAATTTTAACAAACAATTTAGAGACGGCTCTGAAATTTTAACCCACTAATTCAAATTCAACACTTTGTTATCTAGCCCATGCAGGCTCAATGTCAAAACTGGGGCTCTAATACCACGATGTAGCATCCCCAACCCCAAGCTAGGCCATGCCACAATAATTTTTTCTATGATACCATTAAATTAATATTATGATCTGCATATCCAGCAATTATGCAATGCAAACAACATACAATTCATGCATAAACAAGTATAATAAAACAAACAAAATTTATATAAACATTCACACAATAAATAACATAAAAACACATAAAATAATGATTATATTTTAATAATTCAACAACTGTGTGCGGACCTCAGACTTTCCTCCAATCCATAGGCTTTGTTGCTCATAAAATCTCAACAACAGGTCACCCTTGAGCTAAGGCTAGAAACTCCTAAAGAGAAGGATTCCTAAGCCAGACTAAGATCTAACTCACATAGTAAAACTCAGGTCAAGGTGCCAATTGTTGCAACTAGCATGCAAACTCTCATTTCCCTTAGCTTGTCCCATCCTGGGAAGTGAACCCTTACGTTGCTCAACAATCCTTTGACTTTCCCACTTCCCTTCTGGGGATTCAACAACTCGCTAGATAAAAAGTCTTTGAGCTTTGTAGCTATTTCCTAGCACCTAGGGAAAGAAATTCTCAGTATTTATCTCACCCAGAAAGAATTCTCACATGCATGACAACCTACTTCTTTAGTATGCCCACAGACCTGACAGTGTGCTTCTTCAAACCAAACTACCTAGTTTTACTGGTTATAATCCACTGCAAAATCTACTAGTACAGGTATGAAAATGGATGGCAGGGAAAGTACAAATGGAAAGAGTCAGAGTGAGAATAATGTGAAATCCCCCCCAAAATATACTAAGTTCCCCCAATATATTTACATGTCCCCAACTTGATACTTGTCATGATGGAAACTACATGGGCCCCACTTGGGAATATGTTTCCCCACTTTAGTAACTTAGGATAAGATATCTCATGATTTAGACTTTAGGAAATATTAATATAGTATTTCCTTGACTTAAGCCCCCTTGGATTATCCCCTCTTCTTAGACCCTTAGCCCCCTTTCCCTATAGTGGAGTTTTATCCCCACATAAGCTTTTTGTATGGTTGGTCTTCAACAATGATAAATTTTGTTAATAATCTGAGTTCATTGACGTATTACAATGATAGGCTCGTTGGCATTTTAACATCTAGGCTCTCAGGCATGAGAATCACACAGGTACTCTAGCCTCAAGATATCCTGGCTCACTAGCCTATATGTACATTTACAATTGGGGTTCGTCCTACGGGTATTACAGAGACTCTTCGTCATAATAACAATATTATCATCTTAAATAAGAAGTATGATGATTATACTAGCGAGAGTCAAGCCAACATAAAATGGTTACTGCATCCTCCAAACGATCTTCTAACATATCAACATAGATGCCGAAAAGGGTAGGGGATAGACTCCTATATTACTATTAATTTCTTTTGATCATCCCTCCATGTTACTAAACTTCGAAAGAACTTTCTCATCTACAACAACTCTTAACTTGAAAGGGACTTTAATCTCTTATAACCTATTCCAACAGTTAGTCCCAGGCATAGTGTCAAAAAAAATTCTAAAATCAATGAAACAACAAATGCGATCAATTTTATCATTACGAAACTCCTCTATAATGATCCTAAACATAATGAGGTGGTCCATAGTTGAATGGTAGCCTCTAAACCTAGCTTGTCCTTTATAACTCTTTTTCCATTGCATTCTAGCCATGTAGTGATCTTATTTTCCAAAATAATTCCATATAGCTTAACTAGAATGGGGCTAATCATAATGGTCATATAATTAGAGGGATTTATTTTATCCCCACTTTTGAAAATAGGTACAATGAGGCTTTGAGTCAAAGCCTTTTTGAAATCTTTTTGGGTAGTTAAATTGAAAAGCTTATGTATGTGAGGGATGATGATAGGTCCCCCAAAATTAATGTCTTCTATAGAAAATACTATATCATTTGTAGAAATGTTTGGAATGTTGTGCATGAAATTAAAAAAAAAAAAACTTCTTCCCTTATCCCCATACACAATACTAGCTTCATTTTCCTATCTAAAATCATGTACATTGTAACCTAAAATAAGAAGTTCTAGTAAGACAAATGGATTTAACCTAAAACAAGGGTGGCATGGCAAGTTAGTCCCTGCCAAGTAGATTTGGAAATGGAGATGATAGCTTACACCCTATAATTATTGATGATGATAATCACTGTGAAACATGAACAATATGTTAACTAGGGGCTAGTTTCATAGTCTTAAAAGAAATCAATTTGTAAAGATTTTAAATGAAAAAAATTAACACCGATAACTATACCGTCAGAAAGATTGGAATTCAAAGAATTCGACCTAGACTCACAAGGAATGGAGGAAGACCTGTTGCTTGCATGCCACAAGAATTCAGTCTCTCATACCATTAAATTAATAGCATGCTCTGCAAATGCATCCATTATGTAATGCAAACAACAAACAATTCACGCTTAAACAAGTATAATAAAACATACATAATTTATATAAGCATTCACACAATAAATAGCATAAAAACACAAATAAAATAACACTTGTATTTTTAATAATTCAACAACTGCACGCAGACCTCAGACATTCCTCCCAGCCATAGACTTTGTGTCTCATAAACTCTCAACAACATACCACCCTTGATTTGAGGCTAGAAACTCCTCAAGAGAAGGCTTCCTAAGACAGACTAAGATATAACCAATATAATAAAAATCAGGTCAAGGTGCCAACTATTTCAAATAGCCTACAACCTCTCATTTGCCTTAGCCCATCCCATCCTAGGAAGTGTACCCTTTATCTGCTCAATAGTCCTTCGACTGACCCACTTCCCTTCCGAGGCTTCAGCAACAGGTCACATAGAAAGTCTCTGAGCTCTGTAACTAATGCCTAGCACCCAAGGAAAGAAATTCCCAATAATTCTCTCACCCAGAGAGAATGCTCACAGGCCTGACAACCTGCTTCTTCAGTATGCCCACAGGCTTGACAACTTGCTTCTTCAACCCAAACTACCCACTTTTACGGCTTACAATCCACTACAAAAGCTCCCAAGTACAGGTATGAATATGGATGGTAGGGAGAGTACAAATGGCAAGAGTCAGGGTGAGAATAATGATAAATCCCCCCAAAATATACTAAGTTCCCCCAATATATTTGCATGTCCCCAACTTGATAGTTATGATGATGGGAACTACATGGGCCCCACTTGGGAATACATTTCTCTACATGAGGAACTTAGGATAAGACATCTCATGATTTAGACTTTAGGAAATATTAATATAGTATTTCCTTGACTTAAGCCCCCTTGGATTATCCTCTCTTCTTAGATCCTTAGACGCCTTTCCCTCTAGTGGAATTCTAGCCCCCCATACTCTAGTTGGTCTTCAACAATGATGTATTTTTATTAATAATCTAAGTGTGTTGACATATTACAATGATAAGTTCATTGGCCTTTTAGCATCTAGACTCTTCGCCCTTAGAATCGCATAGGCACTCTAGCTTCAAGATATCTTGGCTCACCAGCCTATATGTACATTTACAATTAGGGTTCGTCCTAGGCGTATTACAAGGACTCTTCACCATAAGAACAAAATCACCATCATAAAGAAGAAGGATGAAGATTATACTAGCAAGAGGCAAGCCAACATAAACTGCATCCTCCAAACAATCTTGTAACTTATCAATATAGATGCCGAAAAGGGTAGGGGATAGGGGGGAACCTTGCTTGACTCCTATATTAGAGTTAATTTCTTTCAATCATTCCTATGTGTTCCTAAATTTGGCAATAACTTTCTCATATAGCCTTACTGCAACAACTCTTAACTCGAAAGGGACTTGAAGCTCTTCTAACATATTCCAATGGTTAGTCCCGGGCACAATGTCAAAAGCTTTTCTAAAATCAATGAAATAATAAACTTCTCTGCAATGATCAGTTTGTTTTTATCCCCACTTTTGAAAATAGGTACAACGAGGCTTTGAGTCAAAGGTTTTTGGAAACCTTGTTGGGTAGTTAAATTGAAGAGCTTATGTATGTGAGGGATGATGATAAATCCCCCAAACTTAATGTATTCTATAGAAAATACTTCATCCTTTATAGAACTATTTGGAATGATGTGCATGGAATTAGGAGATTTGAAATCTTTTATTTTTTCAAATAATTAAAAAAAAAATTAAATAAAAAAAATTCAAATAACCATCACCAAAATCCAACTATAGATAAGATTTTTCTTTATTTAAATTACATGTTTATGTTCATTATCTTAAAAAAGCTTCTTCGCTCAGCCTCATACACAATACTAGCTTCATTTTTCTATCTAAAATCATGTACATTGTAACCTAAAATAAGAAGTTTTAGTAAAACAAATGGATTTAATGCCAAGAAACTTAAACATTACAGGAATCGAATGGAAAAGACAAAGACTTTTTTATATAACAAGGATTCTTTACCGTTAATGAATTGCACCCAGTCAATAGAAATCACAAGGGGCGGAACAGGAACATAGGTAGCCATTCTCGGCTTTATTATGAAACATGAATAAAACCACCACTGATGACTTATATATATATATACAGGTCTGTGTATGACGCTGAGGCTCACAGAGCGTCACAGTCGGCATGGACGAAAGAGAGCTCATTCCTACCCAGATCGTACAGAATATGAAAATTTTGCTGCTGAATGTTGCCAAATATCGACAGTCCAGACGACCCGCCCATTGCAAGGCAAAGCAATCCGCTTTCTTGGTCTGTAATAAAAGCATTTGAAGCAGGCAGATCGTAATCCGCGCCGCCTGCAAAGTGAAAAGTGATGCTGGGAACCTTGATTCTCGACGTATGAGAAGGCAACTTGTAACAGTCATCGAGGCCGATGGCCGATCCATCGGCCTGCTGGAGCTTCAAGTTTTGCTGAACGGCTCTCTTCAAGGCACTGTATGCGCTATCCTCCAAATAAGTTATTGTCGTTCCAGAATCGATGATAATTCCTCCACTACCATCCGCGTTGAGATCGAAAGTGCCTTCGGGTATATCAAGCTTGGAGCCATGGACGCTGATGCCTTGGAGCTGAAGATAATAGAATGTGGGCTCCGAATTGCTGCGAACGAGCGGAGTGGATTTGACGCCCGGGCCGTGTAAATCTGCAGTGTTTCCGAAGAGCAAAGGGCTGGTTTTGGAAGCTGGGTCGTCAATTGAGACTAAACAGTAGGAGAATTTGTTACTAACCTTGCTTCCCAGCTGGGAAATGAGAGATAGAGGCCCTCGTCCCATGCCCACAAGACCGCCCCCTTGAGCGAACCCTCCGCCCTCGTTGTCGTGCCCGCAGCCAAACGCAAGACGGGGAAGCGGAAGGTTCTCCGTCTTCTTCAGGTGGGTCGTTAGGGTTTCAAGAGTAAAGGTCTCGAGGGCGAGAACTCCAGTAGTGAAAGAAGAATCCCCATACTGGTACTCGTATTGGCAGTCCGGACTGCAGTAAGATTCTGGAAGCGCCTGGCAGAAGGTACTGTCGCAGGGAGCCTTACTGAACGTCCTGGACTTGGAAGGATCGTAGATCTGGCCGGGCTGCTGATAACAGTTACTGCAGGGCTTGCATTGCGTCCAGATTAAATCGCTGCCCGTGTCGACTATGGCGTTGTATGTCAGCGGAGGGGATCCGATGCCTATTTGCATTAGAAATTCGCCGTTTCCGGCATGGACGGGCGTTTCTACGTCTCTGATCGACTCGGCGGACCCGGGCATCGTTTTCGAAAGAAACATCCGTAGTCGGCTCTTGCTTCGTTCAATCGACCGGCGCAGACGCTCCGTCTTCGTGATTAATTCGGTTCCTTCAGACTGAACCGAGTCTCTGTGCACGATCTCGACTCGAAACCCCGCGGCATGGCTTCGGGGAGTCTTGCGCTCATGCCCAGTCGGGAAGTTCATTTCCAGAACGTTGTTCTCGGTTATTGCTTCGTATGATACAATCTCGTCGTCCCCTTCGAAACAATTGCCATAATTTCCATCGGCATGGAGATGGACTGCAGAGTTGCAGGTATTCGAGAAAAAGATAACCGCAGTGGCAAGAATCAACACGGGAAGAAACGAATAACAGAGCCTCGCCATGATAGCAGAGAATGCGAGTTATGGCTACAGCTGAAATATGTAAAATTAGGGCTGTATCAATTGGGCAAAACCAAAAAGAAAAGCTCTAGAAACACTGGTAATGCTTGCAGGTTGCATGAACAGTATAAATAGCAGAACATGAAACTGAAAAATGCATAGCTAGCGTATACGAAACCTGAGCATTAAATTCACGCCTTGTTCAGGGAGATGCGTTACAGATGGGAAAACCTAATGCGAATCCGAATCGAAACCGGTATAATTGGTATTTTACCTTCCTTCCTGCATTCATTCATTCTTCATTCATGCGTTACCTTGCAAGATAAGTCACGAAAAGGAAACTGAGGAGACGCTGAATCAATTTTTATGCGTCGTGAACGTCAAGATAATCCTCGCCACGCCTAATCTGTGGCGTAATCTGTGGCGCGGAGAAACGTTTTTTTTTTTTGGTTTTTTTATCAGAATCTGGCGATGTAAATCTGGATAAAATTGCTATTTTTTGTTAAATTGTATTTCTGAATTCATGAATGAATTCAATTTGCTGAAAAAATTTTGGATTATACAAATTTAGCCACTCAAATCTGTAGATCCAATCATTCTTCATCAAATTTCAAACTAAGAAAAAAAAAATCACCAGAAAACTGCCAAAAAAAAATTCAATAATTCCAAATGAAATTGGCGAGCATATATACTCAACGCATTACTTGTGAGTATAAAAAGTAGTATCGGAGCAAACATAAAGAGGCTGTAAGATACAAGATATGCAAAGATATGGGAATGGCGTGACACCACAGTTTGGTATTACAGTCAGGCAAGGCCCTTTGTAAAGAAGGTTCACATACTGCAGGCCTCCGGGACTGTGGGGTGTAAACATTAAATGCTGGAATGTTGTCAGAGAAATAGTGTTGGAAAGTAATAAATGAGTATATTTTATAATGCACCATACGGCTAACCAAACTCTTATGACAGAAAATGTTAAAACATCTTTTTAGTGCCAATCAAAGTGATCTGCTTAAGTAACCAACCCATAAGTGCAGTTGTGTAATTGAAAAGCAACCCAACTTTGGAATGTGAAAATTTGTATGAAAAAGGCTATAAAAAGCTCAAAGAAAAACTTTTTAATACAAAATTATCTAAAAGGAAAACATGAAGGTTTATGTATTTCCAACATAAGGATAACACTTTTACTCATAGGAAAACCTAATGAAATATATTGAGACGATGAGACAAGTTGTTCCCCTTCTGCCCATCCCAAAAGATGATATAGTAAATTATTGCTTAAGTTTTAAAATAGGTTTGCAGTTTGCTATTTATTATATTTTTTTTTTGGGTGTTTCAATTTTTTTACCATTTCCTTTATCCTTTATGTTTAAGTGGAGACTTTCCTCGCACCTTTTGAAATTTATCTCTTTTCTTTTTGTTGCCTAGCATATCAAGTTAGGAATGTGACACAAACATTGAAAAGGAAGATTTGGAGAAAACTTTTCAAAAATAGCAATAGTCTTAACAATTGAAAAGGAAGATTGGGAAAAAACTTTCTAAAAATAGCAATAGTTTTAATAACTTGAAGCTTTGTTGAAAATCTTTTTAGACTTGTTAAAAAAAAAAAAAAGATGACATGAAATTGGGCAATAGTCTCCATATTTTCAATTATCCATGTTGTTAACATTGTCAACCTATTCATCCATGTTTACTAGCAAATCCATATTCTATCATTTATGTGATCCATTAAATGTTCTTCTACAAATGTTCTATCCATTTCAACATGATCTCAAGGGGTAAAGATCTCCTCAAACTTGGATTACTTCACCATCATGAACTCCTTCATTGTACTAACTTTCAAATCTTGTAATGTTTGAACTTTCGTTCATTGATTTCGTCAACAAAATTGAGATAGAAGATATTACATGTTTAAATAATTTATTTCATGTATGAAGCTCTTTAAGCTATAAATATAACTTCTTGAGCCTCTTTATTGCTAGGTCATTCTTCTTGAATAGTTGGCTTTGGGATGTCCAATAACTAAGCAAATCATGGCATCACTAGCAAACAACCATGGAACTCATACATTATGATTTCCAACCAATTCATGGTTAAATAATTTTTTGGTTAAATAAATTTATTTTGCCAAGATATTCTCTACACTAGGTAGCAGGTCAATCATGAGCACACCACCTTATTGCCTCAAACCTTCTTCCTATTTCAAAGTGTCCATGCATACATAAACTTCTTGTTTATTTTCTTAATTACAAGTTGTTTTTCAATGGCTTACCTATAAACATATAAATTAGTTCCTTGATCATGTTTAGCAATCGAAAAACTAAATGTTATCCACAACTACCATTGATGGAGCTTTGCTAAAACTGGCCAATATGGATT
>ML777481.1:1024541-1055844 GCA_009831015.1 Picea engelmannii
TTTATATATATATATATATATATATATATATATATATATATATATATATATATATATATATATATATATATATATATATATATATATATATATATATATATATTAATTATATATAATTAAAAAATATTTTCTCACCTATTTTAAAATAGCCTTAAATGTGTTAGAAGATGGAATTCATCCCAAAACTATTAAGGTAAGGAACATATATATGGTCTAAGTAAAGAATGATCATAGACTTTGTAATTGTGTACATTGATTTATAATAAAAAGCACTCTAATGACGTAAATTAAGGACTAAAACTAGATGGGGGACTATGATTCCATATGTGGGGGGAAGTGAAAGGGGGTGTTGAGGTGGCATAATTTTCCTTAAACAGATAGGGGTACTTCACAGTACACAATCCCAATTAGACTATGCATTGTTTGGTTTAGGACAACCATCTGTATTCTAGTTCGATTCTCATTACTGGGTTGGGGGGATGAAAATGAAAACTAACTACTTGCATAAATATTATATAATCTATCCTATCATAGGTAGGAGTGACTACGGTAATTGATGAGCAACCATAAATGCCACTAATCCCTACAAAAGACTTCTTCGATGTAGTTGTTAAGAAGACACGGAGTTAGATAACACACACATACAATGACATAACCAAATTATTCAAGGACATGAAATTACATGCATAAAATACTCATCATCTCAAGAAAAAAGATAATAAAGAAGAAACTAAATTGCAAGAAAGATTTATGTTTGCACAAGAATATTCTATAACAAAAGAACATTCTTACAACACATGTGAACATCATAACAATCTACTAGAAATAGTTCACAACAAGCTAACCATCAACAAGAGTACTTCTCTCTAACAAAATGGCCCTCGGGGCTTCTCAATATTAATTTTGAAAATAGTCCATGAATATACAATGCTTGGAGAGCCATTTCAAAATGGGCCTCTTCCTTTATTTATAGTGATCTTAATAACTACTTATGGGATCTTCTTGGATTCTTCAAGAAGCGATTAAAAGTTTTTTCAACTTCCCTTCTCAATTGTTATTGAAAAGTGTTACAATAAGATGGAACTGAATATAGTTGACAAAAGAAAAAATAAGAGACAATTGTGGACAATTCAAATTTGTAGTTTTGTCTTTCCTCACTTGTCCTTGTCCTTGTCTCTCAGGTAAGATTTATGAACCTTGATGCAGGAGCATCATTGGCAAGCATGCAGAGGCAGGACCACTCAACATGTGAGAGTTCTTCCAGAACTTCAACATGGGCAGTTACAACCAATTTTGAAATCCGGCTTCACTCATCGCCAGAATTTACCTTTGGAGGCATGCTTGAACCAGTGCCGAATTTTACCCTTTGGTGAAAATTGCAAACAAAGCAGGAGTTTCCACTACAGCTCTAGAATGCGACTGAACTAAGATAGCGTAGGATGAATTTTAGAGTAGGCAAGTAGCCAGGGGAAACCCTAGAAATCCTTTTGAGTTAAGTAGAAGTTTGTACGCCCAGTTGGGGTTAGCTGCAACATAGAGAGAAATTAGCCATAAGGGAGAACTGCAAGTTAGCAGGAGATCTCAGTTTTTGAGTTACTGTAATTTGAATGTATTTTGTAGCCATTGGGCACTTGTGAATATAACAGAAGGAAAATTGATCCAAATGTATGGTGTGTGGACTGTGTGTGTTTTTCTATCATTTATGTTTACATGAACAAGTGGATGGAACTGTGAGTTTTTCCAGTTTCAATCGTTTCTCTTCATTGGGAGCTCTGTAAGGTGTGCATCGATCCAGAAAGGAACGTAAGGAAATCAGGAGGAATTTCTCTGCGAGAAATACCATGGATCTGAGTTGCCGAAATCCCTCAGATGCAAGGAGTGCGTGGAGAATCGAAGTCTAAACCAGACAAAGCTCGGGAGGAACAACACTTCGGAAAGTGTTATCGAGATCCAGGAACTCATTCCCTAGAAGAAGCGAAGACCGAGTCTTCGAAGACTTAGAAAATCTTCTTAGTTTGAAGCGAATAAAAGCTTAGGTGGAAGAACGTTGTCGAGCATTGGATCGCGGTGGAGAATCCCGCGGATCATCCGATTTGAGGTAGGAGTGCAGGCTTTAACACTGCGTAGATCTAGGAGGGGAGATCTCGAAGATTTGAATGGACGGTGGAGAGTCCTCGAGGAGAAACGTTGAAACCCCGCAATTCGTTGGATAAGGTGGAGCTGCGAGGAGATTAGCGGCAAGGGATTCTTGACGTCCAAATATCAGGAGGAATAGTGGCCATCGATCTCAGATAGATTTGGACCGTCAGTCCACATCACGATTTCGGGTATCGCAAGTTGGAAGGACAGAGGTCCTTGTCTCCCAAAACCCTGAATCACGAAATAGAGAAATAGCAAGGTTGGACGTGGACTGTAGATCTCAGGGATTATTTTGAGCCATTGATTGAATGCCAAGATATTTTAGCATTTTGGCAACCGGGGATTCCAAGGAGCGGGGACAAAGGTCCTTGTCTCCCAAAACCCTGAATCATGAAATAGTGAAATAGTGAGGTTGGACGTGGACCGTAGATCTCGAGTCATCGGGATTTCGTCATTTCGGCAACCGAGGATTCCAAGGAGCAGGGATATCCCTTGTACCCTGATTTCACGAAACTCGAAATGACGAAATAAGCATAGCCATCGATCTGAGAGAGATATGAGCCGTAGATCTCGGGTCATCAAGATTTCGGCATTTCGGCAACCGAGGATTCCAAGGAGTAGGGATATCCCTTGTACCCTGATTTCGCGAAACGTGAAATGCCGAAATAAGCATAGTCGTCGATCCGAGAGAGATATGAGCCATAGATCTCAGGTC
Source organism: Picea engelmannii (assembly GCA_009831015.1). Classification (NCBI taxonomy): domain Eukaryota; kingdom Viridiplantae; phylum Streptophyta; class Pinopsida; order Pinales; family Pinaceae; genus Picea; species Picea engelmannii. The sequence goes on from ML777481.1 coordinate 1,027,396, forward strand.
ATCGGGATTTCGGCATTTCGACAACCAGGGATACCCCTTGAACCCTAATTTCGTAAACTGCGAAATCTGAAGGAATAAGCACTGGAACATGAGCCTAGCCGGAAGTCACGGCTCTTGGTCGTGTGCTGTGGGAGCTCACACTTGACGCTTGGAAAAGTCAACTGAGAATTTGTGGGGGACCTGTGTGTTCGTTCGAAGGGTTCCAGTTTGGAACTAGAAGAGCCATTTCGGCTCCGAAACCGAAAGATCCTGACCGGGAAGTCGCGCAGCCCTTAAGAGGGATAGGGGGTCTGTATCAAGTGGTACCAGAGCATCTATTTTTCGTCTGTAGACTTCAGGCGAAGGAGGAAAAGAAGGAGACAGAGAACTCAGAGATGTACTCTATGTGTGACAGATAGTCAACATAATGCCTCCAAGAATACGAGAGCCACCTTTAGCCAACCATGCTGTAGAGAGGGAGATGCGAGAGCTTCGCGTCTGATTGGAAACAATGGAAGCAGCACAAAGAAGAGCACCTGACGTTGGGGATGTCAGTGATGCAGAAAGTGAAGAGGTTGAGGTTGAAGAAGCTGCAGGAGAGGATGATGCAGAAGAATGTTTGTTGAGAGCAGTTGCCAGATTGGGAGGCAGAGCTAAGATAGAGGTCCCCATGTACGAGGGAAATCTAGATGCTGAAGAAATGTTGGACTAGATAAGGTCCATGGAAAAACACTTCGACTATGAAGATTTCGATGAGGAGGAGAAGGTAAAGCAGGCAATCACCAAGCTAAAAGGGCATGCAGCACTGTGGTGGGATGAACTGCAGGCTGAGAGGATGAGTAAAGGAAAACAGAGGATAAATAATTGGGAAGGATGGTAGCCAAACTGAAGGCTAAGTTCATACCTAAAGACTACCAGATCAATCTGTTTAGGAAGCTATAGAACCTGAGACATAAAGGAATGAAATTCAAGGAGTACACCGAGGAGTTCTACCGGTTGAACATCAAAATTGGACAAAGGGAGAGAGACGAAGAAAAAGTCGCCAGATATATAAATGGCTTGATATATGAAATCCAGGACAAACTTAGCATGATGCTAGTGAGGAGTGTGGAAGATGCTTATCAGTTTGTGTTGAAGGCAGAGGAGATGTTGGGCAGAAAACAGAACCAACGAGGAAGAGGTAAAGGCTCGGTCCCAAGAAAAAGCAAAGGATTTAACCATGATAGAGCACATCAGTCTAAGGACGAGGCTGAGAAACTACACAATCACTCAGAACGAGGAGGAAGTTCACGAGGAAGACGAAATTGTGGAAGAAACTCTTCTAGAGGAGGAGGCATAGGAGGAGTAAGGTGCTATAACTGTGGAAAGATAGGGCACGTGTCTTGGGAATGTCCCTAGAAGAAGAAGGAAGGAGGAGAAGCTCACATTTCAGAAGAAAGGTGAAGAGATGTTGAAGCAGAAGGAGAAGAGGATGGAGCATCCCTGATGTTGAGAAAAGTTCTCTTAAAACCAGAGGCAGAAATTGAAAAGTCGGTGTAGAGAAACAATCTCTTCAGGACAGCTTGCAAGACTAAGGACAAAGTATGCAAGGTGATCATTGACAGTGGGAGTACTGACACCCTAGTATCCATAGAGATGGTGGAGAAATTGGAGCTGAAGACATCTGCACATCCAAGGCCATACAAAGTCTCATGGCTGCAAAAAGGACACCAGGTAATGATCACTAAACAATGCCTGGTTGAAATTAAAATAGGAGGATATAAAGATGAAATCCCATGTGATGTAATCCCCATGGACGTATGCCACATTTTGTTGGGAAGACCATGGCAGTTTGAAAAAAATGTCATTCACAATGGAAGGAAGAATACATATACATTGGAGAAGATTGGTAGGATGCATATGTTGCTGCCAATGGAGGAGAAGAGAACGAAAGAGGAACCCAAAACAAGCATACTTCTCATGAGTGGGAAGGAACTCCTGAAAGAATTCAAGGAAGAACAGGAGATGCAGTTCGTTGTGGTGAGGAAGCCCAAAGTCATCCTTATGAGTACATCAACGGATGATTTACATGAAGAGGTTCAGGAGCTGTTGGATAATTTTTTTGATATAGTGGTGGATGAGTTGCTGAACTCATTATCGCCCATCAGGAGTATCAGTCATCATATCGACTTGATACTAGGAGCAAGCCTTCCAAACAAAGAAGTGTACAAATTAACACCTCAAGAGAATGAGGAGGTGAGGAACCAAGTGGGATTTCATTAGAGACTTCAGTGGGATTTGTGCACCCATGATGGATATAGTGAAGAAGTGGCACAAATATTTTAAATGGACAGAGGAGGTTGAAAGGAGCTTCAATATACTGAAGGAGAAGATAATAGAACGACCAATTCTGGTCTTGCCGAATTTTGGGAAGACATTTTAGGTAAGATGTGACGCAAGTGGAGTTGCAATAGGAGTAGTTCTGAGTCAGGACAATCGACCTGTTTCCTATTTCAGCGAGAAGACGAATGAGACTAAGAAGAAATACTCCACATGTGACAAGGAGTTTTATGCCATAATTCAAGATTTGAAGAAATGGAGGCATTATCTTGTCCCACAAGAGTTTGTCTTGTACAGCGATAACCAAGCTTTACAATTCATAACCTGACAAGAAAAACTGAATCAGAGGCATGAAAAATGGGTTGAATTTATGCAAAATTTTACTTTTGTCATAAAGCATATTGTTGGGAATGCTAACAAAGTTGTTGATGCGTTAAGCAGGAGATGTTTTATTCTGCAAGAATTCCAGGTGGAGACCTTGGGGTTTGGACACCTTAAGTATATGTATTGTGATGATACAGATTTCAAGGAGGCCTACGAAGCATGTACAATCCTTGTACTAAGAGATAGAAGTCGGTGGATAGAGTATATGGTTTAGGAAGGATTGTTGTTCAGAGGAAATAAATTGTGCATACCAAGATGCTCAATGAGGGACAATCTTCTGAAGGAGAATCATAGTGGAGGATTGGCTGGACATTTCGGCCACGATAAAACATTTGCACAGTTGAGCAGTTCATACTATTGGCTAGGTATGAGAACATAAGTGATAAATTTTGTGAACAGATGTAGAATATGCCAACATGCTAAGGGGAAAAGACAGAACACTAGGTTGTATCAACCATTGACAATACCAAAGAGGCCTTGGGATGCAATAAGCATGGATTTTGTGTTGGGATTGCCAAGAACACAAAGAGGATTCGATTCCATATTTGTAGTGGTGGATAGATTTTCAAAGATGGCACATTTCATCCCATGCCAGAAGACCAGTGATGCAATGCATGTTGCAAATCTATTTTTCAAATAAGTTGTGAGACTTCACGGCCTACCCAGGAGCATTATCTCAGACATAGACACAAAATTTGTTGGTCACTTTTGGAGGACATTGTGGAAGAATATGGGGACGAATTTTTCCTTCAACTCAGCTTATCACCCTCAAACAGATGGGCAGACTAAAGTGGTAAATAGAAGTTTGGGGAATTTATTAAGGAGTCTAGTTACTGAACATCATAACCAGTGGGATCAGATTCTTCCACAAGCAAAATTTGCATACAATGACTCACCAAACAAGAGCATTGGAAGGATCCCATTCCAAATACTATATGGAATGCAACCCAGGGGACTGTCTGAGTTGAGAGACTTGGAACAGGGTGAGATCAGGAGTGTTGGAGCAAAGGATTTTGCTGTGGAGATGGAGCGACTCCATAGCCAGATCAAAGGATAGTTGGAGAGTTCTAATCAGAAATACAAGCACAGAGCTAATCAGCATCGCAGGGAACTTCAATTTGAAGTAGGAGATTAGGTTTTAGCACATCTCAGGAAGGAAAGGTTCCTTAGGGGAACATACAACAAGTTGAAGATGAAAAGGATAGGACCTTGTAAGATCTTGAGGAAGTTTGATGCAAATGTATATGCGATTGAGCTCCAGATGGTGTGGGCATTTCACCCATATTCAATGTTTCAGACCTGTATCCTTACAGGAAAGATGACACAGAAGGGTCAGAAGATCAAGGAAAGATTCAGTGGGAGAAACAGATGCCTGTGGCAGAAAAGCCGCAAATGGAGAAAATTGTTGATCAAAGGATTGGCAAGAAGACCAGAAGGAAAACCTATTTTGAGTATCTAGTCAAATGGAAGGGACACCCAATAGAAGATGCCAGTTGGGAAAATAAAGTTGTTATCCAGAAGCAGGGAAATTCAGTAGAGGAGCTCATGGACAGGGGTCCATGAATTTTTGTCAAGGGGAGTATGATGCAAGAGCATCGTTGGCAAGCGCGCAGAGGCGAGACCACTCAATACGTGAGAGTTCTTCCAGAACTTCAACGTGGGAAGTTACAACCAATTTTGAAATCCGACTTCACTCAGCACCAGAATTTACCTTTGGAGGCACGCTTGAACTAGTGTCGAATTTTACCCTTTGAGGAACGTTTTGAAAATTGTAAACAGAGCAGGAGTTTCCACTACGGCTCTAGAATGCGACTGAACTAAGATAGTGTAGGATGAATTTTAGAGTAGGCAAGTAGCCAGGGTAAACCCTAGAAATATTTTTGAGTTAAGTAGAAGTTTGTACGCCGAGTTGGGGTTAGCTGCAACACAGAGAGAAATTAGTTGTAAGGGAGAATTGCAAGTTAGCAGGAGATCTCAGTTTTTGAGTTACTGTAATTTGAATGTATTTTGTAGCCATTGGGCACTTGTGAATATAACAGAAGGAAAATTGATCCAAATGTATGGTGTGTGGACTATGTGCATTTTTCTGTCATTTCTGTTTACATGAACAAGTGGATGGAACTGTGAGTTTTTCCAATTTCAATCGTTTCTCTTCATTGGGAGCTCTGCAAGGTGTGCATCGAGCCAGAGAGGAACGTAAGGAAATTAGGAGGAATTTATCTATGATAAATACCATGGATCTGAGTTACCGAAATCCCTCAGATGCAAGGAGTGCACGGGGAATCGAAGTCTAAACCAGATAAAGCTCAGGAGGAACAACACTTCGGAAAGTGTTATCGAGATCCAGGAACTCATTCCCTAGAAGAAGCGAAGACCGAGTCTTCGAAGACTTAGAAAATCTTCTAAGTCTGAAGCGAATATAATCTTAGGAGGAAGAACGTCGTCGAGCATTGGATTGCAGAGGAGAATCCCGCGGATCGTCCGATTTGAGGTAGGAGCGCAGGATTTAACACTACATAGATCCAGGAGGGGAGATCTCGAAGATCTGAACGAATGGTGGAGAGTCCTTGAGGAGAAATGTCGAAACCCCGCAAGCTGTTGGATAAGGTGGAGCTGTGAGGAGATTAGCGGTGAGAGATTCTTGACGTCCAAATCTCAGGAGGAATAGTGGCCATTGATCTCAGATAGATCTAGACCGTCGGTCCACATCGTGATTTTGGGTATCGCAAGTTGGAAGGACAGAGGTCCTTGTCTCCCAAAACCCTGAATCGCGAAATAGAGAAATAGAGAGGTTGGACATGGACCATAGATCTTAGGGATTATTGCGAGTCATTGATTGAACACCAAGATATTTCGGCATTTCGGCAACCAGGGATTCCAAGGAGAGGGTACAGAGGTCCTTGTCTCCCAAAACCCCGAATCACGAAATAGCAAAATAGCGAGGTTGGACGTGGACCGTAGATCTCGGGTCATCGAGATTTCGGCATTTCAATAACCAGGGATTCCAAGGAGAAGGGATATCCCTTGTACCCTGATTTTGTGAAATGAAAAATGCTGAAATAAGCATAGTCGTCAATCCGAGAGAGATCTGAGTCGTAGATCTCGAGTCATCGGGATTTCAGCATTTCAACAACCGGGGATTACAAGGAGCAGGGATATCCCTTGTACCCTGATTTTGCGAAACGCGAAATGTCGAAATAAGCATAGACGTCGATCCGAGAGAGATCTGAGCCATAGATCTCGGGTCATCGGGATTTCGGCATTTCAGCAACCAGGGATTCCAAGTAGCAGGGATATCCCTTGTACCCTAATTTCGTGAAACTTGAAATGCCGAAATAAGCGTAGCCGTCGATCCGAGAGAGATATGAGCCGTAGATATAGGGTCATCAGGATTTTGGCATTTTGACAACTGAGGATTCCAAGGAGCAGGGATACCCCTTGAACCATGATTTCGCAAACCATGAAACCCGAAGGAATAGGCACTGGAACCTGAGCCTAGCCGGAAGTCACGACTCTTGGTCATGTGCTGTGGGAGCTCATGCTTGATGCTTGGAAAATTCAACTGAGAATTTGTGGGGGACCTGTGTGTTCATTCGAAGGGTTCCAATTTAGAACCAAAAGAGCCATTTCGGCTCTGGAACTGGAAGATCCTGACCGGGAGGTCGCGCAGCCCTTAAGAGGGATAGGGGGTCTATATCAAACCTCATGCCTTATGTTGTCTACCGATAGATATGACCCTGTGGTACAAGATTTCTTCCAGAGTAGCTTTATGGGAGGATAAGTTGTGCGAGAGGGTTTTCATGTCCCTCATCAAGTTAGCCATGAAAGCCTAGATCATAGTTTGTGTTTTGGCTAGCTTGACGAGATGCTCCCCCATCAAGTCTATTGTCACCTTTGTAGCTGTCTAAGAATCCTCTTGTCTTTGCTTCATAATTTGTCAAATTTCTTCGAAGAGATTCTCATCTGTTTTGTTTGTTCATAATTCCTTTAAAGGAGGCACATTCCCTTTATGCGTCAAAACGTGCACCACCTTCACTACTACATTTTCAAAGACAAGAAATAAATGATGAATCTTGTGCAATTTATCAAGTACTTTTTTATCGACGTTATTGCATGCCCTTGCAGTACTAGATGTGGGAATGTGCATCTCAGAGGAATTTTAAAAGAAACAGCTAAAATACATTGTACTAGGACTAGACATGGCCAACAATGACTTGCGAATGGGACCAACATTGAAATTTTTTCAAACTGTTTATGTATGCATTGAAATTTGACATGGATAGATTGTTCGCATGAATTGACGATATGGGAGGGTTTCTAGACTCAAATATGACACACACCCACTCTATATATCAGATCTTGTCCTTGTTTCGTTTGAACTTTCTTGGATCAATGCCATGCATGGAACTCCCAACATACCCATCGTCATGGTCGCGCTCTTTATATTCATATCCTATGTCATTCAAAACTAGCATCATGCCAATTAGGCCCTTGAGTTTGGATGTGGCAAGAAGAAGGGGATAGATGAGATTTTGTACTTAAATAATGATTTCATACTTATAATTATATTCTTTATGGAGCAAAAAAGTACTTACATGAGAGAAAAAAATTGATGAAGCTTGTGCAATTTATCAAGTACTTTTTTATCAATGTTATTACATTCCCTTGTAGTACTAGATGTGGGAACACGCTTCTTGAAGTAATTTTAAAATAAATAGCTAAAAGACATTGTACTAGGACTGTACATGGGAAACAATGACTTGTGAATGGGACCAATGTTGAACTTTTTTCAAGTTGTTTCTGTATGAACTTAAATTTGACATGAATAGATTGTTCGCATGCATTGACGATATGGGAGGGTTTCCAGACTCAAATATCACTCACACACCCACTCTATATATCATATCTCATCCTCGTTTCATTTTAAATTTCTCGGATCAATGTCATGCATGGAACTCCCAACATACCCATCGTCATCATCATGCTATTTATATTCATCACCTATGTCATTCAAAACCAAAATCATGACAATTAGACCCTTGAGTTTAGATGTGGCAAGAAGAAGGAGCTAGATAAGATTTTGTACTTAAATAATGATTTTGTACTTATAACTATATTTTTTATGGAGTAAAAATGTACTTAGATGAGAGCAAAAAACAAAGACAATAAATAACCAATGAATCTTGTGCAATTTATCAAGTACTTTTTTATCAACATTATTGCATTCCCTTGTAGTACTGGATGTGGGAACATGCATATCGAAGGAATTTTAAAATAAACAACTAATATACATTGTACTAGGATTGGACATGGGAAACAGTGACCTATGAATGGGGCCAACGTTGAAATTTTTTCAAACTGTTTCTGTATGCACTGAAATTTGATGCATAGAATTTTCGCATGCATTGAAAATATGAGATGGTTTACATAATAAAATAGGACTCATGCACCCAATATATATATCATATCTCATCCTCATTTGGTTTGAACTTTCTCGGATCAATGTCATGCATGGGACTCCCAACATACCCATCGTCATAGTCATTCTCTTTATATTCATCGCCTATGTCATTCAAAACCAACATCATTCCAATTAGGCCCTTGAGTTTGGAAATGGAAAGAAGAATGATTTAAATGAGATTTCATACTAAAATAGTGATTTTGTACTTATAATTATATTCTTTATTGAGCAAAAAAGTACTTAGATGAGAGCAAGAAACAAAGACAAGAAATAACTGATGAAGCTTGTGCAATTTATCAAGTACTTTTTTATTGATGTTATTGCATGCCCTTGAAGTACTAGATGTGGGAATGTGTGTCTCGAATAAATTTTAAAATAAATAGCTAAAATACATTGTACTAGGACTGATCATAGGAAACAGTGACTTGTGAATGGGGCCAACATTGAAAATTTTCAAACTGTCTCTGTATGCACTGAAATTTGACATGGATAGACTGTTCGCATGCATTGACAATATGGGAGGGTTTCCAGACTCAAATATGACTCAAACACCCACTCTATATATCATATATCCTCCTCGTTTAGTTTGAACTTTCTCAGATCAATGTCATGCATGGAAATCCTAACATACCTATCGTCATGGTTGTGCTCTTTATATTCATCACCTATGTCATTCAAAACCAACATCATGCCAATTAGGCCCTTGAGTTTGGACATGGTAAGAAAAAGGTACTAGATGAGATTTCATCCTTAAATAATGATTTCATACTTAAATAATGATTTCGTACTTATAATTATATTTTTTATGGAGAAAAAAAGTACTTAGATGAGAGCAAAAAACAAAGACAAGAAATAACTGATGAAGCTTGTGCAATTTATCAAGTATTTTTTTATCGACGTTATTGCATTCCCTTGCAGTACTAGATGTGGGAACATGTGGCTAGAAGGAATTTTAAAATAAACAACTAAAAGACATTGTACTAAGACTGGACATAGGCAACAATGGCCTGTGAATGGGGCCAACATTGGAATTTTTTCAAACTTTTTTGTGTGCACTAAAATTTGACATGGATAGACTATTCGCATGCATTGATGATATGAGAGGTTTTCTAGAATCAAATATGACTCAAACACCCACTCCATATATCGTATCTCATCCTCATTTGGTTTGAACTTTCTTGGATCAATGTCATGCATTGAACTCCCAACATACCCATCGTCATGGTCGTGCTCTTTATATTCATCGCCTATGACCCCTAAGCATAATTTATTGTAAACAATAGACCATGTAACCTTTAACCTCAAAAATTATGACAATCCCTTGTCTATATAGCCCATAAATTCTAAACAACATAACTCTTATAATTAATATGTTCAACATAAACCTTAAAAACACTAATGCCTAACTCCTATAAACCTCAACATCACAACCATTAACTTGAATAACCCCTAACTCTTAAGAACTAAACCCTTAAACAATAATTCTTTTAACCCATAGCATGTTTAACCTCTAATGATTACAATCCCTACAACCCATTACTCCTTACCTTAAAACCCATATAAAACCCATAACCTCTATGACCCATATCCATTGAACTCTATAATTTGAAACGCAACCCCTATAAACACTATTATTCTAATCCCTAACCTATAAAACCATTAACTCATAAAATATATAAACACTAATATTCTAATCCCTAACCTATAAAACTATTAACTCCTAAACTCCATAAACACTAATATTCTAGTCTCTAACCATTGGAATTCTAAATTGCGATGAACTCTAAATTGCTATGAACCATAACCATTATCAAATGAACAATAAATTTCTTAACTTAGTGTCTTGACACATGTGCCTTTGTTATATCCCTTTAAATCTATTAAATGATTTGAAGAAGTTGAATTAGACTAAGTCTTTGAACTGTTGATTTCCATAAAAAGATTTTATGCCTGAAAATTTGGATCTGGAGTTGACTCGATATCTTTATTTAATATGTTGTCCACCTGTTCATAATTTAGAGGAATAAGGAGAGAAACCTTTTACTTTTGAGTTCTCTTCCACCAAATGTTTTTCCACCTATCATCAACCTATAGAACCCTAAAGTTGTCAAGTGCTTTTGATAATGATCCACTACTTAACTCGCAAATCCTTTTTCATAAAGTCATTGGATGACAATTTTCTAAGTTTCCTCATTATGAATAAACTCGTACTCCTCCATTTTATTGAAGAAAACCACAGCTTACTCCTGCATTGACAAGCCTTGATGTTCATTGGGCAATCAACACTTGGTCTTTTAAAAAATTTGGCAGCAACACACTCCACTAATCTCATGACTGCAAATAATGTGCCTCTAGTAGTGATTGGATTATTAACAACAAGGGTGCAATCACCAGATGATACTCCTCCATCATACATCGTATGTTGGTACAATGATATATTGCAAAAAATACAGAGGCTATAAATCCAATAAACACTTGCAAGATTTTCCACAATTAAGTCCTTGAACATTTTATTTTGTAGATACTTATGTTCTATGAAATAGGAAAAATTGCATAATATATTGCAATGACAGTAAAATATTTCAAACTATGTCATATTAACATGAATTCAAGTCATGACATGGTGGAGTTTCTGGTTCACTAAGTAATGTAGTGTTTCCACCAAATGGACCTGCCATAATACAACCTGAATCTTGAGTCTCGACTGGAGGAGTTTCGCCTCGCCAATTTTAAGAATACATTCCTCATGAGTGATATTAAAAATTCTAATTAGAAGAGGGGTTAGAGAGGGCATGAGGTGATAATGTTTTGTTTCTACATTTACCTTTGTAATCAATTTCTCAAAATGTATCCATGTACTTAGGAAATTGGCTTAAGTATCCCATGTAGTAAAATTCATCTTTTCTCCGCATTAATATATGAAGGGAGGAATGAAACTATACAATGTTCAAGTTTGTTGAAAACTCTAAGAATTAGCATCATGTAATCTACTTCTAGCCTTGACTGCAACACTTTTTTATAATACAAATTATGTTTTGGTTATAATAAAAAAAAATGATAATTAAAATAAAGGTATGCACAATCTATAGTGCATGCAGGTCCATAGAACCTAGTGTGTGAAACTATCCTGTGAAGGGGCAATTTAGTTGATAATCATAGGTTTATCATAGGTATATCCCTTCTAGTGGATTTCATCACCCCTAATAGAAGGTCATTTAGAAGGCCCCTTTTATCACTTATGGATTACTTGTGCTTTCTTAGCATGTCTTAGGGGCATACCTTTTTTTTTGTTCTTAGCTAATTATAATAATGAATACATTGACAAGAAACCCCCTACGATATATTCAAGTGATTCATGTGAAATTTGTAAAAATTACGCACACCTACCCAAGGTGTGCCCCATCCTTTAGAAATATTCAAAATTATTGATAACATTATTTTGTCACTTATGTTGGTCCAACACTTATGGTATTGTGAATAATTTAATTTCTAGTTTAATTCCAAAAGCCAAATATAGAATAACAAAGTTGCATTGAGGTAAAGGAAATGAAGTAAATTATGGGAGAACCTGTTGAAGAGTATGACTAGAGATTCCAATATCTATTTAACATATGAAAAAGAAGGGAATTCATGCTTATATTTTGTAACTAAAACTATTATATGCAGAGATATGGAAATACTTTAATGTGGAGTAGGGTGCATTTGTTCTTAACATATTAAGGGCATATTATTCCCCTTTTTTCACATTAATTATTACAATTGCAGGATGTATATTTCAAGGAAGAATGAAATAATATTTGGTTGTTTATTTGACAACATTTAATAGTGATATATCGAGCCCATTTCATGGTAGTATTCGCACTCTTTGAAAATGAAATGGTGTTGATTTCAAGGGAATCCGATAGCAATTATGAATCCCTAGACCATAATATAGGCCCTAGAGGTGAAATATTTTCCCTACAAAGAGAAAATGAACCCAATTTAAAGGTTAGGATGAAACGTGGATGATTCTTGTGGTCCAAGACATGGTTTAGGATGAAAACTAGTGATTTATCTTATTATCAATGTTTTTTGGGCTAAGAAGCCATATACAAGACCCTAAACTATAAGACATGCTTTGTAGATAGAACATTTTTACCAAGGGTGGAATGCAATCCAAATTTGAAGGATTAGGTGTAAAAATGATGGCCCTTATGGACCAAGCATCATTTGATTGGTAGGATCTTCGTAGCTTTCAAGACTCTTATCTCTGTAAGGATCCTACAAAAGTGCTTCAATAAGGGGGGGATATTGTTTACCTTGTTTGGAATGTGATATACTATATTGGATATCTCCATGGAAAATTACCACAACCTTTCTCACATATCGTATTTCCATAATTACACCAAAAGTCCATTTTACAAGTGCCCATGTCCATCGAAAAAAACTAACCCACCATGCCTTTGACCAACTTTGGTTAGCAGGTGATTTTCACCATGCTCGCCCGAAGCATGTGGTTCCTTGCAAAGACCACTTAATCCCTATGAGATACACACATTACAATTTATGGATCCTAATTGTGCCATAGTGTTTGATCAATATGCCCTTCATAGTTTTCAAGGACTTTGTCCCCGAAAGGATCCTAATATTGAACTTCAAAGGGGAAAAACATATCTTCATTTATTTGTGTCCATGGAAAAAAACTAACAACAATCTTATCATGCCATGCATGGTAGTTGTTTTTCATGGAAGAGGCAAAATTCTTGGTGAAATGTCGACTTGTCATGAAAAAGGATCTAATTGATAGGTCATTTTTTCCATGCTATGCTTGAGGACATGGTTATAAGTGGAGGCCATTTATTGTTGTGAGCTACATATGCAATGATTTATAGGTCCTGATTTTAATATACCATTTGATTGGTAGGCCCTCAAGAGATTTCCTTTTATATCCCTATAAATCCCCTATAAGTGACCAACTTCAACAAACAAAAAAATGAGTTCCTTTTTTTGACACGTTGTCTACTCCATTGTATTCCTTTCCCCTAAAAAATACTAATGACTAACTTTCCCATGCATATTAGTCAAAATCCCATTTTGAAATAGGCCAGTTGCATCATAGAACATTGGCCAGTCATGCCAAAGGCTCCAATCAATAGGTCATTTTTGACATGCTTTCCCTGGGTACATGGAACATTGTTAAGGATACTTGGTCATGATGAGACACATGAATTGAAATTACAAGGAGGATTAGAGACCCAACTTGTAATACCCCAAGGACAAGCTCTTGTTGAATTGTAATGATGTTTATAGGCTGGTGAGCCAAGTATTAATAAGCTGGTAGGTTTATGTGTTTATTAGGACGAAGAGGCTAGATGTTAAGGAAAAAGAGCCTATTTTTGTATATGTAATTATGCAAATTATTAATAAAATACATCGTTGTGTGTAGACCAACCATGAAGAAAGAGTTATGGGGGACTAAGATCCACTAGGAAGGGAAGGGAAAGGGGGTTGAGAGGCTAGGAAAAGGGGCTAAACTTGAGGGCTTAACCCAAGGGAATATTATAATGTATTTCTAAAATCACTAAAGTTTGGGAAATAAACCTAGTTATCCTAAGTTCCTTTGGGGGAGAGGAACGAAAATGCAAGTGGAGAGGAATGAGCTCCTGGAGAGCCAAGTGTCATCTAGGATGCATGCAAATTTATGTGTGGTAATTTCAATCATTGGGGGGGTTCTTGCAGGATTCTCGCTCTCACAATTATGGCTCTCACCTTTCTCGCTATTAGCATTCTGATCATTGTTTCCATCTTTTCTCATGAGTTCACTCATGATTCTTTCCATCCCTTTTCCAGTTCATGCATGCACTGAAGAGGAACACAACCAAATTCATTTCCTCCATTGTTGAACCTCTTCCATTTTGAACCTATGTATTACTGAGTTGTCCCTTTCCTTAACCATTTTAGCGACTGTGGTTTGAAGAGGCAAGTTATCAAGATTGTGGTTGAAGAAGCATGTTGTCGGTCCTATGAGAAACTCTCTCCAAGTGAGAGAGATTGTTGGGGAAGTGATTTCTCCTAGAGGGAGTCCAACAACAATTACATATCTCTGAGAATTCCTGATCTGACCTATTGTTGAAGCCCTGGAAGGGAAGTGGAGCAGCCAATGGACTATGGAACAGTGAAGGTGCATATTCCTGAGGTGGGACATTCATGTGGGGAATGAGATTATGTTAGCAATGGGCATAAGTAGGCTCCTTAGAGGGAATCCTTCATTTTGCATTGTGCAGCTTCCCATAGCCTCAACCTAGCCTAGGCTTTCCTTGCCCTGGGTAGAGCTTAGTCCCAACTCGGGGGTGACCCACTGTTGATATCTTGGAGTAGCGTGGTCTAAGGCTGGGAGGTTCATGGAAGGTCTGCACATAGTCGGTGGTCTTCTCATAAAACTATAAGTACCAAATCTATGTTAATTTTTCATGCTACGTTTTTATGATGTGTATCTTGTACATGTGTTAGAATGTTATCGGAATTGCCTATCTTTATTGCATGTATGTATTATTGTTGCTTCCGCATGAATATGCGTATGAAAAAAATGTTTATGTATGTTTAAAATTGCATTAGATGTGTGTGTGTGTGTGTGTGTGTGTGTGTGTGTGTGTGTGTGTGTGTGTGTGTGTGTGTGTGTGTATCAGAGCATGATAGTTTCAAGTAGCATGACCGGCCTGGGTGACTGGGTGTGTTACAACCAGGTTTCAGAACAATTTGGTTTTTTGAAGTCTTGGCATGCCAAGGTGGCCGGGGGATGTTACAATATGGTATCAGATCCCATGGTTTCCACATTGAACCTAGATGGTCCTGTTGATGGGTCCTAAATCCATTTAGTTCAACAACATGAACCAAACCCGCCATCGAGGCCCAATTAGACTCTACAACGTTTAATAGTGGAATGGTTCTCTAGATATTGCGATCCGGAAAATTAATCGATGGGCTTTACATTTTATTGTGAAATCCTCTCCTTCGATTCATACATTCTCTTTTTGTATTTTATTTTTGGTGTGACTGGTATAAGATGGAAAGCCGGTATAAACCAATTAGGCAACAAATGGGAAAAAATTTAAACCACTAGAGAAGAGGCTAGGTTTGGGATAACCCTTACACCCTAGCATGCAGACAAAGATCATATACCACGGGCCTAGTACTAATCCATTAACCATGTGAATATTCCAATTACTGACTGAGATATGATTTATCAGAAGAAAACATGCATGTGATAAACAATGGTAAGCAAAATAATTCGCTCAACTATCATCAGCAATGACATAATAACACAAAGATTCATTTTACATCATTAAATAAAGAACTGTAAAACATTGCATCGGATAACTTATCAATAGATTTAATAGCTCTTACTCATTACTGCATCCACTCATGAGACAGAATAATAAATAGTTCTTCTCCACATCCAATCATACACACATTTGATGAAAACATAAACTTGTCTCTAGTCCAGAAGGACTTCTCAATTAAAGGCAGCTCCAAAATAATTCTTAACAAAACCAGAAATGAGAGTTTCTTGCAACAACCATCAACCTTTAACTAATTGGTCAATGATCTTATTTATAACATAAAATTGACTGAAAATAATGGCTAAAGTGCAGATAAGTAAAAAAAAAATCATGACGTGGCATTCTCTCCTATCAGTTTGTCTAGGAGTCATCTCAAGATATCACTTTAAACGGGTGATTCTTCTCGTATTCCAACCAATTGATGAACAACTCATCACAGGTGTGGGCATATGGAAATATGTGTTGTTCCATCGAGGCCACGTAAATTTGTCTTATCTCTACTGCATGTGCCCGATACTTGACCAGACTGGCACTTAACTTTTACAACATAGACCGAGCTTTGATCGGGTGTTCCATAAACTGTCGCACCTGACCTGGCTCTCTTGTGCCTGTCACCTTTGCTATTTTTTCAGCCCATGATGAATCTTGCTCGGTGTGCAATTTGATTTTGTCGCGCAAGTCGACGAGGTCGTCGGGTATGCCAAACTCTAGAAGTCTGATATCCTTTATTGCCTTGTTGATTTTGACCCAGTTTCTCTTGCATCTGGCCCATTTTCTTGAATCTCCCAATGAGGCTCCCGAGCCATTTTTGCTCAATACTTGGAGGCATATTTCCTACAATCAAAATTAAAATCATTTAGAGACTGTGTATAGAAAAACACTTGGTAAAATAAATGTATAAAGTGTAAACGTGAAGAATCCAGACTGGTACATACCTGTAAATCTTGCCAAACCTAGTTGTTTGATACTTATGAGATCTCTGCAATCTCTCAAATTACTTGCACCGCTTATGTTAGTGTCATCATTTTTTCTCTAGTTAGGGTGGGTTACATCTACGTGCCACTACATGAAAGATCAAGTATGGAAAAATATGAGAGTTGAACTCACTCTAGTGGTCGGTTTCCCCTTAGAGTTAGGAAAGGATGTCAAAGCCAAACATGTGTTGAAAGTACGAGTATGTTCCAAAAGAGTCAAATATTGTCATAAGGGAAGTTGTTAGGCACCCCAGGTCAAGGAAAGTTGTTTAAATAGGATTCGCATCAGCAAGTGCATCAACCATCATCAACTCATCATGAAGGTTGGGGGATTGAAAAATCAAGGTGATCGTACCACACACCCTCTGCAACTCTTATCGGTTGTAACTCACATGCCTCGGAACATACTCATCACGGGGATGTTCCACAGAAAATATTCAGTTTGCTTCAAAACATTGAGTCACCATGAATCCATTGTTCCCTGGCATGTTTCCACCCACTGCCCACTCTGTTATAAATTATGGATGTTCTACTTGTGTTCTACTCACCAGACGAGCTTATGCACTGCTAGTAATTCGTCTCACGAGCCCAGACTGATAAATTTTATTTTTTTTCTTTGGGCCCTCTTCAAGTTCCCGACACATAATACAGATACATTCTCGCACCATAGGAACCCATCAAAACATAAGACGAGGCACGCAAGGTAGCCGAAGCACCAGGCTTGAGCCCCAAAATTCCTGGGATTCGTTCTTACTTGTAGCGAGCATTCCCGAGGCTTCAAAGGGTGGTTCCTACCTATGCGCGGAAATGATGGCATCGCACCATGCGTAGGCCGAAGTGGAAGACGTTATGCTAGAAGGAAGGACGTAGGAAGCCACGCCTCCCTAACAACAGATAACCCAGAGCAGGGGAAGGCCAAGGAAGAATAAGGAAGCTAGAGAAAACCAAATCCCGAGCGAGTCATGCGCAATATCGGCCACCGAGGAATTACTGAGGTGCATTGTCTGGTTAGAGCATGTCGAAGCCACAAGTTGGGGGAGCGGGAGAAAAACGAGGAGGACAAATGCCACGAGTTCTAACATTCGAGGGACTACTCAGCAGTTGGAGGAGGCACAACTCGCCCCTAATGAACTCTACGAGGAAAATAGAGAATTAAGATGACAATTGGCGGAAAAGACCCTTGAGGTGTCAGCATCACAAGTTTGTGAAGGGAACGTGACATGGCTCAAGAGACAACTCCGGGAAGTGAAAGATACAATCATGAAGTTGCACGAAGCACAAAGGGTGTTGAAAGAACTGAATATGAAAACATCTCACGGAATGTGAAGTAGCTGGTGAGAAAGTTTGCGCAGACCTTGTCAGTGCGCAGAAGAAGCATGATTAATGAACTATATTTTGTATTCTGAGATATGGAATAAAACTTCATAGTTTTTTGAAAATTTTCATGTTCTTAATGTAAACCGGGTTGGCTGGACAAAAGGTGTAGACAGTGTCTCTTGTATGTAATCTTAACTCGATGGAAATCTAATATAAAGTCTTGAAACTTTGACGAAAGGATTCTAGTTGTAGTGGTTGGATGCTTCGTTTCTTTTCTTTGCATATGTATATCTTGTGTTCTTTTTCCATACTTGTCTTGTCTGATTAGGGACGTATTTTCGAGCCTTGGATTTGTTGCGAAGTGCTCCTTGTTTGTCTCAATCATACAGACCGTAGTTCTTGCAAGTTAGCCCCAAATTTATACTTAGTGGTTCTTCAAGTTACTTTGTGGTTTCCGTTGATATCCTTCTGCAAAAAAAACTTTCGACGTCAATCGATTTCATCGTACGGTGCTGACATAGAACAACTGACTCGGGATACGTAGAACTGAAGACCGATGACTTAGCTCATGGGTATTGGTCGGACTCGGGACTTTATTCAATTTATGCGCTCTAAACTAAACCTGGGATTGTCGATGCCGAAACGATATCGGGGATCGACATCCAGGGATAAACCTATCACGTAGTTTCCTTCGGGTTAGAATCCTCAAAACTCCCGACACCAAAACGTTTTGGAAGTCGACGATCAGGGAAAAAATTTAGCGTAGTCTATATATTCATCACGATTTGATATTCTCCGATTTTTCTAAGCGCGTCGAGTATTGGCTATTGACGATATCGTTTCTTTATTCGTTTAACATTTACTCTTTTATCCTTTTACCGACTTCGAAGGGGATCGGTTGTCGGCGATATCCTTGTATGATTCTTGTCACGAAATAAAACCTCCTTTTCCCGATGCCGATGAAGATCGGCGCTTGGTGGCTACGGTGTTTTTGAGTGATTTTCTTTCATCCTTTAATTCCTTCCGATGTCGAATCTTGAGCGCATCGGGGAAGAGTGTTTTGGCTGTTGATTCCTCATTTAAGCATTAAGTCTTTTTATTTTAATTCATGAATTTTCATAGATTCAAACAAACTTTGGAAGACTTAATGAGAGTCAAAAATGATAAGAAAAGGCAACATTTTTTAGAATGAAGCCAAATCAGTCAGTGCAAAAGATCAAGTGGTACCCAAAAAGTAAAATTTTACATAGGCTATTTTTAGGGTGTGTTGATTGCTCAACAAATGGCGGATTACTGGGTAAAAGAAGAATCTTTGTTCCTCCCTCATCCTCGACTAATGCAAAAAACTGGTGGAGAACTTAACTAGTTTTAAATCAGGGCCTCTTTTTCCCTTGCATTTGAAGTTCTTCGGTTGATGCCTCTGGGTCTACCTGTGGAGTTTTCAACCTTTATTCCACCTTTGTTTCCTATAAACCTGACTCATGCCCTCTTCTGACAAGATTCTAGTAGATAATTCACTCGCACAGATCCTTTAGTTAACTTTACTCGCTTGCTACAGTGTTGTTCTGTTGCCAGTGAGCTTCCATAGCCCCAGCAGAGTCACCCCGACGTCACAGAACTTGCTCCGCTGCCAATGAGCATCCATAGCCCCAATGGAGATATATGCATACCCTCCCCTAATTGTGCGCTCATTTGATATAGTTAACTTTTATTTCGGCAGAATGCCCTGGGCGAGTGGGAGAGGATGATGTCTATTATTTTGCAAGATGAGATGGTTAAGGTGAAACTTACTAGCTCTGTCCCTGAGTTGCATGTAGTCCTTTCCATCTTTCCTTCTTTCCCTTAAGGTCTTACCAAACCACTAAGAATACACTTCTGACATTTCTCCAAAGTTGTTCATCTGCACAGGTTAGATAGAGAGCCCCTCGAAACAATTGCAGGTTCACCAGCGCTTCTCATGTTTGTATGTGAGCGACAAGTTAGGAATAGAGTTCGTTATGTCGCATGATTTGAGGTCAACCATTGTATTTCTAAACACAATCTTCAAAAGTGAAGAAGTCCAAATAGAAAAAGAAAACAAACAAACAAAAAATGCATTTCGCAATCGACCTAGCTAGACACAAAATCATGAAAATACGCACGCAAAACATAAAATATCTTTATTTTTTTTATTTTTTTTCTTTAATGAAAGTATTGTTTTAGGGCTTGGCCATTCACGGGGAGGGCGTCAGGTTGCCCTCTTATATTTTGTAACCGATAAGTGCCTTCCCCAATATTCTCGGCCACCTGAAAAGGTCCAAGCCATAGATTCTGAAACTTAGAATGCTTTCCTTTAGGTTTGTTTTCTCTGACCCATTTCAAGACTAAGTCTGCTACTTCAAAATTCTTATCTTTAGCCTTATGCTTGTCAAATCATCATTTAACGATCTACTGGTGGTATATGAATTTTTATTTATCTTTCTCCCTTTCTTCTTCTAACATGAGCAGGGTGTCAATTCTTTGTTGTAAGGTTGCTTAGGGATCCCCCCCGGACTCCTGAGCAAGTTGAAGAGATGGGAGATATAGTATTTTTGGGAGAATGGCTTCCTATTCGTATACTATAAAGTATGGGGAATTTCCTATAGATTCCTTAGGTGTAACTCTATCTTCCCATAAAGTGTTGTGGAGTAAATTATGCCAATTCCTTTGGTTATCTGCAATCGTTTTCTTCAATATCCTTACTAGGTTATTATTAGTTGATTCTGCCACTCTGTTTCTCTGTGGGTAATAATTTGCAGAGTATCGAATTATGATTCCTTTGTCTAGGGCAAAATATGTCAATAAGGTGGAAGGAAAATAAGTTGCATTATCAAAAACAAGAACAGAAGGGACATCGAACCTTGTGATTAGTTGTTGTTCTATGAATTGGATTACCACCTTCTCGTTTACATGGGTCAGAGGAATGGCTTATGCCCATTTCGTGAAGTAATCGGTGGCAGTAAGTATGTACTTTTGTTGTTTTGAAGAGCTCAGTGTAATTCATCCTATGATGTCTAGCCCCCATTGCTCAAAAGGCCTAGAAATGGTTACCGATTGGAGTGGGACCGTTGCTCTCTTCTCTCTCCCAACGCTTATTTGACAAGTTTTATAGTTCCTAGCGTAGGTGTGAGTGTCCTTGAACAAAGTGGGCCAATAATAGCCAGCTCTCAGTATCTTATGAGCGGTGGTGTCTCCTACAAAATTTCCACCGGTGGGGTCGTCATGGAGCTCCTTCAAAACTTTGTATGCATCTTCACGTTTGAGGCATATTAAAAGTAACCCATCATAATTAAACCGGAAGAGTACCGAATTTATGAGGCGATATTGTGCATATTTTAACCTGAGAGCTCCCCTTTCCCTGGGGTTTAGGTCTTCTGGGAAAGTCCCATGATGCAGGAGATAAGTCAATTTCTCATACCAAGACTCTTTCCCTGGGGAGATGTACGAAGCTTCACCACACCATAATTCCATTTCATTTTCCCATATGGAGTCTTTATTTACTTGGTCTTGATCCTCAACTACCAGTTTGCATAATCCTTGTCCTTTAACTAGTTTAGCAGGTTTTATATCTAGATCAAATTCTTGGACTACTTCCATCCAGTTCCCTCTTCTTTCCCCCATATCATGTTGAGTAAATAGGGATCGAATTGCAGCATGAGGCACAATTACTTTGGTATGGTTCTTGAGGATGTAAGATCTAAAATGTTTTACTGCTTTATAAACTACATAAGCTTGTTTATCTATAGCAGGATAATCCAGTTCAGCTCCTTGCAGGTTAGTGCTCATGAATGACACTAGAGCCTCATTGTTCTCATCATCCTTTTGAGTCAAAACTGCAACTAACGATTGATCGGAGACGAAAGTATAGCGGAAAAAATCTTTGTTGAAATCGAGGCTTCGCAACACGGGGGCTTGATATATAACATTCTTAATATCCTTGAAGGCCTTCTTTCGTTCATCATCCCACTTAAATTCGACATATTTACGAATCATATTTTGTAAGGGTTTGATAGTTTCTACGAAATTGGGGGTAAATTTCCTTACATAGTTGATTTTCCCGAAGAATGATTGCATAGATTTCTTGTTGTGAGGTAATGGAAGCTGAGCTATAGCCTTAATCCTTTCTGGGTCTATGTGAATGCCTTCTTGAGATATAATGTGGCCTAGCAGCTTATCTTCCTCGACACCGTAAATAGTTTTCTTAGGGTTTAAGGATATATTGTACATCCTACATCTTTCAAAAATTTGGGTTAAGTGTTGGATGTGATCTTCTCTGTTATTTGAATACAAAGTTACGTCGTTCAAGAAAAATACTACACACTTGTTGATTAGTCCCTGAAATGCTACATCCATGGACCTCTGGAAGGTCGCTCCTGCATTGATTAAACCAAAGGGTATGTGTTTGTAAGAGAAAGTTCCCCACTTGGTTCGAAAGTTAGTTTTTAAACGGTCTTCCTCTGAAACCAAAACCTGGTTGTAACCTGAGAAACCATCCAACAAAGAGAAAATCTCAAAGCCAGAGACAGTCTACAAGAGCTTCTCCATTGGACGAACTGGGTAGTTTTCCTTTTCTGAAGCTTTGTTGAGGTTTCTAAAATCTACGCATAGGAGAATCTCCCCAAACTTTTTCCTTACAGGAACCAAATTAGCTACCCATGCAGAATGTCTAACATGGAAGATAATTTTGGCATCAAACAATTTCTTCAACTCCTGACACATGAGAGGTTCCAAGGAAGGGTGATACTTTCAGACCTTTTGTTGGAAAGGTTTTACTTCATGTTTTAACGAGATAGTGTGTTGAATGATACGGGTATCATAAGTTTTCAGATCTCGGTAGGACCACGCAAAGACATCTTGATATTGTTTGAAGAGTTTAATATAGGATTTTATTTCCTCTTTAGATATTGTCCTACCGAGGTTTACATTTTTTGGGTTTTCTGGGGTTCCGAGATTTATAGTTTACAGGAACTACCGGTCTTAGCGTTTTTGGGCCCCTTAAATCATTCTTTCAGGTCAAAAAGATTTTATAAATTAGCTATCCCCTCCGGCATTGTGTGAGACTTTGATTTTTCCCATTGGTTGACCTATATGAAGGTTGGTTTCCATCGACTGTCCCTGGAATACTTCATCATCAACGGCCAAGTCTTTAAAATTATCTTGGTTAGTCAGAAAGTTTATGATCTGTTCATCTCCTTCAAAGACCTTCCATTTAGAGATGTTGTTCGGAACCGAGGTTTTATATAACAGTTCTACAGTGAACCGAGAAGCTTCATAATCCTGTAGAAGTGATAGCCTTGAGGCAGCCGTGGCCAGAGAATCAGTAAGAATGTTCTTCATTCTGGGAATTGTTGTAATGTTGAAAGCTTCAAAATGCTCTATTACCCTGTGCACTTCCTGTTGCTAATTCTTCAGGTGTGGATAATTTCAATGTATAGTATTCCTTATATGTCTGACAATAATTTCAGAGTCTCCAAAAACCTTTAATCCTTGGACGTTTAAGTCTATGGATTTCTTTAGCCCCTTGTACTAAAGCTTCATACTTGAGAGTGTTATTCGTGCATTCGAATTCTAGTCTACAAGAAAGGAAATGTTATTTACCTTTAGGATGAATGATAAGACACCCAACCCCTAACCCTTCTTGCGATTTAGATCCATCAAAATATAGGGTCCAAACTTGTGGGAAACATCTGTCATCTTCCCCTTCCCTATTACTTTCCTCTTTTCCTCCTGCTAGTTATGTGATTTCTAACGCAGGTTCTTGGCAGAAGAGGTTTTCTCCCGCCGTTGTCGGAAACTCCTCCTAAAAAATCATTTCGAAGTTTTGAGTGAGAGGGACATTAGATGAAAGAGGGGAGAAGTTCTGGAAGTAGGAATTGCAGGAATAATTTCCTAGCACAGGGAAATCTGTCAATGAGGGTTCGTTTCAGGTTTCTAGGTCAATGACAATATGTTTCAGATACCGTTCCCTATAAATTCTAATCATATTTTTTATCCCTTCAATGGTATCCAAAGGTGTACCCAATATGTACTAAATTATCCATTTAACTTCTCAGGCCAATCTCAGCTTAGCAGTAACCCATAAGATTCTAGGATATCTACCACAATGATGACAATCACTTGCACAAACTTGGGATGTGTCACTATTCTGATCATTACATCTTTGAGTTCTCCCATGACTTTGACCTGGGTCTTGTCTAGTTGTATTACATGTTCATCGCTTTTGAGAGGAATGACATTTAATTTTTTGCAAATAGACAAGGGCATAACATTGGAAGATGCTCCTGAATCGACCAAACAATTGTGGAGGTTCCTATTGAAAACTTCAAATGTTAAAAGGAACGGCGGGACAAAAGGTTTTCCCTTCTTATCTTCCGAGCAGACGTTTACAATTGGTTTGTTTATAGATCTGTGGGAGTTAGATTTCTCTCCTGATCATTGATTTTCGTAAGGTTTTCTATTGATTTCAAATCTTGTAGCAGAAAATCTTTTTGCTAAGGGATTCTACATATGTCCATAACTGATATATTAGCCTTCAACTTATTCAAATATTCAACTACGTTGTAATCTAGTTTGGTCGATTCTCGGGTATGGATTCTTATAGGGTTTTTACGGGGAGAAAAAGGTGTTTTCGGGCGATTGGGAGTTGATGTTCCCCCCGACATTTGGGTAGTAGTAAGGTAGTTTGAGACGGGTTGACCTTTACTTCGTGTTTGCACCACCGAGACCTCTACGGGTGGTTCTTGAGACTCAAATAATTCGTTGGAAAGCATGATTAGGTCAGGACCCCATATCATCATGGTTGTATCTTCTGGTGGATCAATCTCTTCCTGATCAGAAACATTCATAACTGAACTGATTGGTTGTTCGATCAGGGAGACCTCGTCTAGAAATAGATTAGCCATCAAATTCATGGCATGCACCCATTGAGGGAAGTCTCTTTTGGAGTTGTTTTCCCGGTGATAAGTACAGAAAGAATCATATGCTAAATTTCTGAAATTGATATTTAAGTTAGCTGGGGGAGGTTCAATTGCTTTGAACGGTGGGTTCCTTTTAAAGAAAGGTTTATATGGCCTTTGGCCTTGGTTTCCCTCCCCGACACTTATTTTCATGTCCATGATTTCGTTGGATATATTCTTAACCATGTGTTGCAGGTATTCTATGTCCCCACTACCTTTTTCAGGAGCTTGTTCTGCTTGTTTCCCTGGGGATCTAGTGAACAACACCTCTCTCTGGGGAGGGGGTTGAGATTCTTTCTTAACTAAGGAGACCTGACTTTCTTTGCATCCTTTCATTTGGAATTCAATCATTTTGTCTTCTTCAAAATTCCAATCTAGGGTTAGTTTGGCATCCCTCTTCACAAACATGGAAATAGAAGCTGGGAGAGAATTAGCATATACTTCGATTTGAAACTCCTTAGTAGGTTTAGCTTCGGGCTGGAATTTGTTTAAGATAGTGGTAAATATTTGATTAAAGTATTTGACCCTTTCCTTCGAACTCATGGGGGACGTAAACAATTCATCCATCAAAGCTCATGTAGTAGTTTCTTCTGCAAATTTATCCAGAAAATCCTTTTGAAACTTCGTCCAACTAGTTATGGATCCTACAGGTAAGTTAAAATACCACGTGGAAGTTGAATTCTCAAAAGTGTAGGGGAACAAACTGCAAGCCACGTCTTCATGTTGGACATTCATCAGTTTGATAACCAGTATGAATTTCTTGATATGATCTTCAAGCAATCCCGAGGTCTCGGGATAAAACTTAGGAAGCAACTTCTCTCAATGTCAGGGAAGGTTATGAACTCGCCTTGGGATGGCCAAAGTGTCTTTGTCCAACCAAGGTTGATTGGTCTATGGTAGGTTTCCCCTTTCCTCATCATGGTCATTGTTGTCTTCCATATATTTGAATCCTGAGTTAAACTCCTCTTTCGAAAAATCATACGGCTCAGAGACGTCATCAACTGGCATTTCAGGAATTATATTTAGAGGTTGTTTGATTTCGGTGATTGCGAAGTCTAATAGGTCTTCTACTATGTGTACAAAAACATGTTCGGGGGTGTCGACCACTGGTCTGCTTATTTTTTGTCTTCAAGGAAGTATCGAAGCTAAGGAAAGCGCACCGATCTGTCGGGCGTATCCTCTAGTGATTCTTCTAAATTGATTTAATTCCTCATGAGGAAGAGCGTAAGGTATGTCAGGGAACAAGAGTTCTTCCTTAGGATGGGGTGAGTTACTCATTTCAAGAGTACTCAGCGTGTGTGGGTTGTCTTGGGAATTACTTGCCATGCATGTGGGTTGTTTTGAATCTTACAGGTTGTCTGAAATATTATGTGAAATATGTATTCAACCATTCATTCTTCAGGCCCTCCTTCTAGTGCCAATTTTGTTGATGGGTCCTAAATCCGTTTAGTTCAACAACATGAACCAAACACGCCACTGAGGCCCAATTATATTATGCAGCATTTAATAGTGGAATGGTTCTCCAGATCTTGCAATCCGACCAATTAATTGATGGGCTTTACGTTTTCTTGTGAAGGCCTCTCCTTCGGTTCAAACGTTCTCTTTTTGTATTTATATTTACTTTTTGGTGTGACTAGTATAATATGGAAAGCTGGTATAAACCAACTAGGCAACAAATGGGAACAAATTTAAACTACTGGAGAAGAGGTTGTGTTTGGGATAACCCTTACACCCTAGCATGCAGACACTAATCGTATACCACAAGCCTAGTACTAATACATTAACCATGTGAATATTACAATTACTGACTGAGATACAAGTTATCAGAAGAAAACATGCATGTGATAAACAATGGTAAGCAAAATAATTCACTCAACTATAATCATCAATCACATAATAACACAAAGATTCATTTTACATCATTAAAGAAAGAACTGTAAAACATTGCATCAAATAACTTATCAATAGATTTAATAGCTCTTAATCGTTACTGCATCCATTCATGAGACGGAATAAGAAATAGTTCTTCTCCACATCCAATCATACATGCATTTGATGAAAACATAAACTTGTCTCTGGTCCAGAAGGACTTCTCAATTAAAGGCAGCTCCAAAATAATTCTTAACAAAACTAGAAATGAGAGTTTCTTGCAAAAACCATCGACCTTTAACTAATTGGTCGATGCTCTTATTTATAACATAAAATTAACTGAAAATAACAGCTAAAGTGCAGATAAGTAAAAATAAAATCGCCACGTGGAGTTCTCTCCTATCAGTTTTTCTAGGAGCCATCTCAAGATATCACTTTAAACAAGTGATTCTTCTCGTATTTCGACCAATTAATGAACAAATCCTCACAGGTGTGGGCGTATGTAAATTTGTGTTGTTCCATAGGGCCCATGTAAATCTCTCTTATCTCTACTGCATGTGCCTGATACTTGACCAGACTGGAACTTAACTGTTATAGCATAGTCTGAGCTTTGATCGGGTGTTCCATAAACTGTTGCACCTGACCTGACTCTCTTGTGCATGTCACCTTTGTTATTTCTTCGGCCCATGATGAATCTTGCTTTGTGTGAGATTTTATTATGTCGTGCAAATCGACGAGGTCATCGAGCATGCCAAACTCAGGAAGTCCAATATCCTTTATTTCCTTGTTGATTTTGACCCAGTTTCTCTTGCATCTTGCCCATTTTCTTGAATCTGTCGATGAGGCTCCCAAGCCATTCTTGCTCAATACTCAGAGGCATTTTTCCTGCAATCGAAATTAAAATCATTTAGACACTGCGTATAGAAAAAAAACTGGTAAAATAAATGTATATAGTGTAAACATGAAGAATCCAGACTGGTACATACCTGTAAATCTTGCCAAACCTGGTTGTTTGATGCTTACGAGATCTCTGCAATTTGTTAGCACTAGAATTCACCTTCGGATTTCATTGAAGGTCAGCCTAGTACCCATCAGTTTGTATGTCACAATGAATAGCTTTAAAGAGGTCAAATGGTCGCAAACTCAAGACAATATCGTTTTAACTCATTAAACTAGGCCAACATGCACAAGCAAGTGAGGTCTTGATTAACTTCAATCAGTAAGTTGTAGTAAGGGTGAGTAGGAGGAAGAACTGGTGAGGAGAATGTAGAGGTATGCTATGGACATCAGGTCTTCCAATAGCCTAAGGAGGAAAAACTTCAAATACAAGATCCTCTTGGATTCAAAGCTTCAAGGGACTGGAGAACGTTAATGACAGCACTGCAATCAAACATACATTACAATACAGTCAAAAAAATCCATTTGAATCCTTCAATCATGGACACTTCAGTATCAGAGGAAAATACAATGGAAAAGAAATCTGACTTTCATTAAACAGGAAATCTCAAATCAAATTACATAACCAGATAACCAAAGTGATTCATTAAAATTTTTACAATACGAGAGCCTAGCTCAACCATTGACCATAACAAAATGTAAAAGATACCTACATATACTCAGAACAAATTGCCACTAACAACAGAGGCGTTCCTGACTCTTTGCATTCAAAGCTTTACGTCTGCATGTTGTTTGGCAGAATGTGCATGCAGTCTTATGTCAGACAAAAACGTGCTTCAGAAGAGGCCTGTAGAGAAACGGACTTCCTAATAGTCATTTCTGAATTTCCATTTATGTGCTGAGACGAGGTTTCAACCACCTCCCTCGCCTTCATAAACTGTTTGCATTGGGATCAA
>ML777481.1:1062902-1094850 GCA_009831015.1 Picea engelmannii
ATGGCTCATACACAGAATACACAGAGATCTTTACCGGAAACCCTCAACCGGGAAAACCTTTCTTTTTCATTATATCGAATTTCACCATTCGCCATACAATATATACAATGTTTTTTAGGTATTCCGTAGATACCAAAACCCTAGTCCCTTAATCCGGGATTAATTTACAAATCAGCTAAAAATAGCAAAATCCGCTAAAAATAGCAAAAATCGCCCCAAAAAAAAAAAAATTGAGGCGTTGCCCCGAACCCCATCGACACCGGCCTACGCCCGGTGTCGAACGCTGCGCGTAACCAGGGGGGGCATACCTTCCCCCCCTGGGACCCCCCTAGGAAGCGCCCAGCGCAACGGCAAAGCCCTAGGTGAAGGGATCGTCAGATGCAGTCGTTGTATCTGACGCACCCACACACACACACACATGCAAAGAATATAACACATACCCAACAAGGGCATGTCTGATGCCTTTTTCCAAGAATGTTTTATCTATGGCCCCAAGGATGAGATTCGGGCCCATGTCCTCATGGCTCGGCCTCAGAGTTGGGTGGAAGCTACTAAAAGAGCTAGAGAAGCACAACATGTTGTATCTTCTCAAAACCAGAAACCCTCCTTTATCCCTCGCCCTAAACCAGTAAATCCCACTACTCCCTCCGCTCCACTAAAGATCCAAAAATTCACCAGGGCTAAAATGGTTGAACGGCAACTCAAAGGCCTTTGTTATAATTGTGATGACAAATATTTCCTGGGCCACAAGTGTAAGGAACAAAAGATGTTTATGGCCATCTCCGAGGATATTGAAACTCCCCTTGTGTCTGAGTCACCTGAAACCCCCAACATAACCCCTCGCTCAGACCCTCTCGAAGTAGAACCGGTCATTTCCCTCAATGCTCTCACTGGCTTCTTCACTCCCCAAACCCTCAAGCTAATCGGTTACATCAAGCATTGGAAGGTCATCATTCTGGTTGATAGTGGAAGCACCCATAATTTTATTCATCGTCGCATTGCCCAAGAAACTCATTGCTACATCCATGCCATCAATAATTTCCAAGGTAATAATCAAATTTTCCATACAGTCTAACCCCCATTTTTCTCACCAATGTTTGCAACATCAAGAATAATTGTAATTCCCCCCAAAATACACTAAGGCAAGCAATAGACATTTCATGCCTTTCGCTTGACACTTGTCACCTCCGAAAGTAGCTTTAAGCCACTTAGTGACTCATTCCCTATCCTTGGGAATTTAGAATAAAATAATAATATATCTGACATTACTTTTCCCATAAACATTATAAAATATTCCCTAAGACTTACGACTCACCCCCTTTTCCCTTTTTCTGGTGGAATAGGCCCCCCATCACTTTTCATCTAAGTCAATTAGCATGTATCGATACAATACTATATTAATATTCATGATTATATTTACATGGACAGGCACGCTGGCCTATCTGTGTCTAGGCTCACCAACCTCATAATCACACAAGCTAGCCCACCTCAAAACATACACATTCATTCTCATGCACTAACCCAAGTGTGTGCAACATAGTGCAATGTGTGCACTTACCCAAGTAAACACAACACCTATATTATGATTCTTGTCTTTGTTAACACTTTTTCGCGCACTGCCCTGATGCCCGCAACACCAAAACCAAGTGTCCTTGGCTCACCAGCCTAAATGTTCATTACATTTACACTTAGTGCATATTCGACTCACCATCCTATATGTGCAACTGCAAAGGGGTTATGGATCAGGGACACTACAATTATAGAAGAAACAACAATAGGTTTATGGAGCAAAATGGAGGGCCTTTATATGAAGAAATCCTTGACTAACCAAATCTACTTGAAGAGGCAACTGCATAGTCTATGCATGAAAGAAGCTACCACAATCATTGAATATTTGAATGTATTTAATACTCTTATGTGCCAGTTAACTAGTATGGATGTAAAAATCAATGAGGAAGATAAGGTAATCACATTATTGTGTTCACTGCATGAATCTTGGGATCACCTGATCACTTCCATTAGCTTTAGTACAACCAATTCTCTTGACTATGATTATGTTGTGGGAGCATTTTTTTTCTAAGGAGGTGAGGAGGAAATCTAATACAAAAAACTCCACTCTAGAAGCAATGGTGGCTAGAGCTCGATCCACAGAAATGGAGTACAATTCGAGTGGAACATCTAGGGATAAGTCAAAAGGTAGAAAGGGTAAGGAAAGTTGTTGGTACTGCCACAAATCAGGGCATCTCAATAAATATTGTTGGAAGTTGTAGGAATCCAAAGAAGACTCCAAAAAGGTAGCAAATCTAGTCGAATCATGTCCATGTATGATTGATGAAGTCTTAACAATTTGTAATGTCTCACAATTGTTTGAAGATTGGCTATTAGATTATGGTGCTTCATACCATTTGTGTCCACATCAGAATTGGTATTCTGAATGCCAAGTTGTTGATGGTGGTGGTGTTCTTATGGGAAACAATGTTTCATGTAAGATTGTTGGGGTTGGGAGTATTAAGATTAATATGTTGGATGGAATAGTAAGGACGTTAACAAATGTAACACATGTACTTGAACTAAACAAAATTTAACTTCTTTAGGAGTTTTGGATTCCAAAGGTTACAAATTTGCAGGTCATGGTGGAGCACTGAAAGTGTACAAGGGAAATGTGGTGGTAATGAAGGCAACAAAGATTGGGAATATTTACAAGCCAAAAGGGAATACTGAAATAAGTGAAGAAGCGGTGGTATAGCAAGTGCATCTACTTGTTTATGGCATCAGCGATTGGGTCGTATAAGAAACAAAGGGTTGGGGTTGTAGGTATTGGTAAACCATAAGTTACTTCCAAACTTAGAATCTTTGAATTTCTGCAATTCTTATATCTTTATTGATTATAGTGATGGAGTTGAGGGGTTTAGATTGTGGGATCCTACTTCCCACAAAATCATCAGTAGCAAAGATATGTACATTAAACAATCAAAATTTGTTCAGGATCACAAAGGGAGATTTGTTTGCAAACTCAGGGAATCATTGTATGGCCTAAAGGTACCCAGACAATGGTACAAGATGTTTGATTCCTTCATGGTGAGCCAAAATTCATTAAGAAGTGAGTATAACCATTGTGTTTACTTTGAATGTTTGGAAAATGGTACATTCATTATCTTGGTATCATATTTTGATAATATGCTTGTTTCAAGGCTAAGTGTGGTTAAGATCAGCAAATTAAAGGCTCAATTAGCCAGAATGTTTCAGATGAAGGATCTAGGAGCAGTACACAGAGACAAAAAATGGTAAGTTTTGGATTTCACAATAGAAGTATGTGGAGAAGATACTTCTAAGATTCGGTATGAATAATGTGAAATTAGTAAATATCCCTTTAGCTTTCCATTCTAAGCTTTCTTCAAGTGTATGTCCTGGTAGTAAGGAAGAAAAGGATTGTATATCTCATATACCATATGCCATTTCAATAGGAAGGTTGATGTTTGTTCAAGACTAGATGTTTCACATGCAGTTGGTGTTTTTAGTGGACATATGGAAAATCCAGAGCATTGGAAATATGTGTTTTTCTATCTTATAGGCATGAGTATCACCTACAATGATTGTAGTGAATTAGTCTGTGGTTATGCGGTTCGATTCCGAAAAGAATAGGAGAGCGGTTTGATTCATATCTTGTAGGAGATTTGGACAAGAGGAGATCTACCTTAGGTTATGTCTCGCATGAATGCAAGGATGTATTGGGTAATTTTGGACAAGTACATGATAAGGCGTTATATGGTAGTTAAAGTGTTGTGTATTTGACTAACAGTAAAGTGTATCAAAATGGGGCAAGGCATCATTTTGTAAGAGAGGTTACTAATGAAGGTGGAGTGTTCCATACTAGAGCAAGTTGTGCAGACATGTTCATGAAACCGGTATTGTTAGAGAAGTTGTAGTGGTGTTTGCCTTCTCTTGGCTTGCAAAAGAGGTGATGAATGAGCTTAGGCAAGGTACCAAGTAAATTTTTGTCAAGGTGGAGATTGTTGCGATTATGACAACAATCAAAAGAAGTTGTGGTAAAAATCCAAATTTACTTATAGTAAATATTTGGTGGTTCATATAACGGAGGCAGTTCGTGAACCAGTGTAACCGAGGAAGTTCTTGCACTGATTTAATGATGTAACCTATTATATATCTATGAAGCCCCGCGAAGCATTTGTAACTTTGTAAGCTTTTTGAATAATAATGTACTGATACCTTGCCCACCCATGGATGTTTCCTTGACAAAGTGTCACAATTTTACCGCTTAAAATATTTGTTTCTTATGAATGTATGTTTTCTAAGTTGTTCCTCATTAATTTCTTGTGTTGCACTTATTATATTCTTCCTCTAAAATTCAACCCTAATGGTTAGCATGAATTAGGAATACCTAATTTATATTTGTAAATTTATTTCCATGGAATCATTTCAACACCATGCATATAACAAAAGCTTTTTATTCTTGAGAGATATCTAAATTTTACATCCATCATGTAATCCCCTCGTTTAATAATTTTAATATTTTTTCAATTAATTTTTTAAAATATTAGTATGGATGTTTTAAAATGTTTGATATTTATTAAATAATGAGAAATAATGAAATAATGTGTATATTAACTTTTTAAAAATGGAATTATTATGAATTTGTGTTTAGATATAAAGATATAATTTAATAATTTAATTGAGGGATGATTGTCTTGGAGTTTTGGCTCATATTTATTGAAAATAAGGTTATGATGTTAATATATAAGTTAATCATATTCATTGAAAATAAGGTTATGATGTTAATATATAAGCTAATCAATATGAAGAGTAGGAGGCTTTGTGGTGTAGCTTTAAAAACTAATGATTATCATGCAAGATTTAAAAGAAGGTAGACTATAGGTGTAGATTCTTGACTTAACCATTGGAAGATAAATGAGGAGGTTTCTTTTCGCAATATAGGTACCATTAAAAGTAGAATTACAATTAAATATAAAGAGAAATTATGGTGCAATGAAGAAATTGAGAATAAGAGAAAGTTAATATATTACAAAGAGATTATAAATCCCATGCTAGAAGATCAAAATTATCTTTCTAATGTAGGTACAATAAAATTTTATGAGTTTCATAGTGAAATTAAGCACTCTTGTAAACCTAAAACATGGGAGGAGGAAAGAATGTGTAATTTTTGAGATACTAAAAAGGTGGAGCATGAAATAATTTCCTACATTGTGTCTTATTTTCAAGATATTAACTCATGAAAATCAAATGTTCGCAGTATATTGACTCGTGAAAACAAAAGAGAGTTCATAAAACTTTTTTTTGAAGATTTTTTGTCATACAATCAATATGATGAGAATGCATTAATTAATTTTCATGTTTATTTTCTTAAGGTTCAATAAACTAATTTTAGTCTTCAATAGATAGTAATCATGATTACCATCATCATGGTCAATATGTATTTAGGCATTTGATTGACAAGTCCATTTTTCATGGTAAAATAATATTCCACCTTGATCCACTCATATTTTTCCAAATTCCAATTATATGGATCAAAACCCTTAAATCCAAAGTTCCATAATAAGTTCTTATAAATTAATTAAAATTATGACTTTCAACAAATTTCTTGTTAAATTTTGAGAAAAATTCCATCAGAAAATAAGTGAATGATATCATGTAAGTGGCATTTTCCAAAGCTAATTTGGATGTCACATTATCAAGAACTTATAACCACATTTGACAATGAAGGAAAGTAGTATATGGCATAATTTTTCCAACATCACCTATACTTAGTAGATAGTTTTAATTATGATTATATATAATTATTATAATTATAAGTAATAATTATAAATATTTAAATTAATTATAAATAATTAATATTTGACTATATCAATATTCAAACGTTATAAGTAATAGTTATAAGTATTCAAACATTATTATATAATTATAAATATTTAAATTAATTACAAGTAATTAATATTTCACTATATCAATATTCAAACATTATAAGTAAGAGTTATAAGTATTCAAACATTATAAATTATAACATTATAAGTATTTGAATTAATTAAAAGTAATATTCAAACATTCAAATGTATAAATTATAACATTATAAGTATTTGAATTAATTAAAAGTAATATTCAAACATTCAAATGGTTACACAATATTTTTATTCTCTTTTAATTTTAACAATATTTTTATTCTCTTTTAATTTTAACAATATTTTTATTCTCTTTTAATTTTAACAAATATCTTGTTTAATTTTTCAAATTTTCTAAGAAAAATAATATTCTTTAGATTTGAATTTAAATTATTTTATTTGTATTTTATATTTTCATGAAATTAATTTAAAATTTAAATTATTTTATTTATATTTTATATTTTCATGAATTTAATTTAAAAATTTTCATTTAAAATTTATAGCATAAATGTATAGTAAATCAAATAATTAAATTATTTTATTTATATTTTATATTTATATTTTATATTTATTTTTATAAATTTAACTTAAAATCTCCATAACTTAAATGTATAAAAGTGAATTAAATTTATAAATAATGATAGAAGATCAAATTAAAATCAAATTAGAACAAAATTAAAAACTTAAAACCATCAAAATAAATTAAAACTAAATTTCTTTATTAATTAAAACAAGTAAAATTTCTATATTTAATTTGAATGCTTAAAATGCTCCACAAGATTCCTCATTACACTTATTTATATTGTGAAAGCTTCCCTAAATAAATACTCTACAATATTTTTTATTAAAGTTTATTTATATAATAAACATAAATTATTTCCTAAAAATATCTTAGCTAAATAAATACTCTATAATATTTTTGGTTAAAATTTATTTATATAGTAAACATAAATTATTTCCTAAAAAAATCTTCACTGATAGTGAGATTCTACTTAAAAACAACAACTTACCATTTGAGATACCATAAACTCTTTCCTATTACATTTTAATTTTTTTTTCATTCAATTCTGCATTCCCATTCACCTGTTTAAGAGATACGTTAGTTTATTTTCGTTTTACTGTTTCTTGATAAACATGGTTAGTGTATGCATATATTCGTTTATGTTTTGTTGTTAAGAATCTATAAGTTTCAACCTTATTTGGATTGCAGATTTGTAGTTAATGGTAGTTGACTTTGTTCCATGTTTGTTGGATGAAGTTGAATAAATGGAATCTGCAATTGAATTGTAGATTTGTGTATCTAAATGTCTGTTGGGTGAAGTTAGATGAATGGAATTTGCAATTGAGTTAAGTTCGGATAACTTGGAACAAGTACTTTTTCTTTAGAGGTGTGGACTTGGATTCTACAATCTGTGCATTACTGCTACTAAAAGAGCAGAGTCTAGTTGTTAAATGAACTAGTTGAATTGATTTGTTTTCCATTGTGATATTGGAATGTCTTAGTTTAAATGTGTTATGTTTTTTTTTTTTTTTTCAGGGATATTTGATCAAAATTCAGCGAACTATTGTTGGATCTGTAGATTTGAGTGGTTAAATATGTATAATCACAATACTCCAAAACTCTTTCAGCACACTGAATTCATTTCTACATTCAAAAATACAATTTAAATAACAAAAAATTGTACTTGTAACTTCACTGCAAAGTAGACTCCAGGATTCGACTCCAGGGTTCGGACCACAAGTCGCTTACTAATGGCCATACCAATCTCACAAAGAGTGTATCACGTGATTACTGAAACTGATAAGTTCTGTACATGCTGGGACTGGAAAAAGAGACTGGGTATCACGTGATTACTGAATATGCTGGGACCAGAAAGAAATGCTAGGTATCACATGGTTACTGAAACTAATAGCATAGAAAGGAGTAAGCTGACCTGAATCGGGCCAAATTTTAAGATATGGTCAGACTTCCATTTGGTCTAAATATATCTGAACTTTGTTCAGAGTTTTACTTCATTTTAAATTAATACATATATTCCAAAATTCCAAATCAATTAAAACTTTAAATTGCTTAGAAAAAATGACTATCTGATTAAATTACTACTAAATAGAAAGAGAGATTGGTATCACGTGATTACTAAACTAACTGCTAAAATCATTATAATGGAAAGAGAGACCGGGTATCACGTGATTATGGAAAGAAGAGAGGAAGCGTAGGTTTTTTCTTCGGAAGAGAGTTGAGAGAATCTTAAAACTTATCACAAACCAAAAAAAAAATTGAAATTTTGATGAAAAACATAAAAGCCTGTGAGAGAATTATCTTACTGTTTAAATTATGAAATAGTGGAAATAGTTTATTTCAGAAAACACAACCACTATGTATCAGTTAATTATATAATTATGGTGTTATATGAATTTTTTCATAAGAATTTGGTGAAATCACCATTTTTTTGTTGTTTAAATTGTATTTTTGAATGTATAAACGGATTCAGCCTTCTGAAAAACCTTCTAAACACTGGAATTATACAATTTCAATCACTATCTGTAATTCCAACTATTTTTACTTTAAAAACTCAAAAAATGAAACCTTTTAGACTTTGGACCACATTGAGTTTTCATAAAATTACACCCCACACCATACCTTTTAACTTTACTCTGACATAAGGGTTATTTAAATTGTTATTTTTCTTTCATAGATATTGTTTTCAAATTAAATAAAAAATTATTTAAATAATTATTTTTATTTCATAGATTTTCAAATTAAATAAAAAAATGGTTAAGAGGTCTAATTCATTGTTGGAAATTTTGATGGAAAATTTTTCAGGTAATAAGGGTATTTAAATAGTTGTTTTCCTTTCATAAAAACTGTTTTCAAATTAAATAAAAATGTGTTAAAAGTTCAAATTTCATTTATGGTTGGAAATTTTGATGGAAATATTTTTTGGGATATTTTTCAAATTAAATAACAATTTTGTTCAAAGTTAAACTTTCATTCATAGTTGGAAATTTAGATGGAGAGATTTTTTTAAATGAGGGTTATTTAAATTATTATTTTTTTTTTATAAAAATTGTTTCTAAATTAAATAAAAAATTGTTAAAAAGTTAGAACTTCATTTATTATTAGAAATTGTAAGGTTTTTCATTAGATGGGCGCAAAGACCCTCGTCCAAGTCTTCAAGGAGACAAAACTCACGTTGCTCTGGCATTTAAGTTGGGCAAGTGGATGCTTTGGGCATGTGAATGCACCAAGGGGTTTGCCCAAGTATGAATTGACCAAGAGATTGGGGCGTGTCGGCATGAGGGGTGCACCAAGGTTGGGCATGACAGTTGACAAGCGCATGGGTTTGTTTGGGCCACTGGGTCCTCAAAGGGGCGTGATGATTTGTTTGGGCGACTGGGTCCGCGAAGGGGCACAGCGATTCGTTTGGACACATGGGTTCGCGAAAGGGCGCGACACCCCCAAAGGATGCGACGGTTCGGGGTGGTGACCTTTGGAGTCCCTATAAGAGAACAAGGACGCACAACCAAGGAAGGAAAGACTTGAAGACATGGAGAGCAAGAAGAGCTTTGTGGTTCTAAGGTAGACGAAGAGAGGCGAGCTCCCTCAAAGAGCTAAGTCGCTCCACTTTGGAGGACTTGTCTTGCCTTGAGGTGGATTCGTTGGACATAGAGTTGGGTGAACTTCTCTTGGGTTGGTTTTGGGGAAGTCTGAAAAATACAGGTATGTTGGAGGCATGTGTGAGGCAGAACCGAAATTTGTGAAATCTACATAAATGAAGAGACAACAAGTCTACGGTTGAGGGCACGTCTGAGGTGTACCACATGTGGTTGCATAGACAGTTGTGACTGAGAGTCCCTGTGACGAATCTGTGTATGAGTGCATTGGTGAGGTGAGGTGAGTCATTTGACTCCGTCGAAGTTGTAAACCGGGTCGGTAGTGCTCATATTGTAATTGTTTCACAATAATAAAGACTTGGCCAGGTGTTAGGCACAGCTCATTCTGCCCACACTATTTCTATGTATGTCTTTCATTTGTTCCACAGTTCTCTTGGCTTCTCATGTTCATGGATGTCTTCTTAAAAATGGCTAAGTGTTAAAGTTGTTAACAAATGTCTAAGTATACAAGAGTTGCACGTAGGAGTGTGACTCGTTGGTAGCCTAGAATGGAGTATGGGTATGCTCTAGATGAAGAGGCATAGTCCGGACAAAGTAACCTTGGTGTTTCCAAACAACCAAATGAGAAACATTGCAGTGTTGCACGCCCTCAAAAGGTGCATGATTGCAAGGCACACTATAGGGATGTGGCAAATGGTATTAGAGCAGATTTGTTGCAGATTTTGATGAAGTGTCGGTGTGCTCTTCACCACTATCTTGACAATAGATGGTATGAAAGCAAATTTTGAAGACAATTTGTTGCGAAGGCAGTTCAATGGGAACATTCGTAGACTTGGTGAACGGTTCGATGCAGCAAACTTGTTCATCACAAACTTTGCATCAAACTTACGGTAGAGGTTCGTTTGACAATGTGGTGGAGAGATTGGGCTAGGCACACACCTTGTATAGACCGAGAGCATAGTTTGTGGTGAAAGGAATCACTTGGACAGGGTGGGTGTAGCACACTCAACCCTCTAATTCTCTCTTAGGCTAGGGGGATGTCAAAATTTCATCTTCTTCGAATCAATTTGTTTCTATGAATAAATATCATCGTTGGATTATTCTCTTCGAGAGCTTTCCAACGAGTATAACCATGCTCAAAACAGAGATCTAGATCAATAGTTACATCCTCTTAAAGTTTTAAGGCCCTCATTTACCATTTCCACGTCATTGCCACATGGCTCTTTGTCACTTGTGCCATCTGACATGGCACCTATCACCTAGCCCACTAGAGCCCTCAGCTTATCAGTCCCTCGGCCCTTCTCCAAATCGACAGCTCAAATTCACTCAAATCCCCTCTTCGTCCGAATACTCGATTGCCAAGAATGACACCCTCTCCGATGGCTCCATCCCGACGAGTCATTTGTGAGGATTCAACAGTCCTCGTGCTTGAGGATTTAATGGCTCTCATCATCTCGGTGCCTCCACCTGATCAACGATTATCACTCATCTCATTGTCTTTCCCTTACACGACTATGTGGGACCCACGACAGATCTATGACCGAGATTGCATCTCGTCTACTCATCGATCTACAACTCACAAGTGATCTTAGAGTCCCTCATCATCAGAGTATATCCACTATAGGTATCACATCCCACTCTGATAGGATCACTCCGACCATCGCTTCTCCAACGAGGTTGTGATCGGAATTAATGGTCCAGATCTTCTTCAACCAACCTTCCCAGGGATCCATGGCTCTTGGTAGCTCGGAGTCTCCCCCATCAAAACTCTATTGCACCCAACTCTTGGACGCTCCCATGGCCTTACCCTCCAACAAACCTATGACTAATATCAACGGTCAAGATTCTCTCCTGCACACACTCCAATGGATCAATGGCTCACATTGACTCGGAGCCTTTCCCATCAGAGTCCATGTGCAACCTCACACTCAAACATTCTGATAATTTGTCCCTCCAATCAATGGGCGGGATCTCTCCATGACACCAAATCAACGATTTTCGATGACTCAAGGTCTCCCTCATCGTCGGACTCCATGCAACTTTGCATTCAAGCACTTCAACGATTGTGCTCTCTGACGAAGGGTCGGGATTTACTCACCTTGCTAGATCGACGGTTGTTATTCATTCTGGTTCTAAACAGGGTTTATTCTTGAGATAATAGTCTGATTAAGGACTTGACCATCTCAAGGATCCTTCCAAGTCTTTTCCAAGGTCTCACTAGGCCTTATTGTCCTTCGCCTTCGCTCCCAAAATGGCTAAGACAATCTCTCTTCATAATCTTGGAAGAAAATTTGCATCCTGCAAACTTTTACTTCAAGGCAAGGGATTTCATAGGGACCAAGGCTCTCTGACTACGTACAGACCTTCCCAAATTCCAGGGCACTTATTCCACCATCCTTCCAAAGGAGGTTTATATCTTGCAAGCTCTCCATTTAGAAGCTTGCAGTCTTCACAGGGTTACACCCTACCTTTACCCTACCTATTGGGCTACACAGATCTATCTGGTTAATAAGTGAAAGAAAACATGCATATTCCATTCAGTTCCATTATTATTCAAGCATGCAAACTTACGTTTATACAATATTTTAGTACATCAACAAGCACATCCATTCATGGATGTAATCACATGTTACAACCATTCAGTTCATTTATAGACATGCACATTTAAGGGTGATTACAGGCAACAATCATTCATTTCACTCTACACACAGAGCATACAAATACTTATTTGTTCAGTGAAGAAGTTAATCATATAACTGATTGTGAGTGTACACCTTTCCACCCAACCATAGGCTCTGCTTACTTAGTCACTTCGGCAACATGCCACACCTATGTCAATCCATGATACCACCAGGGGATTTCTCTCATTGTCGAATCATCAAGTCAAGGAATGGATCAGGGAGGTTACTCTCCTCCACTCCACTAGAAACAACAAAAGTTTCCCTTATTTCCCATTGAGCTCGGGACCTCCACGGGGTTTATCATATGTCTTTCCAGCTGGATTTCCTTTTCACAAGAGAGTCCCTTCACAATTATATTGTCCCTCGACGCCCTCACCTTCCAATGCTAGTTTCTTTCCAGCAAGCATCAAGATTGCGGCCCTCTTTTGCTCCAGCTTGGACTTTGGATCTTCTCCGGTCCAGTGTGGCCATTCATTATCCTAAGCATACTTCCCAGTTCTTTCCTTGTGCTCAAATCTACATTATGGAGCTTCCTCTGCTCCCATATAGGCTTTATCTTCTGGTGAACATATTTCCTCTCGCACCAACAGTTCTTCTCTGCAGTTTGTTCCTTCCTAGAACCAAAACTCTATCCATCGAGCTCTACACTCTCTTATTTTCATGTGTGTGTTTCTTCTCTCGTAGTATCTTCTCCTCAGGTCTTTCTCTCCGACCCAAGCTCAGAATCCCATCATTCTCTTCTTTGTTCCTATGTTTGCACATTATTGAATCCTCTGCCTCTATGTGTTGCTTCTCTAGCCAGCACCCTTTCTCTGTCTGTCCCCTTTTGAGACCATAACTCCCCTCTCGAATTCTCTAATCTTTCTCTTTCACATCCTCGGGCATTCTCTACTACATGCACTACTTAGGAAGGTTATCGACATGTCATTTTTTCTTCTATCAGAAGGAAATCAGGAATTATAGGAAATGAGGTGGAAGTACCATCCCCCTCCATTAATTCTCCATACT
Source organism: Picea engelmannii (assembly GCA_009831015.1). Classification (NCBI taxonomy): domain Eukaryota; kingdom Viridiplantae; phylum Streptophyta; class Pinopsida; order Pinales; family Pinaceae; genus Picea; species Picea engelmannii. The sequence continues at coordinate 1,076,119 of ML777481.1, forward strand.
TATATTCATTAGGGGTGGTTAGTTGTTTACCTATTAACCCCCTTCTCATTAACTAATTTGCTTTGGCTTCAAGCTAGAGGAATAATGATTATTTCCTCCACATCATTCATCAAGGTGGTATGGGGTCTTTTACACATGAATTACCCTTCTATGCCCCCTCATTAATCCCTCTCGTGGTATCATGGCCAGTACTTTTAAGGCTTCACCCATCAATCAACGAGTTGGCATTTTCCAATTAAACAATCATCCAGTTACATTGTTTATATGCCATGGCATGGAAATCATTAAACATGATTAATTACATGTAATCAGGGGTTTATAAATGGGCATTGCATTACCCTCCCCCTTCGAAAGGAATAGTTTCCTCGGTGTACTTGCATCTACCCAATACTTTCCATCCATTTATATTTCATCTGCTTCAATGTTATCTTCTTTTTCCTTGCAATCTGGTCCTCACTCGGACTTTGGCATTTCAGAACATCCTACAGCAAATATCAAACAGCATGGATATTAAAACAATTTCATGCATAAATCTTTCATCGTTATTCATAATTCAGGAGGAAAAATATATATCAACACAATACTTACCTATGCATTTCATGGATCTGCATCCATATGGCTGTTGCATTTACTCGATTCATTACTTTCCTTGACATACCCATTGTGCTCATGATTCGAGCAAGCATGTAACATGAATTATTCATGTCTCCTCTTCCTTACAGTCACTCACCCTCCAGGCTCCCTCTGGATTTCTCTAACATAACATAGCTCATCACAATGGCGATCATGGCATATCACAGGGTCTTCATGTCACAACAATGGCCTTTTCCATCCTTTTCCATCTCAATGGCCCTCAGTTGTCCCTCTAGGACAGATCTGTCATCTTACTTGTATCACATGCATACAATAACCATGAGTTAATGTCATCAATTTCAATCAAGCTTTTTCAAATCTGTTACCCACATATTTCCAATTTCACATTTTCATTTTCATATCTATTCCATATTGGAACCAGATTCACAAGTATGAGACTTCATTCTCATAACAGTTTGGCTTAGCAAGCATTAGTCTTCCTTATGGACTTATATAAGACTATGCTTCCTACAATTTCAATCTTCACATAGCCAAACAAATTGTTACTTTCTCGTGCACATTACACTTTCTTTGCACACTTGCAGTGGCTCACAATCAATCTTTAAAATTGTGCATACTAACATCACCTATGTATGTCTATTCATTGATATGAAATAAAAAGGAATTGTCATTCCTTACACATACATTGTTTCATCATGCCAAGCTTTCCAAAATGCAATCAGTGATCATATACCACTAAACCAATGTGCCAATGTCCATGGCCACATTCACACACAATGGACCCTTGCATTGATTTCAAATTACCATACTTCATATCAAACACTTTGCCATGGTGTGTTGGGACTCGACCAACCTCTCACCACATGGATTTTTATCAACATTTATCATTACAGAAGGAGTATGCTTCCTTCCACAAATTGATCATAACCTCAAATCAGCATAACATAATATGAAATTATGAAAATTAAAAATTTTCACATGATGCTTCAATGCATTCTTTCCTTGTTGGTAACCAGGGTGCCCATGTTCATGGCTACCCAATTCCTCTCTTTACCGTTGTTACAATTCTGGTAGAATCTTGGAAGGACTTCCTTCCATAATGGGCAGTCCTATACATGCCCACTCTTGCCAATGGGCATTTTCTCAATGCATTCAATCAACATGTTGTTTATGAGCACTTTTGTTCATAACCATTCATGATTGTTTAGTGCATTCATGACACATTTGTTCATGAGTCTCATGCAAGGATTGTAACAATCCTTGACTGCCAGAGGTTCCTTCCTCTATTATTCATATTCTTCTTTCATGAATCTTACCCTTGCTTGGGTATTATTGACTTACAACAATCAACCAGCATTAAAATTATATTATTAAAATATAAAATATTTCAGAAGGGATTCTTACCCAGTCCCTTTCAATTCGCATGTCACATGGGAATGAAATATTTGTACTTGTTTTGATTGTTAACACCCTCTCTGATATTACCTCATTAGTGGTGCTTCATGAGAACTCTTAAGGTCCCTTCATCAATCTTTCAACAAATATGTTCTTGTATTTATCCTCTTCCCAAGGTTGTCCACCATTAGCAATTGTCTTCTCCAGCAGCTCCAATCTTTTGCTACAAATAACAGGCATTATCACATTCATAATTATATTAGTTGCCATGTTAAATAAAAATGCATGTACCATATCATTTAAATCAATAAAACATTTTAAGATATGCTCCAACATATCTATATGCACTCTCTCAAATTATCTTCAATGTTTTTCATGAGTGCAAACACAATAACATTTATGTTGTCTCTACGGTCATACAACTATTAGCATTCTCATGCCAGAAACGTTCACACACAACAACATATCAATTTCCCCATCACAGAGGAACACAATAAACAACAAGAAAGGAGTCAAGGGATTTTCTCTCTTTCCAACTCCTTTGCACAATCACGAACTTTCAATTCAGCTAAATCAATTCCAAGGATTCTCTGCCTTTGCATAAAAGGGCTTAACCAAGCTTATCCATTTAAACATCTTCATTAGTTTATTTTACTTTCACTAGTTGTACTTATTTTCCTTTGTTCTCGTAGTTGTTCTTTTATGGCATACAACTTTGCTAAAATCAAAGTTTTAAAGTGAGAAAGTGTTCTTCCTTTTCTCATTCTTTGCTTCTACAATTTGTCCCTCTTGGGATTTTCATACTCTCTTCCTTGAGTAGCCTCAATCAAGTTCATCTTGACCTTCCCTGGATATAAAAACATATTGCAACATCAAAATTTGGCTCACGAATTAATTATGAACTAGTGCATTTTGCACATTTACCAAATAGAAATCAGATTGGTCAACAGTCATTTGCATATCTTTTATTCATGCATTATATTTTAAAATGTAATCCAAGATTCTTATATAAATAGGCTTTGCATCCCACTATTTAGTTTTCCAATAGTCATTAAGGTTATGGCTCTATTCCCCTGACAGAGTCCTTAAACAGTTCCTTCGTAAGGAACTTTAACATTCAACTATCTTGTTTCATATCCATCACTATCTGAAATGACCTCAACCTTGAGTCAACCTCAGCTTCATCATTTCATAGTTTTACCCAATATTCCATAAGGAATATAAGAATGCATTCTTATCGTGCACTTAGATTATACATTCACACATGCACATTATTCTTGTGTGCTTTCATGCGCTTAACTACATGCATCATCATGTTGTGTGTGTTCACCATATGCACTCTTTACAATTTCACATGAATATTTAATTAGAAATCATCTCACTCGTGATTGTTCACAATCATCTACATGCAATTCTATCTTAACAACAGAGCATCCTTGCTCATTTACTCTTTCATCAATTTACACTAGCAGCCTCTAAGGAAAGGAACACAACTCCTCCTCAAGCTAGTATTCTAGCAAATTATACAAACTCTTCAAAACAAAGTCAGCTATGTATCCATAGCATTATCAAATCCTAACAAGTACAAATTGTGCCTCGCAACCTAATTATTTGGGCAGTCATACCATGCCTTTCAGTATATATATATATATATATATATATATATATATATATATATATATATATATATATATATATATATATATTGCTCGTGCATCGCTTGCACACATTTATATCATTTATTCACAATTGTTTGGTCTTAATATCAACCTTCTCTAATGAGAATTTACAGTCATTTACAAGACCAATCTCATAGATGTAATCATAATTATGTTGCCATCTCTACATGGAAACAACCAAGAGAAACCACTCTTTCCCTTCTGCTACAAAATCATTTACAATTCAAAAATACAAACTAGGTAATTACAACATTACCCAAGGCAACGAAATAACAATTCTAACCTCTCTTCATGCCTCAATCCATTATTTGTCAACAAACCTTTACCAAGGAAATCCTTTCTTAGTATTCCCTCTAATTGCTACTTGAGGATATTCATTCATACCCTCATGGCTAACATCCACCTATGGATGTCAAATTAACCCATTAGTCTCTTGAAGATGCCCAAGCACTTTCTTTACCATATTCTGGATTAGATTCTTTATATTTTACAATCGTTTATAGGTTTCATTCATTACAGGTCAAATACATTGACCTTACAATATTCCATCAGTCCTATAAACATGAGGAATTAGACATGCAAGGATTAGTCTCTTTATTTAAGCAACAATTATAATTTTTAGGGTTCCATTAGCCCATTCTTATAGGAAGTATTACAACCACCAGTTCATTTATTCTCTTAACTTAAGAAGTCCTTAAAAAGATTCTTCCATTTGCAACTAGTCACATTCAGGTTCAACCATTAATGCTTAGTAACATATTCCCACTCATGTAGAAGTAGATATCATTCCAACAAGGAAATTACAAAGTTCTTATGTTGCATATCAACATGGTTAATTTTTATGTTGTAATAAATTCCAAAACACAATTTCAATCTACAGTTCTTCTCCTAGAAGAGCTTACGCGGATAATAAACAAAATTTCTAAGGAATAAAATACTTTCCAGCATGCTCATCTTAGCCTTGATATATTATCCTTGTGACTTATCTCTGGCCCATCCAGGCCTAGTGTTTGAAATCTTCTCTGATACCACTTTGTAACACACCCAACCCCCTAATCCTCTCTTAGGATGGTGGAATGTCAAAATTTCTTATTCCTCAAATCAATTATTTTCTCTAAATAAATCTCATAGTTGGATTCTACTCGTCAAGAGATTTCTAACGATTTTAACCATGCTCAAAATTGAGCTCTAGATCAATAGTTACAACATCTTAAAGTTCCAAGGCCCTCATTCACCATTTCCACCTCATTGCCACATGGCTCTTTGTCACTTGTGCCATCTGACCTAGAACTAAACTGGATATTGATGTAGCACCTTCCACCTGGCCCACCGAAGCCCTCAGCTTATCGGGCCCTCGACCCTTCTCCAAATCGACGACTTAGATTCACTCAGAGCCCCTCTTCATTGGAATACTCAATTACCAAGAACGATGCCCTCTCCGATGGCTCCATCCCGACGAGTCATTTTCGAGGATCCAACGATCCTCGAGCTTGAAGATTTAACGGTTATCACTCATCTCATCGAATTTCCCTTACACGATTAAGTGGGACCTATGACAAATCTACGGCTGAGATTGCATCTCGCCTACTTGTCAATCTACTACTCACAAATGCTCTTGGAATCCTTAGTCGTCAGAGTATATCCATTGTAGGTATCACATCCCACTTTGATAGGATCACTCCAACCATCACTTCTCCGATAAGGCTATGATCAACATTAATAGTCTAGATCTTCAACAACCAACCTTTTAAGGGATCTACGACTCTAGGTAGCTCGGAGTCTCCTCCATCGGAACTATGTTGCACCCAAATCTTGGATGCTCTAAAGGCCTTACCCTCTGATAGACCTACGCGGGATATCGATGGTCACGATTCTCTCATGTACACACTCTAATGGATCAACGACTCTCATTGACTCAGAGCCTTTCCCATCGGAATCTCTGTGCAACCTCGCACTAAAATGATCTGATAATTTTTCCTTCCAATCAACGGTCAGGATCTCTCTTCGACATTGAATCAACGTTTGTCGATGACTTGAGGTCTCCCTCGTCGTTGAACTCCATGCAAATTTGCATTCAATCACTTGAATGACTTCACTCTCTGATGAAGGGTCGATATTTACTCACCTCGCTAGATCGACAACTGTGATTCATTCTAGTTCTAAACATGGGTTCTTCTTGGGATAATAGTATGATTAAGGACTTAACCATTTCAGGGATTTTTCCAAGTCTTTTCCAAGGTCTTACTAGGCCTTCATGGTCTTCGCCTTTGCTCCCAAACATGCTAAGACAATCTCTCTTCATAATCTTGGACGAAGATTTGCATCCTGTGAACTTTTACTTCAAGGCAGGGGATTTCACAGGGACTAAGGCTCTCCAACTACATAGAGACCTTAACAAATTCTAGGGCACTTCTGCCACCATCCTTCTAAAGGAGGTTTATATCTTGCAAGCTCTCCATTCGAAGGCTTGCAGTCTTCACAGGTTTACACCCTACCTTTACTCTGCCTATTGGGCTACACATATCTATCTGGTTAATAAGTGAAAGCAAACACACATATTCCATTCAATTCCATTATTATTCAAGCATGCAAACTTGCATTTATACAAGATTTTAGTCCATCAATAGACACATCCATCCATGGATATAATCACAAGTTACAAGCATTCAATTCATTTATGGACATGCACATTTAAGGGTTATTACAGACAACAATCATTCATTTCACTCTACACAGAGAGCATACAAATACTTATTTGTTCAGTGAAGAAGTTAACCAACCAACTGGTTGTGAGTGTACACCTTTCCACCCAACCATTGGCTATGCTTGGTTAGTCACTTCAGCAGCAAGCCACCCCCGCTCTAGGCCATGATACCACCAGGGGATTTCTCTCATTGTCGACTCATCAAGTTAAGGAATGGATCAGAGAGGTTACTCTCCTCCACTCCACTAGAAACAACAAAAGTTTCCCTTCTTTCCCACTGAGCTCACGAACTCCACGCGGTTTATCAGATGCCTTCCCAGCTAGATTTCCTCTACACAAGAGAGTCCCTTCACGGCTATAATGTCCCTCAACACCCTCTCCTTCTAGTGCCAGTATCTTTCCAGCAAGCATTAAGCCTATGATCCTCTTTCACTCCAGTTTGGACTTTGGGTCTTCTCTACTCCAGCGTGGCCATTCATTATCCCAGGCATACTTCCTAGTTATTTCCTTGTGATCAAATCTCCATTATGGAGCTTCCTCTGCTCCAGCACAAGTGTTTTCTTCTGCTGCAAGAATTTCCTCTCGCGCCATCAATTCTTCTTTGTAGTTTGTTTCTTCTAGGAACCATAACTTTTTCCATCAATATTTGCACTCTCTTCTTTTCCTATGCATGCTACTTCTCTCACGATATCTTCTCCTCGGGCCTTTCTATCAGACCTAAGCTCAAAATTCCCCCGTTCTCTTCTTTGTTCTTGTGTTTGCACGTTGTTGAATTCTCTACCTATGTGTGTTGCTTCTCTAGCCAACACCCTTTCTCTGTCTGTCCCCTTCTGAGACCAGAAATCCCCTCTCGAATTATCTCATATTTCTCTTGCATGTCTCCATGAATTCTCTACTGCACGCACTAATCAGGAAGGTTCTTGACATGTCCTCTTTTCTTCTTTCAAAAGGAAATTAGGCATTACAGTAACGGAGGTGGAAGTGCCATCCCCCTCCATCAATTCTCCATACATGTATTCATTAGGGGTGGTTGGTTGTTCAACTACCAACCTCCTTCTCATTAGCGAATTTGCTTCAGCTGCAAACTAGAGGAATAATGAATATTTATTCCACATCATTCATCAAGGTGGCTTGGGGTCTTTTACACATGAATCCCCCTTTTGTGCCCCCTCACTAATCCCTCTTGTGGTATCATGGCTAGTACTTTGAAGGCTTCACCCATTAGTCAGTTAGTTAGCATTTTCCAATTAAACAATAATACAATTACAATGTTTATATGTCATGGCATGGAAATCATTAAAAATTATTAATTACATGTAATAATGGGTTTAGAAATGGGGTGTTAGAGTGGGTGATCGCAGAACTCATCGTAGATTTCATCACAGAACTTGTCACAAACTTCATCACAGAGATAGTCTGGGTAAGGACTCAGTTGGTTTGATTCATGACAGAAGTCAGTGCCATACCTATTGTGCACACCTCGAGAGACCAAGCGCAGAGTTTGTTTGGAGAACCGAGCACTTGGGCAAGGCAGTTGAATGCAATATTTGTCGCACGACTTGTTGCATATCAATCACATAAGTGATCATAGAAGCAAAACATAGAGGGTGATCGTAGAAATGATTATGAAGGGGAGAAGTTCTTAGTTGCAGCAAGGTGAAGCACTTGGGTGTGTTGGAAGACTCGGTGTGACCTAGAGTAGCTCCACTTCAGGAAGTTGGTTGGGCATGTTTCCATCATGATGTCTTTGTGTCATGCATCGCCTAGAACAACAATTGAGTTGATTTGGGTTATTGGATCAATGGGTTGAATGAAGCCTTCTAATGAAGTGACTTTTTGCAGACTTACAACAGTCAGTTCACGACAGTATGACTTGACAGTCGGGCGATGGGTGCATGATGCCTTGAAGAGAAAGTAGTCAAGGTGTGGATATGGAAGGCATTGGAGATGGGTTTGATCGATTGTATGTGATGTTTTTGAATTAGATGGATTTTTGAAGGGGATAGATGGACTTAGCCTTGTATCGTAGCGAAGGTCTTGTAGATTTTTGGAGATATGGATGGTGATTGAGGGGAGTTCATGCAAAAAGTTGGTTTCTTGGGCAAGCGAAGGTCCAAGACAACAAACTTAGAACATGGTTGCAGCAAAGGATGTCACTGGAAAGGTATGGTTGGTTTTTAGTTCTTACATTTCTTAAGTGTTGCAATGAGTTCTTCAAAAGGGAATTTGAATGACTTGGTGGCTCAAGTGCACTTCATTTCCACGATGAAAACCGGCATACTTGAGGGTGACTCAAGTGGTGCAAATTCGAAGAAGTCTTGTATCATATTGACTCAGGAAACCAATCATGCAAATTTGGGTGCAATACAATTTGGTTTGTGGAAACTTAGGGTTTTCCCTTAAATTTGGGGTTTCCAGTAGACTTAGTTGCAGCAGAGGCACAAGTTCGAGTGGAGACTTAGAGATCGTAGATTTTGTGGATGTTGTCGAGGAGAACAATGAATTGAGGTGGGGGAGGATGTAAGGTCTTCGTCTAGATGGGCACGGATACCCTCACCCAAGTCTTCAAGGAGACGGAACTTGGGGTTACTTTGACACCCAAGTTGGGCGAGTGGACGCATTGGGCATGTGAATGTGCCAAGGGGCTTGCCCAAGTATGAAATGACTAAGATATTGGGGTGCGTCGACATGAAGGAAGCACCAAGGTTGGGCATGTCGGTCCTAAGGGGCATGATGGTTGACAAGCACATGGGTTTATTTGGGTGACTAAGTCTGCAAAGGGGCACGATGATTTGTTTGGGCGACCGGGTCCGTGAAGGGGCATGACGATTCATTTGGAAACATGGGTTAGTGAAGGGGCATGCACCCCCAAAGGATGCAATAATTTACGATGGTGACCTTTGGAGCCCCTTTAAGAGAACAAGGGTGCAAAACCAAGGAAAGAAATATTTGAAGACAAGGAGAGCAAGAAGAGCTCTGCGGTTCTAAGGGAGATGAAGAGAGGCGAGCTCCCTCAAGGAGCCAAGTCACTCCACTTTGGAGGAATTGTGTTTCCTTAATGAGGTGGTTCGTTGGATAGAGTTGGGTGAACTTCTCTTAGGTTGGTTTTGGGGAAGTCTGGAAAATGCAGGTCTGTTGGAGGCATGTGTGAGGAAAAACTGAAATTTGTGAAGTCTATGGAAACGAAGAGACAACAAGTTCACAGTTAAGGGAACATGTGAGGTGCACCGCAAGTGGTTGTGGAGACAGTTGCGACATAGAGTCTTGGTGACCAATCTGTGTATGAGTTTCTTGGTGAGGTGAGGCAAGTCGTTTGACTATGCTGAAGTTGTAAACTGAGTCGGTAGTGCTCATATTGTAATTGTTTCGCAATAATAAAGACTTAGTCAAGTGTAGGCACAGTTCGTGTTGCCCGCACTATTTCTATGTATGAATTTATTTGTTCCATAGTTCTCTTGTCTTCTCATGTTCATGGATGTATGCTTAAAAATGACTGAGTGTTAAAGTTGTTAACAAATGCCTAAGTATACAAGAGTTGCACTAGAGTAGGAGTGTGACTCGTTGGTAACCTAGAACAGAGTATGGGTATTCTCTAGGTGAAGAGGCATAGTCCAGATGAAGTAACCTTGGTGTTGCCAAGTAGCCAAGCGATAAATGTTGTGGTGTCACACACCCTCAAGAGGTGCACGATCGCAAGGCACACTATGGGGATGTGACATAAATTTTGATGAAAAAAGTTATCTTTAAAATTTTGATATTTTAAATGATTTAAAAATTTGAATACCCTTATATAATACCACTTTCATTTTTCTAAAAACCTACATAATCTACAACAATTATCATAATTTAATCCAAAACGATCACATTGTATTTCATTAATACATTATTATACACATTCACACAAAAATTATCCACATTTTAAAAATATGATCGGAATATTGAAATGATAGATTCCTTATTCTAAATTTAATCATTTTAATATTCAAAACAAAGAAAGTTCTTTTTTTTTTTTTAATGTTTAAAATTCTTATGTAAGGGAGATTCACTCAGTGAACCTGTGATGTAGCAAGTTACACTTAATTTCACTAGATATTGAAATATATCTCTCAAAATCCTTTTATTAAACCCCCTCCTGTCACAACCCCACAGGACGCCCGAATGAATCTTGTGATTGTTTGTCTCTTAAGGGTGTGTGACACCATGATGGTTCTCACTTGGTTTTTGGCACACCAAGAATACTTCATCTGAACTACGCGTCTTCACCTAGATCATACCCATACTTTGTTCATGGATACCAGCGAGTCACACTCCTACTCTAGTGAAACTCTTGCTTACTTATACAATTGTTAACACAGTTTAACACTTAGTCTTATTTAAGCATGCATCCATGAACAAGAGAATAGTTGTGGAACAAAAATGAAGATAATCATTGAAATAGTTTGGGCAACACAAACTATGCCTGACACCTAGCTAAGTCTTTGTTATTACGAAACAACTACAATGAGCACTATCGACTCGGTTTACAACAGGGCAAATTCACACGACTCACCTCACCTTGCCAAGACACTTGAGAATAGATTTGTCACCACAAGACTCTGCCACAACCATCTTTGCAACTCCCTGTGGTGCACCTCATATGTGCCCACAACCGCAGACTTGTTGTCATTTTTTTTCCACAAACTTTCACCTAGCTAACACATATTTTGGTTCTACCTCACACATACCTCCACAAACCTGCGTTTTTAGACTTCCCCAAAACCTTCCAAAATGTCCAAATCTTGGCTACTTGTCTTCCATCTTAGCAACTTTGCCTCAGTTTGTTATAATAGACTTGCCTCATACTTTCTCTCCAAATATCTTGCCAAAACTTCTCTATGCTCCTCTTGGTTGTGCGCCCTTGATCTTATAGGAGCTCCAAGGGTCACTTATGTGAAATGATGTGTCTCTTGGGGGTGTCCTACCCCTTCACGAACCCACACTCAACCATCTCATCGCTCCCTTTTGTGGGCTTGGTGCGCCCATCCACATCTCATGTGCCCTTTGCATTGTGTGCTCTTCGTGTCGATTGTTGTGACTCATCATGTGTGTATCGATGCGGTCTTCCAACCTCTCTGACGTGCCCATGTTGCCGAGGGAAAACAAATCCACTCCTTAGGGATGCTCCAGGGTTACCCCACCCTTGCCCAAATGCAAACCAAGTATTCTTCAATCATTCTAAGGAAAGTAAGGTGTGTGCCCCCTTGGTTTCATGTGTCACCATCGTGTGCCCAAGGTGTTGTTTCCCACACCCAAACGTCTTCATTCACCCAACCAATCACTCCCTTCCTTGTGCTCTTTGTTCATCCATCGTCGAATATGTCCAAGGAGTGTGTGTGCTTGGTGGGTGTCGTGGGAGACCCTTACATCATCCCCCACTCGAATTTGTTGTCGTCCTCAACAACATCGGTCGAATTCCATGGTGTTTCTACCCATCTCTGGATCTCGTCATCGCTCAACGATTGTTTCTTCCTCCACCATTGTCATCAAGGTAAAACTCCCCTTAGAAAGTCTCATGAGTCTACGAAGTGTCACTGCTTTTTGACTTGTTGTTGCTTCCATACTTTGGTTTGTCCGCCCATGCTTTCATGCATTGGATCCCCTTGTGACTTTGACTGATTGGGTAGCTAATCCAATTGTCGCGCCTCTATCTCAAGAACTCACATCTTCACGTTCAAACATCCCTTCTTCTTTTCAAACTCTTCACGTATGCAACTCTTTGTTTCCTCTAATCTGTCAAGTCACCCACTGTGATCTCAATAGTTTTCAACAAGCCACCTCCTCAAGGTGCCCCATTAGCCTCACTACCTCCCACCGAGACAACGAGCCAATGTGTTGCATCTAGTTTGAAGGTGAAGGGGGATGGGCCATCTTCCTCAGCTCCAATTTGTCCCAATGTGATCGATGAAGTGTCACCCTACCTCTGCGTCATGTACATAATCAATGGCACACTCGAACCGATCTTGCCTTTGCACTCTTCCATGAGTCGTTCTAGTTCAAGGTCATACAACCATTCATCATGTCAAAGTTCGCTAGAGGAGGAAACGACTCCTTCCTTAGTTCTCTTCTATCAAGGTTGTTGTGTCTCCCTCATGTCCTCTTGGTCCACGAATGGTTTATGCTCTTGTTCTACAAATTTCTATGGCATCTTCGCATTTGTGACTTCCTCTGATTTTCGTCACCACTCATTGACTTCCAAATAGAAATCAACCAAGCCATCCACTGTCTTAGCCAAATATACACATATCTCTTCAACATCGATAAGCCTTCGTTCAACTGACATGAGCTTCCTTTCATTTTCTGCATTAGACTATCCAACCATCACCCCACATTTTCCAAGTTCATTTCCACAAGATGGCTTGCTCTGGCTATCCACTTCAACCAACTTCAAGGAAGACATCTGCATGCCTCATTCCTTCCTCCTTATGGCAGGAATCAAACATGGAGTTTGTTTTAATAAAATGGCCAAATTGCTCATGTGAGGAATTGGTTTTGCCTTTTCCTTCCTCGTGAACTCTTATCCTAACACCACTTCAAAATCATCTATGGGAACAACGTTGAAACTCGTATTTCCAAACCAGTCACCAAGCTTCAATGAGATTTCCTTGGCTACACCCAATGACTCTCTCCATGCCTGCATTTATTGTCTTCAAGGTTGTCTATGTTGGTTCAGGTTGCAACCCAAGCCTCTGCACCATGTCTTCCCTCAATAAATTATGAGTCGCCCCACTGTCCATCATGGCTAACACTGACTTCCCATTGAGTTCGACCTGCACATAGAAAAGTTTTGTCTCGTCTTGCTCTTGGCTCCCTATGGATTCACCCTCCATGACATCATTCAAGCCATGCAAGACTCCAATAGATGGGTTGTCTTCCTTCTCCAAAGCATTCAACTTCTATCTCAAGGGACGATTCTCCGCATAATGCTCCTTGGAAAAAATCCCACATGAACTCAACTTCTTCTCTTTTGTTATGTCTATTTGCTTGGCATTGTCATCGCTTCCCTTGGACGAATTTGTTTTTCCCTTGTCCTTCTTTTTCCCCTTCCCTTGGTGCAACTTATCACCTTGGGTGTCCTCTTGTTCCTAGGACCTATCTTTGGTTCACCTCGAAAGTCCAACAGTTTGTCCATTACGGCAATCGCGGCTACAATAGTCTACACATTTTTTCATCGCAACTCACTCTGCACCCATGGTTGCAGACCAATCATGAAGTGAAAAAGCCTATCTTCTTCTGAAATATCTTTGATATCCAATATGAGCCCTGTGAACTCCTTGATGTAGGCTTTGATCTTACCAAATTGATTGAGAGCCAACAATTGATTCCTTGTGAACCATGCTTGGCTCCTCAGACCAAACTATGACTTAAAGGTTGCCTTCATCTCTACCTAGTTTTTTATCTTCTAAATGGTTCTCCTGGATGCCAAGTCTTTTGCTTGGTTCCTCCACCAAAACTTAGTGGTTCCTCTCAAGAACATCATTGCAACATTCACCTTGGCTTCGTCTGAACTTTCGTTCAATTGCTCCAAGTACTACAAAATGTCCAAACAGAAGTTTCCCAACAACTTAGCGTTGTGAGTTCTATCATATGGCTCGGTCTCCTTTATCTTGATCCTCATCGGCATGACAACAGAGTTATGTCTGTTAACCAAAGCTTGTTTCAACAATGCGATGGTGTCATCTTGGTCTCTCAACTTCTGAGTGACTTCAGCAAGTGCATCCTCCACTGCCTTGAGTCTACTATGGATGTTTTTGTTCAAGGTGTTTGTCATCATATCAGAAATTTACTGGCACTCTCGAACGACATCGTTAAACCCATACCTCATCTTTCTCATCTCAAAATCCAACCGATCGACCTTCTCACCATGCTTGCACAATGCGTTTGTCATCTGCTCGATGGTTCTCTCTAAGGTAGCTATCCCATACTTCATCTTAGCGGTCTTAGGATCCCTCTTGGTGTCACCATCGTCTTCCATGGAAATACCTCCAATTATCTGTTGGACACAACTACCACACTTAGAGGGGGGGTGAATGAGTGTGGGGCTCTATTTCCTAGACTTCCCTCTTACACAAAACTCTTTAGTTAGCATTCAACATTTTACTCATTACTCATTGTTGTAATTTATAACCAGTTAGATGTGAGTACATATCAGCAACATATATCAGCAATATATCATTAACAAGTCATCACCACAAGGAACATAAATAACACAAGATGTATGTACAATTTTCTTTCTATTATGGACAACAACGTGGGGGTTTATCAGCAACAACTGAATAGAGTACAACTCTACAAGAGCATCAGCGCTATAATGCAATATTCAGCTTACACCCTCAGCATCAACTGAGATGAGGCAACAATCCTCAACAGATGTCAATCTGCAACAAGAACACGACCTGTCAGTAGTGCAGCGTGCGTGTGTATGCGCCCTACCAGTAGTACAACTCACGTGTATACGCGCCCAAGCAGTACTACAACCTGCGTACACGCTCCCAACCAGTACTGCAGTCTGCGTATACCTTCTGAGCTATTAGGGTTTGTCCTTCAAAATCAACTCAGATCCTCTTCAACCAATTTATCATTCTCTTATGTTTGTCATTGTCCAAACTGACCACCAGTCAATCATAATACATCCAAGCTCTCCAATAGCTTACTCATGCTCCACAACCAATCAATATGAATGCTACTCAATCATGCATAAGCAATCAACATACTATAGTCATCATATCAGTATTGAATCATAAGAGTGTTGCTCACTCCATCAAATAACATAAATCACATCATAGAAACCATACAAAGAATGCCCTAGTCATTCACAACACAATAAGCAACTCTATCCATCAAGACAATAATGTAACCATACAAGTGTCTCAGTGGTAGATTTGAGCCCATAGAGTGCAGATCTGGAACCTGCTTTAGTCTTCAACAGCTTATCATCAACTCAACCAAAAATATCCATGATTTTATCCACTATACGCTCCCTATACACAGACAGCTCGCGTATATGCACCTTGTACATAGACAGCCCACGTATACACACCTTGTCCGCAGACAACCCATGTATTATACACACCTTGTACACAGACAGCTTGTGTATACGCACCCTATACACAGACAGCCCACATACGCACCAAAAAATAGGGTTTCTGAAGGTCCGAGACTTTTGCCGTCAAGATCTCTGATATTGCTGAAACTTTGATGCGTCCATGAGATCCTCCTCATGCTCTCTTTCTCAAAATATATCTTCAATCATGCTCAAGAGATCCACACCAAAATGCTCTCACAAGAAGCTCTCCATCAATACTTCAAAAGATATTCTCACTAGAAGCTCTCCATTGATCCCCACACAAGAGTGAAATGCAAGAGTCCATAGCTATCTTATTTATACTTTCATCCTCTAGGTCACTTTACCCACGTTTAGGTTGCTTAACCTATTTTCCTTATTTTAGGGTTAATCACTTTCCATAAATAGAAAGTTCTCCAATATTTTATCATTTAAATATTCCTTCTTGATTTTGTCACCTTTCTTTATCATTTAAATAATATTTCTTGATTTTGTCACTTCTCTTTATTATTTAAATAATCCACCTTGACTTTGTCATTTTACTTTATCATTTAAATAACGATTTCTTCTTTTAGGTAACTTTGACTTCTTTGACCTTGGGGGCTTCAAGCCTTCATATGGGGGTCCTTCATCTTCATAGGGCCATAACTCTCAAACCATGAGGAGTTATGTGACGTTCCACATACCACCGGAAATGGCATGACAAGCACTATCCAACTATAATAGTTTCACCAACAAATACATTGATCTTCATCTCATTATTGATGGATGCATATGGTTGACATATTGGAAGATGCACGTGTTGGCATATTGGCAGAGGCATATGATTCACATGGTTTCCATATTGTGAATCTACCAATATGCCAACCATATGCATCTACCAACATGCCAAACAATGTATCATATCACTCATGATATGTCTCCATCATGAACCAAGTGCCATAGCCATGTATCAAACAAATATCAATTGTTGTGCTAATCAAGCAATACCATCAACATAGTATCATCAAGCATTTGCCATATTTGAGTGCACCAAAACATGTATACCATCATGCACCAGCACCACAAAAATGATGAATCCCATACATGTATGTCAAATCGTCCATAAAACATGTGCCAATCAAACTGCTAGTAGGTGCCTCTACCAATGTACTAGAAAAGTACCAATTATGCATTAACTATAGATCAACAATGATGTACAACATGATCATTTCATCAACTTCACCAACTATATGTCTCAATATGTAGCCCAATCATATGCAAAATGCATGTACCATGATATCCATCATGTGCCTCCAATAATATATCATCAGATATATCAATGAAACTCAAATACATACCAGCCATGTACCCCAACAAATCAGCATCAATTCATACTCATGGGTTAGTGCCATGCACCCAAGATTTATCTTTCATAGTCACCTTACATGATCTAATATAGAACCATGAAAACCTGCAGCAAACAGTGTTAGAACCTGCAATAAACCATGTTAGACCTTGCATCATAGAGTTATACCATAACATCAAACTCCAAGCCATGTGCATTGTCTTTTTCCCAAGGATTTAACACATATGTGTGGCATGTTGCACAACAGATCGCATATGTATGCGATCTATTCAAGTTCAGTCTGTGTATGTACGCGACTGTCACCATTGTCACCTGCGTATACCTCAGAAGATGACACTTTTGAGCTTTCCTTAAGTCTTTCATTATGTTCTGGCTGCCCTATCTTCTTCACCCACTTCTGTAGGTGTCTTTGCTCCTTAGAACTTGATCTCTGAGCATCCATCTTTTCAAAAATGTCTCATTTCCTTACTTCATTCCTTCTTCTAGCCATGCTATGTGAATTCCTCATCATGGACTTTCTTCTTGTGTTCCATCACTCCTGGGATTTGTGGCCAAATCCACTATAGTTGTAGCATCTCATGGTGTTATAATGAACAACAATATGTCCTACTTGATCACATCTCCAACACCTCATGGTGTTATGAAATCTTCCATTATATCTCCTTTCATAAGATCTACATTCAAAAACTTTGTGACCATATCCATTACATGAATAACAATGCTCATGGAAAACACTTTCATACCTTTGCTTTGGTGTCCCAAGAATGGCTTCTTAATGTCTTCCTTTCTTTTTTCCTTTGAAATTTTCTTTGCCTTGTGTAGATGGTTGCTTTGCAACATTGTCTTCCTTCTTTGATGGACTTAACGCGTGCTCCTTTGAGGTGCTTGCTTCAGCATGTGTAGTTTCCTTTTTGTATTCAAGACCTAATTTATCACATGGTGATCTTTGACTTTCCAATATCTCATCCAAGATTCTGGAGCTATTCAAGAATTTATTTGACTTCTCTACCTTCTTTCTAAGGTCAACAATTTCAGATTCTAACTTATGACATGACTCTTCCTTTTCATTGATTTGATTCTTCAAAAATTCTTCTACACTTTTGGCTTCTTCAATTTGGGTCTTGAGATGGACAATAGTTTCAAAACTTTTGATAATATCATCCTCTACCTTCATATCTTCTTTTTCATTCCTTAGTCTTGTGATCTCTTCTTCCTTTTCTACTAATTGAGTCTTAGAACTCTCTTCTTGTTCTTTGAGCATTCCCTTTAACTTCAAAATCTGCCTTAGAATCCTCCTGTTATCACCCCATAATTTATGGGAATCATCTTATGACTTGGATATTATCTGTATCTGGTGATTTGGTTCACAAATGATATTGCATTCTTCAAATAATTTGTGAAAAAAGAAAAAGAAAAAGAAAGAAAAGAAAAGAGGGCTGAAAAGAATTGAAGCAAAGGCCCCGTACAATAATAGCAACTTGGTCATACCTTTCAAGCATGACCAAGTTCTTTTAAATTTTCAATGCTGATAGGTTAGTGAATGCATCTGATCATACTGTCTAATCTTGGTCAGATAGCCCCCGGGTTAGAACTAGTGAATACATCTGATCAGACCGTCTAATCCTGATCAGGTAGCCCCTAGAAAGAATAAAATCTTGACCCAACTGTTTAATCTGGGTTAATTGCCTTGTGACAGTAGGTTAGAACGTAGGTTAATTGCCTTGTTTCCCTTGCCCAAGTGAAGCCAGAACGATAAAGATGTTACCCTCTGACTCCAATGCCTAAATGCAATTGAATTGATGTCCCCCTTGGTGGTGTATATGAGAAATATCGAAAGAAAACCCATGAAAATGCCCTTATCCTAAGTTTTTCCCACATATGACTTTTTCCGCCCCCACCTATGTCTCGTTCA
>ML777481.1:1094950-1116929 GCA_009831015.1 Picea engelmannii
GCATTTTTCACTGGTGATGTGATTTTCTTAGTCAAATGTTTTCTTGCTACGTGATCATCATTTTTTTTCTATAACTAATCTATACGAATAGCGTTATGTTGCAAGATTTATCCCGGATACCCTGTTTCTGATTCTATAGATTTCAATGTTCTTCTTCTAAATATCTTCAGTTAAGAGATTTTTAAGTGCTTGTTAATTGGAGTATTTTCTTTATCTTTTCTTCTGTTCATCGCTTAAATTGTTAAAGATCCAGTGAGGGGTGTTATCTCGCCTTGTGAAATATTTCTTCAGCGTTTCTGGTTTCATCTCAGATTTTGTTAATTACAGACCCCATAGCCCAATGGATGTGTGATTTTTCTCAACCAATTTTAAAAATCCTTTACAACAAAACAAAACTCGTGCCTCTAACTAGCCTAATATCTTAATTCAAACAAAGCTAAATTATATAGAGAGATCCCTCTCTGAAGCTGGAAGGGCTAGATCCCAGCTTTAAAAGCGGTTGGTTAAGGTTACCTTTGTGTATTTCCTCTTTTCAACCTCTAGGAAATTTACAGAGTGATAACACCTCCTAAGAAAATTCTTAGTGTTATCCAAAAGATAGTTATAGTCTATATAATAATGATCACTTCTATATATATATAAACCTTATTCAACTTCCTTTTGAAGTTTTAATAGATTTTCTTCTATTCTTTTCATAGGATAAATACCATCAAACTTTACACAAACTGTTTCTACATCTTCTTCTTCGCTTGTAGCGAAAAATTCATCAGCATCATTGCAATCAAGGGTTTTTGAGGGTTCTTTACCTTCATTTGAAATATCTTCATGATCTTCCTTTTTGCCAACATCAACACATAATTCTTTCCCTTCATTTGAAATGTCTTCAAGATCTGTTGTTGTGCTATCATCACTTGATTCTTTATCTTCACTTGAAATGTTTTCAAAATCACATTTAGAAATAATGCATTCAAGAGTTTTTGGAGATTCTTTACCTTTAGTGATCTTGATGGAGTGATCTTCAATATCTTCCTTCTCCTTCTTGCTTTGATATGTCTCCTCTAGCTTTACCCGTAGATCCTTGGCGGAAGTGCATTGTCCCACGCTCTCTTTGATAGGGCTTGAGAGTCCACTAAGAATGGTCATGAGAGCCAATGCATCATTCTTCTTTCCTTCCCTTTGAGCTGCAAACCTTGACTTGTTCTTCAATGGAACTGATCCACCAATGGTTGCCTTCCAAATTGTTGCTTCCATTGTCTTCAAATATAATCTCATCTCTAGTCTCCAAGTAGAATAGTCTTCCTCATCAAGGATTAGAACTTCATCATCCATTTGTGTGTCTATGGATCTCCTTCAAGCTTGTTAAGGCTTGTAGTGAAGGCTCGCTCTGATTCCAATTGTTGGACACACCTACCACACTTAGAGGGGTGGTGAATGAGTGTGGGGATATTTTTCCCAAACTTCCCTCTTACACAAAACTCTTTAGTTAGCATTCAACATTTTACTCATTACTCATTGTTGTCATTTATAACCAGTTAGATGTGAGCACATATCAGCAACATATATCAGCAATATATAATCAACAAGTCATCACCACAAGGAACATAAAGAAAACAAGATGTATGTACAATTTTCCTTTTATTATGGACAACAATCCGAGGGTTTATCAGCAACAACTGAATAGAGTACAACTCTACAAGAGCATCAGCTCTATAATGCAAGACTCAGCTTACACCCTCAGCATCAACTTAGATGAGGCAACAATCATCAACAGATGTCAATCTGCAACAGGTATGCGACCTGTCAGTAGTGCAGCATGCGTGTGTACGTGCCCTACCAGTATCACAGCCCGCGTGTATACGTGCCCAAGCAGTACTACAACCTGCGTATACGCTCCCAACCAGTACTGCAGCCTGCGTATACCTTCTGAGCTATTAGGGTTTGTCCTTCAAAATCAACTCAGATCCTCTTCAACCAATTTATCATTCTCTTATGTTTGTCATTGTCCAAACTGACCACCAGTCAATCACAATACATCCAAGCTCTCCAATAGCTTACTCATACTCCACAACCAATCAATATGAATGTTACTCAATCATGCATAAGCAATCAACATACTATAGCCATCATATCAGTACTGAATCATAAGAATGATGCTCACTTGATCAACCAACATAAATCGCATCATAGCAACCATACCAAGAATTCCCTAGGCATTCACAACACAATAAGCAATTATATCCATAAAGACAATAATGTAACCATACCAGTGTCTCAATGATAGATCTGAGCCCATAGAGTGCAGATATGGAACGTGCTTCAGTCTTCAACAACTTGTCATCAGCTCAACCAAAAATATCCATGATTTTATCCACTGTACGCTCCCTATACATAGACAGCCCGCATATACGCACCTTGTACACAGACAGATGACGTATTATACGCACCTTGTACATAGACATCTTGCATATACACACCCTATACACAGACAGCCTGCGTATGCACCAGAAAATGGGGTTTCTAAAGCTCCGAGACTTTTGTCGTCAAGATCTCCAATATTGTCGAAACTTTGATGCATCCATGAGATCCTCCTCACGCTCTCTTTCTCGAAATAGATCTTCAATCATGCTCAAGAGATCCACACCAAAATGCTCTCACAAGAAGCTCTCCATCAATACTTCAAAAGATATTCTCACTAGAAGCTCTCCATTGATCCACACACAAGAGTGAAATGCAAGAGTCCATAGCTATCTTATTTATACTTTCATCCTCTAGGTCACTTTACCCACTTTTAGGTTTCTTAACCTATTTTCCTTATTTTAGGGTTAACCACTTTCCCTAAATAGAAATTTTTCCAATATTTTATCATTTAAATATTCCTTCTTGATTTTGTCACCTTACTTTATCATTTAAATCATCTTTCTTGATTTTTTCACTTCTCTTTATTATTTAAATAATCCACCTTGACTTTGTCATTTTACTTTATCATTTAAATAATGATTTCTTCTTTTAGGTCACTTTGACTTCTTTGACCTTGGGGGCTTCGAGTCTTCATATGGGGGTCCTCCAACTTCGTAAGGCCATAACTCTCAAACCGTGAGGAGTTATGTGACATTCCACATACCACCAGAAATGGCATGGCAAGCACTATCCATATAGGATAGTTTCACCAACAATTTCATTGATATTCATCTCATTATTCCACATACAAGCATGGGTCCTCCAACCATTCTTCTAGGATAACTCAATCTATAAAGCATCTTCCCGTGAGGGCTTTCACCATAAGGGGACCACTTTGGAGTTCATCCATTTGTGCACCTTATCAATCATGATAAGACAATAAATGAGTCATCTATACATTTTTCCAACAATGCATCATATCAATGAAACCACATCGATCCATCTTCATCATGTATCAATGACAACTCATTTATTTATATTCATCATATCAATGACAACTCATTGATCCATCTTCATTTATGCATTCTCATCAAGGACAAGATCATATCAATGACAACTCATTGATCCATCTTCATCTATGCATTCTCATCAAGGACAATACATATTACATTACATCAATCATTAATCAATCAATCGCTTGACATCAATCAATGACATCAACCAATCAAACCATTGGCATCAATGACAACATGATCCAACAATCTCCCCCTTTGGCATTGATGGCAATACCAACATTGATGTCAACACCAATTACCAATTATTGATGTCAACATGTAGATAAGGCATGCTCTATATCAATAGTCAATGTGACTATCTCTCTCCATCAATAAACATCAATCACATTAATGTTATTAACTTCCCCCCTTTGACATCAATGGAAAAGGGTCATTTCCCTCTTGGGGCTGCTCCCCCTGCTTTCCTCTGAAAAATCTCTCCCCTTTTGAACAAGGAATATCACTCTGATGTAACTGTTGAAGATACATCGAACATACTCCCCCTGTGGCCATCGCTCCTCCTGGAATTATGCCTCTGTGCTCTTTCTTCAAATATAGGGCTCTTTTCTAGGTATGCATCTGATAAATATCTCTTCCTAGAATCATGAGAAGAAGAATAACTCCCCCTATGTGTATTTCTCCCCCTATCTTCTCTGCAAGATGAACAATGTGCTACCATATAGCGATCATTGGACCTGTTCATGCATCAAGCCCATCCCATACCAAGAATCATGAAGCAAAAGATATGTCAACAATGAAATAAACAATCATGATCCAAATATCAATCATGTATCAAAATGTTCCCACGATGCACAACATCCATGTACAAAAAGTGTGCTCATCATGCACAACACCTATGTACATCATCCATGTACATCAACATCATGCAATGTGCCAAAAAATATCATCCATGGAATATATCAAACATATGCCTCTGCCAATATGCCAACATGTGCATCTTCCAATATGCCAACCATGTGCATCCATCAATATGCCAACCATGTGCATCTACCAATATGCCAACAATGTCCATCTACCAATATGCCAAAAATGTCCATCTACCAATATGCCAACCATGTGAATCTATCAATATGCCAACCATGTGCATCTACCAACATGCCAAACAATGAATCATATCACTCATGATATGTCTCCATCATGAACCAAGTGCCATAGCCATGTATCAAACAAATATCAATTGTTGTGATAATCAAGTAATACCATCAGCATAGCATCATCAAGTATGTGCCATATGTGAGTGCACCAAAACATGTACACCATCATGCACCAACACCACAAAAATGATGCATCCCATACATGTATGTCAAATCCTCCATAAAACATGTGCCAATCAAACTGCTAGTAGGTGCCTCTACCAATGTACTATAAAAGTACCAATTATGCATTAACTATAGATAAACAATGATGTACAACATGATAATCTCATCAACTTCACCAACTATATGTCTCAATATGTAGCCCAATCATATGCAAAATGCATGCACCATGATATCCATCATGTGCTTCCAATACTATATCATAAGATATATCAATGAAACTCAAATATGTACCAACCATGTACCCCAACAAATCAGCTTCAATTCATACTCATGGGTTAATTCCATGCACCCAAGATTTATCTTTCATAGTCACCTTACATGATCTAATATAGAACCATGAAAACCTGCAGCAAACAGTGTCAGAACTTGCAATAAACCATGTTAGACCTTGCATCATACAGTTATACCATAACATCAAACTCCAAGCCATGTGCATTGTCTTTTTCCTAAGGCTTTAACACATATACACGGCCTACTGCACAACAGATCGCGTATGTACGCAACCTATTCAAGGTCAGCCTACGTATGTAAGCGACTGTCACCACTTTCACCTGCGTATACCTTAATAGATGACACTTTTGAGCTTTCCTTCAGTCTTTCATTCTGTTATGGCTACCCTGTCTTCTTCACCCACTTATGTAGGTGTCTCTACTCCTCAGAACTTGAGCTTTGAGCATCCATCTTTTCAAAAATGTCTCATTTCCTTACTTCATTCCTTCTTCTAGACATGCTATGTGAAGTGCTCATCATGGACTTTCTTCTTGTGTTCCAGCACTCCTGGGATTTGTGGCCAAATCCACCACAGTTGTAGCATCTCATGGTGTTACAGTGAACATCAATATGTCCTACTTGATCACATCCCCAACACCTCATGGTGTTATGAAATCTTTCATTATATCTCCTTTCATAAGATCTACATTCAAAAAATTTGTGACCATATCCATTACATGAATAACAATGCCCATGGAAAACACTTCCATACCTTTGCTTTGGTGTCCCAAGAATGGCTTCTTGATGTCTTCCTTGCTTTGTTCCTTTGAAATTTTCGTTGCCTTGTGTAGATGGTTGCTTTGCAACATTGTCTTCCTTCTTTGATGGACTTACCTCATGCTCCTTTGAGGTGCTTTCTTCAGCATGTGTAGTTTCATTTTTGTATCCAAGACCTGATTTACCACATGGTGATCTTTGACTTTCCAATATCTCATCCAAGATTCTTGAGCTATTCAAGAATATGTTTGAATTCTCTACCTTCTTTCTAAGGTCAACAATTTCAGCTTCTAACTTATGACATCACTCTTCCTTTTCATTGATTTGATTCTTCAAAAATTCTTCTACCCTTTTGGCTTCTTCAATTTGGGTCTTGGGATGGACACTAGTTTCAAAACTTTTGCTTATCTCATCCTCTACCTTCATATCTTCTTTTTCATTCTTTAGTCTTGTGATCTCTTCTTCCTTTTCTACTAATTGAATCTTATAACTCTCTTCTTTTTCTTTGAGCATTCCCTTTAACTTCAAAATGTGCCTTAGACTCCTACGAAGAAACTTCTTAGTGTTATCTGAAAGATAGTTATAGTCTATATAATAATGATCACTTCTATATCTATATAAACCCTCCTCAACTTCCTTTTGAAGTTTTAATAGATTTTCTTCTATTCTTTTCATAGGATAAATACCATCAAATTTTACACAAACTGTTTCTACATCTTCTTCTTCACTTGTAGAGAAAAATTCATCATCAACATTGCAATTAAGGGTTTTTGAGGGTTCTTTACCTTCATTTGAAATATCTTCATGATCTTCCTTTTTGCCAACATCAACACATAATTATTTGCCTTCATTTGAAATGTCTTCAAGATCTTCCTTTGTGCTATCATCACTTGATTCTTTATCTTCACTTGAAATGTTTTCAAAATCACATTTAGAAATAATGCATTCAAGAGTTTTTGGAGATTATTTACCTTTAGTGATCTTGATGGAGTAATCTTCAATATCTTCCTTCTCCTTCTTGCTTTGATATGTCTCCTCTAGCTTTAGCCATAGATCCTTGGCGAAAGTGCATTGTCCTAGGCTCTCTTTGATAGGGCTTGAGAATCCACTAAGAATGGTCTTGAGAGCCAATGCATCATTCTTCTTTCCTTCCCTTTGAGTTGCAAACTTTTACTTGTTCTTCAATGGAACTGATCCACCAATGGTTTCCTTCCAAATTGTTTCTCCCATTGTCTTCAAATATAATCTCATCTCTATTTTCCAAGTAGAATAGTCTTCCTCATCAAGGATTGGAAATTCATCATCCATTTGTGTGTCTATGGATCTCCTTCAAGCTTGTTAAGGCTTGTAGTGAAGGCCCGCTCTGATTCCAATTGTTGGACACACCTACCACACTTAGAGGGGGGGTGAATGAGTGTGGGGCTCTTTTTCCCAAACTTCCCTCTTACACAAAACTCTTTAGTTAGCATTCAACATTTTACTCATTACTCATTGTTGTCATTTATAACCAGTTAGATGTGAGCACATATCAACAACATATATCAACAATATATCATCAACAAGTCATCACCACAAGGAACATAAAGAACACAAGATGTATGTACAATTTTATTTTTATTATAGACAACAATCCGGGGGTTTATCAGCAACAACTGAATAGAGTACAACTCTACAAGAGCATCAGCTCTATAATGCAAGACTCGTCTTACACCCTCAACATCAACTCAGACGAGGCAACAATCCTCAACAGATGTCAATGTGCAACACGTACACGACCTGTCAGTAGTGCAACATGCGTGTGTACGTGCCCTACCAGTAGTACAGCCCACGTGTATACACGCCCTAACAGTACTACAACCTGTGTATACTCTCCCAACCAGTACTGCAGCCTATGTATACCTTTTGAGCTATTAGGGTTTGTCCTTCAAAATCAACTCATATCCTCTGTAACCAATTTATCATTCTCTTATGTCTGTCATTGTCCAAATTGACCACTAGTCAATCACAATACATCCAAGCTCTCCAATAGCTTATTCATGCTCCACAACCAATCAATATGAATGTTACTCAATCATGCATAAGCAATCAACATACTATAGCCATCATATCAGTACTGAATCATAAGAGTGTTGCTTATTCCATCAACCAACATAAATCACATCATAGAAACCATACCAAGAATGCCCTAGGAATTCACAACACAATAAGTAATTCTATCCATCAAGACAATAATGCAACCATACCAGTGTCTCAGTGATAGATCTGAGCCCATAGAGTGCAGATCTGGAACGTGCTTCTGTCTTCAACAGCTCTTCATCAGCTCAACCAAAAATATCCATGATTTTATCCATTGTACGCTCCCTATACACAGACAGCCTGCATATATGTACCTTGTACACAGACAGCGCACGTATTATACACACCTTATACACAGACAGCTTGCCTATACGCACCCTATACACAGACAGCCCGCGTACGCACCAGAAAATATGCTTTCTGAAGGTCCGAGACTTTTGTCGTCAAGATCTTCGATATTGCCGAAACTTTGATGTGTCCATGAGATCCTATGCATGCTCTCTTTCTCAAAATAGTTCGTCAATCATGCTCAAGAGATCCACACCAAAATGCTCTCACAAAAAGCTCTCCATAAATACTTCAAAAGATATTATCACTAGAAGATCTCCATTGATCCACACACAAGAGTGAAATGCAAGAGTCCATAGCTATCTTATTTATACTCTCATCCTCTAGGTCACTTTACCCACTTTTAGGTTGCTTAACCTCTTTTCCTTATTTTAGGGTTAACCACTTTCCATAATAGAAAGTTCTCCAATATTTTATCATTTAAATATTCCTTCTTGATTTTGTCACCTTACTTTATCATTTAAATAATCTTTCTTGATTTTGTCACTTCTCTTTATTATTTAAATAATCCACCTTGACTTTTTCATTTTACTTTATCATTTAAATAATGATTTCTTCTTTTAGGTCACTTTGACTTCTTTGACCTTGGGGGCTTCGAGTCTTCATATGGGGGTCCTCCAATTTTGTAAGGCCATAACTCTCAAACCGTGAGGAGTTATGTGACATTCCACATACCACCGGAAATAGAATTACAAGCACTATCCATCTAGGATAGTTTCACCAACAATTTCATTGATCTTCATCTCATTATTCCACATACAAGCATGGGTCCTCCAACCATTCTTCTAGGATAACTCAATCCACAAAGCGTCTTCCCGTGAGGGCTTTCACCATAAGGGGACCACTTTGGAGTTCATCCATTTGTGCACCTTATCAATCATGATAAGACAATAAATGAGTCATCTATACATTTTTTAAACAATGCATCATATCAATGAAACCACATCGATCCATCTTCATCATGTATCAATGACAACTCATTGATCCATCTTCATCTATGCATTCTCATCAAGGACAAGATCGTATCAATGACAAATCATTGATCCATCTTCATCTATGCATTCTCATCAAGGACAAGATCATATCAATGACAACTCATTGATCCATCTTCATCTATGCATTCTCATCAAGGACAATAATTATTACATTACATCAATCATTAATCAATCAATCACTTGACATCAATCAATGGCATCAATCAATCAAACCATTGGCATCAATGACAACATGATCCAACATTATCTTCACTTTACTTGCGAAGGGTTCATCCAAGGCTCCCAAGAGTTTGTCTCAAGATTCCCTTCGCGATCCACTCTACGGTTAATTTTGTCGTCGGGTCTACAACAATCATGCGACGGTTAAACGACCTCACCCAAGTGCTTCATTCATCCACTGAAATATGTGTTTGGCCTACTCAAGGAGAGTGCCCAGTTCTGTTGAGAAGTTTCGGCCTTATTCACAACTTGGCCCTGTCACAACCCAGCAAGTCTGTGCTCAGGTTGCCTCTGTGATGGGTCTATCTATCGAACCCTCAGGAAGCCTGTGCCCAGACTACTTAACCAAACAAGTGCACCCTCTAGCCACAATTGTTCTGACTACAGTAGTGGTGAAGAGCCAATTTGTGTTAGGTACCTAACCTCCATAACCCCTCATGTAGGTAAAATAATATGTTTTGCATGTAATAAAGTCTAATATTAATAAGGCATATTAATAAGGAAGAATAAGTCAAATGTAAGAAGACCTAATCAAAGCTTCCGCTTCTAGAAGATCTTCCTCTAGATTATTCTTTTGGTAGATAGATTTAGTATAAATAGGAGTCGAGGGCATGATAAGTTTTGTCTTGAGGATTATTGTAATAGAGCTATGCTCTACTAGAGGTTTCCCCCTCGAAGAGGCAGTGAACATTGTTTCCTATCAATAAAGGTATTATTTTGGTGTTGTGTTTTCATCTATTGTGTTGTTCCGCTATTATTCTCTGCAATATTTCTATTTTCAGCTATTTTAATAGATCTGGTACCTTACAAGTGGTATCAGAGCACTTTCCTCGAGAGAAAATTATGGGTCAATTTTTTTTGCAGGGTGGAAACATATTCCAGCGTCTTAAAGCTACAAAGATCTGTCGTTCAGCGCATAAATCCGCGATCGGGGAAACATACACGTAGGAACTACAAGTGGTACTTAAGCGCACATTGTTGGCCACCCTTGTAACCCCTGTTGGTACCCCTTCAAGTGGTAGCGCATCAGACAAAACTTGTATATTGATCGACCCAAATATCCTGAAGCCCTCCGTAGATAAACTCATCGACCGCCTGACTGATATAGTGCCACCGAGCACAACACTCGGGAAGATACTCTCTAGTACCTGGGTAGTCAGGTAGTACGGCTAAGGGCACAGTCTAGCCTCCTTAGTTGATGCCCTGAGATATTGGGTTGAGTACTATTGTTGGACCCCGCATGTATATCAGAGAGCTATAGCTCAAGGAAAACCCTTTTCTATAGAAACCCTGAATACCCTAATCCTTGGGATGGAAAAATAAACAGAACAGACAAGATCTATTGTCGTGCAACTGTGCCTCCTGCATTATGGTTGCGAAATTACTACACATTTCTTCCTGTTAAGAATTTGGGCATTTCAACACTGAAGTATTCTTCAGATCATAGTATAGCTCTGTAGGAGTAAAAAAAAAAGATCCTGTCGGCACCAATATTTGAGCCCTATCCCATTGGATTCCTCTCTTCACCATGATCGCAATCATACCTATCATTTTCCAGTAAAAAAAAATTCCCATGGACCCAAACCCCTCCCGACCCACTTTTTTGGGCCTTACCCCATTGGATTCCCCTCATTTCCCTGGTCATTATGATACACTTTGCCCATAACCCCTTTTATGTGTGGCCCCACCCGTCCCTCTCCGCTTTCCCCCTTCATCACGGCCCACACCCGTAGCCAAGACTTGGAAGCTCGCTTCAATTCCTTGTCCACATTGTTCAAGCCATGAAAGACTCCAATAGATGGGTTGTCTTCCTTCTCCAAAGCATTCAACTTCTATCTCAAGGGACAATTCTTCGCATAGTGCTCCATGGAAAAAATCCAACATGAACTCAACTTCTTCTCTTTTGTTATGTCTATTTGCTTGGCATTGTCATCGCTTCCCTTGAACGAATTTGTTTTTCCCTTTTCCTTCTTTTTCCCCTTCCCTTGGTGCAAATTCTTACCTTGGGCGTCCTCTTGTTCCTAGGACCTATCTTTGGTTCACCTCGAAAGTCCAACAGTTTTTCCATTACGGAAATTGCGGCTACAATAGTCTGCACATTTTTTCATCGCAACTCACTCTGCACCCATGGTTGTAGACCAATCATGAAGTGGAAAATTCTATCTTCTTCTGACATATCTTTGACATCCAATATGAGCCCTGTGAACTCCTTGATGTAGGCTTGGATCTTACCAAAGTGATTGAGAGACAACAATTGATTCCTTGTGATCCATGCTTGGCTCCTCAGACCAAATTGTGCCTTCAAGGTTGCCTTCATCTCTGCCTAGTTTTTTATCTTCTCAACGGTTCTCCTGGCTGCCAAGTCTTTCGCTCGGTTCCTTCACCAAAATTTAGCAACTCCTGTCAAGAACATCATTGAAACATTCGCCTTGGCTTCGTCCGAACTTTCGTTCAATTTCTCCAAGCACTACAAAATGTCCAAACAGAAGTTGCCCAACAACTTAGCGTTGTGAGTTCTATCATATGGCTCAGTCTCCTTTATCTTGATCCTCATCAGCATGACAACAAAGCTATGTTCATTAACCAAATCTTGTTTCAACAATGCGATGGTGTCATCTTGGTCTCTCAACTTCTGAGTGACTTCAGCAAGTGCATCCTCCACTGCCTTGAGTCTACTCTGGATGTTTTTGTTCAAGGTGTTTGTCATCATATCTGCAATTTACTGGCACTCTTGAACAACATCGTTAAACCCATGCTTCATCTTTCTCATCTCAAAATCCAACTGATCGACCTTCTCACCATGTTGGCACCATGCGTTTGTCATCTGCTCAATAGTTCTCTTCAAGGTAGCTATCCCATACTTCATCTTAGCGGTCTTGGGCTCCCTCTTGGTGTCACCATCGTCTTCCATGGATATCCCTCCAAGTATCTTCACTTTACTTGTGAAGGGTTCATCCAAGGCTCCCAAGAGTTTGTCTCAAGATTCCCTTCGTGATCCACTCTGCGTTTAATTTTTTCGTCGGGTCTACAACAATCATGCGACAATCCTGTGTTAAACTACGTTGCCCAAGTGCTTCATTCATCCACGGAAATATGTGTTTGGCCTACTCAAGGAAAGCGCCCAATTTTGTTGAGAAGTTCCGGCCTTGTTCACAACTCGGCCCTGTCACAACCCAACAAGTCTGCGCTCAGGTTGCCTCTGCGATGGGTCTGTCTGTCGAACCCTCATGAAGCCTGTGCCCAGACTACTTAACCAAACAAGTGCGCCCTCCACCCACAATTGTTCTGAATACTGTAGTGGTGAAGATTCAATTTGTGTTAGGTACCTAACCTCCATAACCCCTCATGTAGGTAATAATATGTTTTCCATGTAATAAAGGCCAATATTAATAAGGCATATTAATAAGGAAGAATAAGTCAAATGTAAGAAGACCTAATCAACGCTTTTGCTTCTAGAAGATCTTCCTCTAGATCATTCTTTTGGTAGATAGATTTAGTATAAATAGGAGTCGAGGGCATCATAAGTTTTGTCTTGAGGATTATTGTAATAGAGCTATGCTCTACCGGAGGTTTCCCCCTCGAAGAGGTAGGTGAACATTGTTTCCTATCAATAAAGGTATTATTTTGGTGTTGTGTTTTCATCTATTGTATTGTTTCGCTATTATTCTCTGCAATATTTCTATTTTCAGCTATTTAATAGATCTCATACCTTACAAGTGGTAGCAGAGAACTTTCCTCATGAGAAAATTGTGGGTTAATTTTTTGTCAAGGCAGAGACATATTCCAACGTCTTAAAGATACAGAGATCTGTCGTTCAACGCATAAATCCATGGCTGGGGAAACATACACGTAGGAACTACAAGTGGTACTTAAGCGCACATTGTTGGCCACCCTTGTAACCCCTGTTGGTACCCTTTCAAGTGGTAGCGCATCAGATAAAACTTGTATACGAATCGACCTAGATATCATGAAGCCCTCTATAGATAGACTGATCGATCGCCTGACTGCTATAGTGCCATCGAGAACAACACTCGGGAAGATACTCTCTAGTACCTGGGTAGTCAGGTAGTACGACTAAGGGCACAGTCTAGCCTCCTTAGTTGGTGCCATGAGATATTGGGCTGAGTACTATTGTTGGACCCCGCACATATATCAGAGAGCTATAGCTCAAGGAAAACCCGTTTCTATAGAAACCCGAATACCCTAACCCTTGTGACAAAAACATAAACAGAACAAACAAAATCTATTGTCGTGCAACTGTGCCTCCTGCATTCTGGTTGTGAAATTACTACACATTTCTTCTTGTTAAGAATTTGGGCATTTCAACACTGCAATATTCTTCAGATCATAGTATAACTCCATAGGAGTAAAATAAAAAATTGGATCCTACCGGCACCAATATTTGAGCCCTATCCCATTGGATTCCTCTCTTTGCCTTGATCGCAATCATACCTATCATTTTCCAGTAAAAAAAAAAATTCCATGGACCCGAACCCCTCTTGACCCCCTTATTTGTGCCTTACCCCATTGGATTCCCCTCGTTGCCCTAGTCGTTGTGATACACTTCGCCCATAACCCCTTTTATGTGTGGTCCCACCCGTCCCTCTCTGTCTTCCCCCTTCATCATGGCCCACACCCGTAGCCAAGACTTGGAAGCCAATATTTCCACCATCAATAAAAACATGCATTTCTCCATTGACACAAAAATTGAAACCATCAAACATGACCTTTGTACCCAGTTTGCATCCTTCACTGGCATGATCTGCGCCAAGATGAATATCCCTGCAGACCTTACCTCCTCTGACCCACCTTTGCACCCTGAAGGTGCAACTTCCTCCAATTCCCAAACTTTTCAACCCAATCACTTCCAGCGTGACCTACGCCTTCCGCGAGTGGATGTGAACAAATTTGATGGCTCGAATCCTACCGGCTGGGTAACTCAAATGAAACATTATTTCTCTCTGTACGACATTACATATGACTTGGCCAAACTCGGGTATGGTGTTCTCCATCTAGATCAAGAACGTTGGCAATCATGGCAGTGGAGAAAAAATTCCTACCAAGGGTATGTGGCTTGGACACAATTTGTTGTAGAGCTTTATGAACGCTTTGACACTAACCCCAGCCATTTAGGTCATTTGACAAGGTTGAAACAATCTGGCACAGTGTAAGACTTTATCGTTTCTTTTGAGCAATTGGATTTCCACCCAGAGGGCATGTTTGATGCTTTTTTTCTGAGAATGCTTTATCAGTGGCCTCAAGGATGAGATATGTTCCCACGTCCACATGGCTCGCCCTCAAAGTTGGGTGGAATCTACTAAAAGAACTAAGGAAGCGCAACAAGTTGTCTCTTCTCAAACCAAAAAACCCTCCTTCATTCCTCGCCCTAAGCCAATCACTCCCCCTCCTCCTTCCACTCCACTAAAGATCCATAAATTGACCTGGGCAGAAATGGTCGAACGCCAACTCAAGGGCCTCTGTTATAATTGTGATGAAAAATATTTCCTGGGCACAAGTGTAAGAAACAAAAGATTTTTGTGGCCATCTCTGAGGATGTTTCTGAAGGATATGTCGAGGCTCCACCTATGACCGAGTCACCTGAACCCATTGACATGACTTCACCTTCTGACCCTCCAGAAGTTGAACCGGTCATTTCCCTAAATGCTCTCATTGGCTTCTCTACTCCCCAAACCCTCAATATAATTGGTTATATTAAGCATCAGAAGTTCATCATCCTAGTTGACAGTCAACAAATTTCAAATCATGATTTCCAAATGGCGGGTCCTTGAAATGTGGGGGGCGTTGTGAAAATGTGTGTCTCCAAATTGGTCAGTACAACATGAAATTTCATATGTTTGCTATCGACATGGGTGGTTGTGATATTGTATTGGGTGTTGAACGGCTAAGGACCCTGGCGCCCATTCTCATGGATTTTAAGGAATTAACCGTGCAATTCAATCAGGAGGGTCAACAGTATAAGTTCCAAGGCATCACAGTTGGTTCCCCTAAGATCATCAATTCCCATCGCATGGAAACGTTCCTCAAAAAAGGTCATTTCAACATTATTGCACAACTCCATTCCATTCACGCCACCGAGACACCCTATGTGCCTCTTGCCTCCAATCCATCCTCTCCAAACATGAAGTTTTTTTTTCCACTCCCTGGGGACTTCCTCCTTCCTGTGGTGTTCATTATCATTCCATAACCCTTGTTCTCAACAACCTTCCTCCCAATGTTCGTCCCTATCGTCATTCCTTTGCCCATAAAAATGAAATTGAGAAAATTGTTCAAGAATTGCTTACCACACTAGTTATTCATCCTAGTACTAGCCTATATTCTTCTTCTGTGGTCATGGTACTTAAGAAATAAGGTTCTCGGTGCATGTGTCCTCACTTACGCGCCCTCAACAAACTCACCATCAAAGACAAATTTCCCATTCCTTTCATTGATGATCTCTTGGATGAATTAAGTGGTGCCCAGTTCTTTACTAAAGTTGATCTTCGTTCTAGTTACCACTATATACGTATGAAAGAGGCTGACATCCCTAAGACTGCATTTCGAACTAATGAGGGCCACTATGAGTTCTTAGTCATGCCCTTTAGCTTATGTAATGCTCCCTCCACTTTCCAAAGCCTCATGAATCATGTCTTTCGTCCTTTTCTTCGTCATTTTGTCTTAGTTTTCTTTGATGATATTCTCATATATAGTAAAACTTGGACAACCCATCTTGCTCATGTGGATCGAGTTCTTCATCTACTCTCTCAGCACCAAGTTTTCCTCAAACAGTATAAATGTGCTTTTGGAGCCTCGAAAGTCCAGTACTTGGGTCATATTGTTGGCAAGGCAGGTGTCAGGGTGGATCCTAAGAAGATTGAAGCTATGCAGGATTGGCCTCGCCCCAAGACTCTAAAAGTCTTGTGTGGTTTTCTAGGCTTAATAGGTTATTATTTCAAGTTTGTTAGGAATTATGGAAAGATTGCAGCCCCTCTCACTGCTCTCCTTAAAAATAATTCTTTCACTTGGACTTTCGTAGTTGATCAACCCTTTCAAGTCTTGAAAGTGACTATGTGCACCACTCATGTTCTGGCCCTGCCTTACTTCACAAAGACCTTTGTCCTGGAATGTGATGCTTTTGGGAGAGGAATTGGTGTAGTCCTTATGCAAGATGGTCGACCTTTGGCCTTTACCAACAAACAATTGTCAGAGTGACATTTGGGTCAATCAATCTATGAAAAGGAAATGTTGGATATTCTGCATGCAGTGGACCTCTGGCGCCCTTATCTATTATGAAAATGCTTCCAAATTAAGACAAATCATCAGAGCCTCAAGTATTTTATGGAGCAACGTCCTTCATCCCCAAAGCAACAAAAATGGGTCACTAAGCTATTTGGATTTGATTATGAGATTTTTTATAAGAAAGGCAAAGACAATGTGGTTGTTAATTCTCTTTCAAGAAAATATGAAGATGAAGGGTCCCTTTTTCCATCTCTTTCATTGTACCAGATTGACTCCAAGTTTTTCGGCAGGAATGGCTTCAAGATCCCAAAATTTTGCATCTAATCCAACAATTGCAAGCCAATTCTCCAATTTCCCCAGGGTACTCTTGGCACAATGATGAGCTTCACTACAAAGGTCATTTGTATTTAAGTAAACAGTCACAACTTAAATCCACGATGCTTTCTGAGCTTCATGTTGCACCCACAGTTGGGCACTCGGGGTTTACCCAAACTTATGACTGGGTCAAACGTTCTTTTTCTGGGATGGTATGAAACAAGATGTTCACACTTTTGTGGCATAATGTGATGTTTGTCAACGCAACAAGGGAGAAGTAGTCAAAGCTCCTGGCACACTACAACCGTTGTCGATTCCACCTGCTATTTGGAGGGATATCTCTATGGATTTCATTGTTGGATTACCTAAATCGAGCAATAAGTCAGTAACCATGGTGGTAGTTGATCATCTTTCCAAGTAAGCTCATTTTTGTGCTCTTCAACACCCATTTACCGCCTCCATTGTGGCTCAACTTTTCATGGATCATGTCTTCAAGCTTCATGGCATGCCTCATTCTATTGTTTCTGATCGAGATCCCACTTTCACTAGCAATTTTTTGCAATAATTGTTCAAGCTACAGGGCACCCAATTGCATCTCAACACCGCCTTTCATCCCCAGACTGATGGTCAAACTGAAGTTGTTAACAAGTGATTGGAAACATATTTGCGGTATTTTGCATCTGAAAGACAAAATCGATGGGCTCTATGGTTACCACTATCTAAATGGTGGTACAATACTTCTTACCACAAAACTACTCGCATAACTCCTTTTGAAGTAGTATATGGACAAAATCCACCTTCAGTTCTATCATACATGCTCGTTGTCTTGAAGGTCCAAGTGGTTGACCAGACTATTACAATTTGTGAAGCTACTCTTCATACCCTCAAAGAGAATTTGGTCATGGCTTAGAATCACTTGAAGCAACAAGCATATCAAGATCGCTCTGAACATCAATTTGTTATAGGAGACCAGGTGTTTCTTTCATTGCAACCTTATAAGCAGACTTCACTCAAAGCCAAACATTGTCAGAAACTGGCACCCAAATTTATGGTCTTTATATAGTTCTCAAGCACGTGGGACAGGTGGCCTATCAGTTAGCTTTGCCCAGTCATTCTAATATCCATCTTGTTTTTCATGTCTCGTGCTTAAAGAAGGTGATTGGAACTAAGTGCCAAAGTCAAACCAGCCTCCCTGAGTTGGATAAAGAAGGTTCCATCTGGTTACAGCCATATGCAGTCTTGGACCAGCGTGGGCATCGCCTCCATCAGTGCACCATCAAGGAAGTGTTAGTATAGTGGAAAGATACAAGTCCAACAGATGCCACGTGGGAGCCAGCTACCATTCTACAACAATTTCCTCATCTCAAGCCTTGAGGACAAGGTTGGTTTTTAAGGGGGAGGGCATGTTAGGGACCTAAGCTCCCTAACCCCTCACGTAGGTAGAATAATATATTTTCCATGTAATAAAGGCCAATATTAATAAGGCATGGTAATAAGGAAGAATAAGTCAAATGTAAGAAAACTTAATAGAAGCTTTCGCTTCTAGAAGATCTTCCTCTAGATTGTTCTTTTGGTAGATAGATTTAGTTTAAATAGGAGTCGAGGGCATGAGAAGTTTTGCCTTGAGAATTATTGTGATAGAGCTTTGCTCCATTGGAGGTTGCCCCCTAGAAGAGGCAAGTGAACATTGTTTCCTATCAATAAAGGTATTATTTTGGTATCATGTTTTCATCTATTGTGTTGCTCCATTTTTATTCTCTGCAATAATTGTTTTTTCAGCTATTTTAATAGATCTGGTACCTTACAATTTTTCTCTGATACCACTTGTCATGACTCCACAGGAAGCCCGAACGAATCTTGCGATCATTCCTCTCTTGAGGGCATGCGACACTGCGAAATTTCTCGCTTAGTTGCTTGGCACACTAAGAATACTTCGTCTGGACTGCATCTCTTCACCTAGAGCATACTCATACTTCGTTCTAGGCTACCGACGAGTC
The DNA here is from genome assembly GCA_009831015.1 of Picea engelmannii. Lineage (NCBI taxonomy): Eukaryota > Viridiplantae > Streptophyta > Pinopsida > Pinales > Pinaceae > Picea > Picea engelmannii. The sequence continues at coordinate 1,113,916 of ML777481.1, forward strand.
ACACTCCTATTCTAGTGCAACTCTTGCTTACTTGGACAATTGTTAACACAATTTAACACTTAGTCTTATTTAAGCATGCATCCATGAACAAGAGAACACCTGTGGAACAAAAACAAAGATGAACATAGAAATTGTTCAAGCAACACAAATCATGCCTAACACCCGACTAAGTCTTTGTTATTGAGAAACAATTACAATGAGCACTACCAGATAGGTTTACAACATGGTAGATTCACATGACTCACCTCACCTCACCAAGACACTAAAGAAAAAATGTGTCACCACAACACTCTTTATCCCAACCGTCTTTGCAACTCCATGTGGTGCACCTCAAACGTTCCCACGACCACATACTTGTTGTTATTTTGTTTTTGCAAACTTTCACCAAGCTAACACATATTTCAATTCTTCCTCACACATGCCTCCATAGACCTACATTTTTAGACTTCCCCAAAATCTTCCAAAACGTCCAAGTCTTGGCTACTTGTCTTCCATCTTGACAACTCTGCCTCAGTTCGTTATCACAGAATTGCCTTAGACTTGCTCTTGAAATCTCTTGTCAAAAATGCCTTGTACTCCTCTTGGTTCTGCACCCTTGCTCTTATAGGAGCTCTAAGGGTCACTTGTATTAAACGATGCATCTCTGGGGGGTTTCGTGCCCCTTCATGAACCCACACTCAACCATCTCGTTGCGCCCTTCTATGGACCCGATGAGCCCATCCAAATCCCGCACACCCATCAATCGTTTGTCTCTTGGATCGACACGCACACTTTGCCTTGTGCGCTCTTTGTCCCAATCATTGTGACTCCTTGTGAATGTGCCAATGGGGTCATACAACCTCTCTGACAAGCCCATGTTGTCAAGGGAAGATGAGTCTGCTCCTTGGGCTTGCTCCCAAGTCACCCCTTCCTTTCCCAAATGGAACCCAAGTCTCCGTCAATCATTATAAGGCAAGTAAGGTGTGTGCCCCCTTGGTTCCGTGCATCACCATCATTTGCCCAAGGTGCTCCTTCCCACACCCAAACATCTTCATTCGTCGAACCGATCGGTCCCTTCCTTGTGCTCTTCATCTGTTTGTCGTCAAATCTGCCCAAGGAGTGCGCACGCTAGGTGGGTGTCGTGGGAGACCCTTACACCTCCCAATACATTTATTTGTTGAAATAATGTAACTGCGAAGAGCATTCTTATTATTATTTTATTATTGGATTAAATCCCCATTGCGGATTAATCATGTCATTATTATTATTATTGTTATTGGATTAATCCCCATTGAGGATTAATCATGTCGGTAATTGTATAAGGACCAAATCCCCTTTTGCGGATTGGTCATCAGACAATTACAAAGTGCAGAATAAGAAGTCGGCCCCAGCAGTTATAATGGAAGACCCAAAATTAATTAAAGGTGGGTTTACCCACCCAGAGCAAGAGGTCGGCCCTACCAAATTGTGACCTTTCACACGTGCCAGTTTGATATAAATAAGAGGCTAGTGCCTCACTTCAAACACACAACTCACTTGCTCATTCTCTTATGAGGCAAGCTGTGATTACCAATTGGAGAGAGGGAGAAGGGTGGCACATCTCTTGGAGAGGACTATCTGTATTGGTTTGGGTTATCTCTTGAACATTGTATCGGCAATTTATGATAAGGAAGTTTTTGCTGGGTTTTCTTCCCCTAGAGGGTTTCCGAGGATTAATGTTGTGTCTCTTGTGAATGTGTATTTCTCAATGATCTTGTTCTTATTATGCTATTATCTATTGAAATGCAAAGAACTATAATAATGGCATAAACATTAGCATGGTTTCAGAGCCAACCTAAAGAAAGCATTATTTGCAAGAGGAAAAACGTCACTGTTACCGTACCCAAAAATTAGGGTTTTAAAAAAGTGAATATTTTCAGCTCCCTAACCTCCTAGAAAGCTATGCCCTCCCCCAAGGATCAATTTGGCACCTAGAGCGCACCTTTTCAGTGGTTGGATCTCCCGGAAAGTGAAACCCTAGTTTCACAAAAGTACCAGAAGTACCAGAAAACCAGTACCAGAAGTACCGGAAGCACCAGTCCAAAAATTCGCAGATCAGATTTGACGGGGTAAAATTTGGATTTTCTCAGATCTGAGGACACCAGGCTACTCGCCTCAACCAAGCGCACCTCCTGGTAAGGTAAAAACTTGATTTCGAGCACTTTCAATTTTTGGTTATTTTTGTTGCCGAAAGTACAAGATGTCTGCAAGCACAAAGCTTGTTGAGAAATTAGAAGGCATAGACAACTTTTGTGCCTGGAAGTATAGGATCGGTCTAATCCTTGCATAGAATGACCTATCAAGATTTATCAAAGAAGAAGTGGAGGAACCTGAAGATGTCGTAGAGAAAGCGAAGCATCAGAAGGACTCAATCAGGGCTCAGAGAATCATTCCAGATTCAATCAAAGACCACCTGATCCCATATGTATCATCAAAGAAAACCCCGAAGGAGATGTTTGATGCTCTAAGCAAACTATATGAAGGAAAGAACATCAATCGAAAGATGAATCTCATAACTCAGTTGAAGAATACCAAGATGCAGAAAGGAGAAATGATTCAAGAATACTTCTCCCGAATCTCTGAAATAAAAGAACAGTTGAAAGTGATTGGAGACACCATCGACGCAGATGAATTTGTAATAACCGCCCTAAATGGTCTCACAAGACCTTGGGATGCCTTCATCCAGTCAGTATGCAGCAAAAAGGAAAAACTGTAGTTTGAAATCCTATGGGAAGAATGCACCCAAGAAGAGACAAGGTAGCCAACTGTGAAGCACTACTAGCAAGGGACGATGATCAAGCCCTAGCTACTCATACAAAAGGAGGAAGGAAGAAACTCTACTTCAAAATGGAATCTCATAGAGAACCACAACCATCAAACAAGTTCAACAACCAAGAATCTCATTCAAGAAATTTTCAGAAGAAAGGACAACGCAAGGGACGAGATCTCTCATCTATACAATGCTATCATTGTGATAAGATGGGACACAAGGCGAA
>ML777481.1:1142894-1167957 GCA_009831015.1 Picea engelmannii
CCTTGAATTGGTATGGTTTTTACTCTCTTGCTATCATTTATTTCAAGTCAAGGTTATTGTGCTAGGAACTAGGTGGTATGTATAAGGGAACACACCCCCACCATAGTCTTCATCACTTTATACTTCATCTTATTTCTTTAACAAGGGTTTGCTAAGAGAAGTATAAGGTTATACACCCTCTTAGCCTAAACCCTAGCTAGAGAAACTTGCCTTGGGAAGTAAACGAGATTACACCCCCAAGGAGGTAGCTTCTCTAGCTCTTTCTTTTCATGACCCCATTAACCCAATAGTAAAGGCACTAGTCATCTTTTTGCATTGAAGATATAAAATCATTGCCTTGGGAAACATGGATTCTTATCTTTTCAAATATCTCTTGCTTGTAGTTGGTTTGCCTCATTGAGAGGAGTCTTCCCCTATAAGGGCATCCCCTCTCTCCCACTAATTCTTGCTGTTGTTATAGAATTACATCTTCAGCCACTAGGGTTGCAGAAACCCTAACTCATTGCTTGAATAACTCTCTTATCAACCATTGGATTTTGCTCAGACTTTGCACACTTATTCTCCTTGGTCCAGTGCACTTTTTGGCAAAGTTTGAGGAGATTTCAGTGGCTGAGTTTCTTTCTGTAATATATTGAAAGTTACAACCATGAGGATGATATAATTTTTTGCAAACAAGTGTTTACAACAACCTTATCTTTTATGATAAGAATACTAGTCTTTCATCTTGAGTTTAGCTAGTCATTTACTAGTCTTTCTCTTGCATTTTCTACTTGATATTTAGCATTTATTGAGCAGCTTATAGTACCATTTACTGTCTGATATATATATTTATCTATTGCTGCAAATTAGGGACAACAAGCTTAACTTGTTGATCCAACTAACATATATCATTGCAAAGTGTCTTTTCTTGTGTCTCAGGCAGGTACAATCATCCATAGAAGTATCATACTTGTAGGGAAACAATTACTTGACTTACAAGGCATCTCTTTCCACCTTTCATTCCACTTAGTCTTGACCTCTAGGGGATTCATTTCCTTTTCCCTCCATCTCCATTACAATCCCCCTAGGGTCACCAGAATCGCCTCCCTAGAGGGACCTAGTCACCCTTGAAGTGCGGGACCTACATCGAGGTGACAATGGGTGTAGGATTCCCAAGTTGTAGCACTTGCTTTGTGGTTGGTTCGGGCTTTCCCCAACCTACAACTTTCGCTATAACACCTCTTAATGAAGCATATGTTTTTATTTTGACTTGTTACGTTGTCCTGGCTATCTAGATCCATGCAACAACCATTGAGATACTCTAAATTGTCCATGTGCATGCATCCACCATCCATTCCTTGGCACTAGACCAGATATCTTAAGCATCAGACTCAGCTCATGCACTAGACCTTATGTAATCCTTTTATAGAAGCAGATGTTCTCCATCGTATTTTTAGTCACTTCATGGCCATCAAATCGATTAGACAACCATTGGAGGCCTTCTAACTATTCACATGCACTTTTGGTCATTCGTCCTCTCGCTATCAACAATGCATATTTCTTCCTAAACATGAAAAAGGTTGCTAAAGATGCACTGAAAAGGCTGGCACGTTTTGTCCTTTGCATATCACATGAAGCAAAACTTTGGTGTAGTGCGCTATGTCACAGAGATAGAAAGTTTGAGGAGATGTGATATATTGCAAGGGAAGAAAACTTTATAATTTGCTATATGTTATGACAAAGAAAAGTTTAGATTGATGCAATATGTCATGGCCAAAAGCATTTTACGTGCACTATACACACTTGTCTTTATGCACCCCCTTTAAAAAAATGTTATGTCCTTTATGTATCGCACGAAGAAAAACTTTGGTGTAGTGTGCTATGTTGCAGAGATAGAAAGTTTGAGGAGATGCGATATATCACAAGATATTTCTTTTAGAAAATTTCTCTTTGTCGCGATGAAGGAAATTTTGAGAAAGTGTGATGTGTCACATGGAAAAAAACTTTGACATGATGCAATATGTTGTGAGAAAGGAAAGTTTGGAGTGACGCGATATGTCACTGCCAAACACATTTTTGGTGCGATACAGTCTGTCCTTTATGTATCGCATGAAACAAAAGTTTGGTGCAATGCGATATCTCACATATATAGAAAGTTTGATAAGATGCGATATATTGCAAGGGAAGAAAACTTCATCCTTTGTGATATGTCACGACAAAGGAAAGTTTGGGGTGATGTGATATGTCATGGCCAAAAGAATTTTAGATGCAACACACACACTTGTCTTTACGTGCCCCCTTCCAAAACCTCTATTAAAACACCTCAACAACTGTTGAACTTTGAGTAATACCTGCACAAAATCTGAGAAAGCTTGAGAAAGTGTGATGTGTCACATGGAAAAAACTTTGATGCAATGCAATATGTTGCGAGAAAGGAAGTTTGGAGCGATGCAATATGTTGTGGCCAAAAGCATTTTAGGTGCAATATGTTTGGTTCTTTATGCATCACACTAAACAAAACTTTGGTGTGGTGTGATGTGTCGCAGAGATAAAAGGTTTGAGAACATGAGATATATCGCCTGTGATATGTCATGTCAAAGAAAATTTTGGATCAATGCGATATTTTGTGGCCAAAAGCATTTTAGGTGCATTATGCACACTTGTGTTTATGTGCCCCCTTTAAAAAATGTTCTATCCATTATGTGTCACAATAAGCAACACTTTGGTGTGGTGTGTTGTGTCACAGAGAAAGAAAGTTTGAAAAGATGCAACATATTGCAAGGGAAGAAAACTTCATCCTATATGCAATGACAAAGAAAAGTTTGGAGTGATGCAATATGTCACGGCCAAAATAATTTTAGGTGCAATACTCACACTTGTCTTTATGTGACTCCTTCCAAAACCTCCGTTAAAACACCTCTACAAATGTTGAACTTTGAGTAATGCCTAAGCAAAATCCTTCATTAAAATCATGTTTCCTAATAGTACCTCACACAAACCAAATCATATAGTTATTTGAGATCTCAGTCATTGCTGCAAGATCAATCGATATATTGAGATAAAAAGTAACTACCCGATATGTCCATGAGAGGGAATAAAGAGCATTTTAGAAAGTGTGTTATACCATCTTTGTATGCATACATAAGTAAGCATTGAATGAGTGTAGAAACTTCAAAGTGATGCAGTGGAGCTAGACCCTTAAGGACACTCCCTTAAGGACACTCTTGTGTCCATGCTTTGTAACAGTTCCCTCTTATTACTTAAATGACTTTAATTTCTTATGATAACCAATGTTGAGGTTATTTTTGTAATCTTATACAATAACAACAAATTCTTAAAAATATTTTCTTTGTATTATTTTTTCAATAATTAGATTTAACATAATTACTTGATTATACAACCACCACTTCATCCACTCTTAAAAAAAAACTAAACACACCACATGCTTAAGATGATGTGCTAAGAACTTCCTTAGCCTTGACATAATCATTAGAAAGTACTACTCAACATTGGTATAAGCCTTTTTCCATCTTGTTTGTATACACTGCATTTCCTCTTGTTAGAATGACACTCATTTTCCAGCCTCCAAGAAGACCTCGACCACATTTGATACATTCTCATCGACGAAATGAGCTTCATAGGGCCAACACTTTTCAGCCACATTGACGAGTGTCTTCGAGAAGCATTCCCTCTATATAAAAACACCCCTTTTGGAGGCTACTCTATTATTCTTGTTGGAAACCTTAGCCAATTACCACTTGTCAAGGACATTCCACTATATACAAGCACATCCCATGGATCCGCATTCTGGCGTAGCTTTAACACAATGATCATTGCACAAACTATATTTCATCAACAAGGGGACGACCCATCATAGGTCACCTTTAGGAACATCCCTCACAACATAAAAAATATAGAACCTTCTCATGTCAAGGAAAAACTCCTTCCCTTTTCAAGATGAGCTATGTACTTTCCATGCTTTAATGCACTTATTTGCAACCAACAAACTGGCCACCCAACATAATCAACAAATGCTAAAGTTTTTAAACGTTCCAATAGCACTCTCAAATGCTGAGCAAAGCAACAACCATGTTCTCTCTACTTTTTAAGATGAACAATTGGATCCAAAAGTCTTGCTCTACCTTTGCCAAAAAGTAATGTTAACATCTAACTTATGGGTTGCATCTGACCTTGACAATGGATCACTCAGTCAAATTATTATCATATTCTACAAATAAAACCATAAACCTCCACAACTACCAACATTCATGGTTGCGAGCTTCAACAAGTACATTGACCCTCCATGGGATCCCAACAATCTTACTTTTGTTCCAATTCCACCTATACAAAAGGGGAGTCGTACTCATACCCCACTTAAAATGGCATGGGCATTAACAATGCATAAATCTCAAGGGATGACATTACCAGAAGTCACAATTGACATTAGTACAATTGAATAACAAGGTCTAGCCTTCATTGCAATATCGAAAATCCCCTCCTTGAAGGATCTTCACATCTCCTCTGCATTCACCTTCGAAAGGTACACAAGAATGAAGGAAAATCCCCATGTCATACGAAGGAAGCAAGAATAGGACTTGTTCCATTCCAAACTTTTACCATCGTTTCTCCTTTAACAAGTAAATTTTCATTTTTGTTAGTGTGCCTTCAATGGACCTCTCATAACCAAATTTCTTATGTAACTACTTCTCAGCTAAACAACTGAACTCATCATTACTTCTACCATATATCTCATATTGTCTAACGACATTTTCTTCATTGCAATTTTATACAGCTTGTCTTCATAAATGTTTCATAGTTTACAACACATTGCCTCTCAACCTTCCACAATGGACATCAACAAAAAGTATACCATCATCTAAAATAAATAATTTCCTTTGCGATTACAATGGTACTTATCCCTTTTTAGCTTCCTACCCAAATTGTTAGTTCTCAACATTACTATTTTTCTTTCTTTGTTTTTGTTATTTCATATATGCTTTACTTATTGTTGTTACTTACTTACCAAATCGCTTTTCCATGTGCAACAAATGTCGCTTGTTAATTTACATTCACATTTCCATATCCCTAGCAAAAATATATCCCTATTGCCTCATGTATACATGTCAAGTTGGTATTTTCACTTCCAATTTAATAATTTTTTATTCTTTTAAATTTTCTATTACCTTTAAGTTTTTTTCTTTTAGTACTCTCATTTACTTTCTTCCCTTGTGTGTAGACCTTCACTGCTCAATCAAGCTGGGAAGTTGAGAGCCTGATATATGTGTCAAGATTGGTATATGGTACATGATCACAATGACCTCATGCTTGTATGACTTATTCCAAGTATCACAAGCATGTTTGAATGTACACATGATCAGATTACTTTCTAATCTGTGTGAGTTGAGTCATAACGAGGGCATTTCTAGATTCAATTATGATGTATAATGTTGTAACATTAATACTGTCAATAGGTGTTGACAAAAATTATAACATTTAACATAGGGGGCATGGAAAATTATGGATGTGAGAAATGACATTAAAAATGCAATAGGTCAGGTTTTTTAATTTCATTGAAGTTTCCTCTACATCATGCAATCCAGTTGTTTTCGAGGCTACAATATTCCTTTTGTTTTCGAGTACTACTCTCTTTTGATGGCCTTAGTCTATAGAACACGTTGACTAATAGTAATCATGAAGAAAGCACACAACCACACATGCTCCATTAATGACCCATGAATTAGTTTGCTTAGAATAAAGACAAAAATATGAGTAAATGGTTGTAAACCCAACACATACAAGAGCAATGAGCCTAATCATTCTTCATTTTTCTTCTTCTTTCAAGTACTTTGAATCTGCACATAAAAGAACAATGACCTTATTATCAACTCCAACATCTGATGGAAGCAAAAATAGCATGGGCCCCCTTCTTTTTATTTTGGATTTCTCAACCTCTATGAACTTCATTACACACTATCTTTCTTTACTTTGAGGTATTTGGTTATAGAGTTTGTCTTGGTTCTTTTCCCTTTGATCTCATTGGTCTCCTCAATGGCTTGCTTTGATCTTTTCCTTAGCTTGAACAACTTGTTTTTCTCATTAGAAATTTTCCAAAAGAAAATATTATGCAAAACTTGCCTTCTTCGCATCTCACAGAACATTACTTGCTTGCGCCATATCACACTAAAAGTTACTTTGGTCCCGACACAACATATCACACTCAAAGTTGCTTTGGTCACGACACAGTGCATCACACTTAAAGTTACTTTGGTAGCAACACAACCCATCACACTCAAAGTTACTTTGGTCACAACACAACATATCACACTCAAAATAACTTTGTTTATGACATATTGCATCACGTCAAAGTTTTTATCCTTGCGACATATCGCATGATCATAAAGTTTTCTTCCCTGCGACATATCACATGTGCCAAAAATTTTCTTCTTTGCGCCATATCGCATGAACCAAAAGTTTTATTCCTTGTAACATATCGCTTCTCCTCAAGATTTCTACCTCTGTGACAACCCTTTTCATATAGCACCACACCAAAATTTATTTTCGTTCGATACATCACACTAAAACAAATTTTCCACATTTATTTCAATGTGATATACAAAAGCTTATCAATACACTAAAAACAAAATTTTTAAACCAAAGTTTTAATGAAGTATGACACCATATACAATCAAATTTAAAAATAAAACTTTTTTATCTTTTTCACCTTATAACAAAATACTTTTTTCACCTTAAAAAATAATTACTAATTATTTCATTATAAGTTAAAAAAAAACTTTATCTCATGTTAAATGATTTAGAAACCTTTTTACAAGAACATTTCTTACATAATAAGTAAAATAGAATTAAAATCAATTAAAAATAGTTTAATTTTTTGCTATATAAAAAAGAGATGATTTCAACCCCTATATATCTTTAAAAAAGTGGATATAACTTTTTAAGTCAACATTGATATTATCCTTCAAAATGTAATGTGATTTTAAATAAATATACATTTTAAAACCTATATATAAATTAAGGATATAAATATCTCAGTTATAATTTTAGGTCTTACCCAAAACCCTTAGAACTCGATGAAATAATAAATCTAGAAATTAAAAGAAAACGTTCAGAATTCGTCCCCAATTTTATATCCGTAAGTTAAATGGTTTATGTTTTGTTTTGGCGGGTAATTTGGTTGACAATGTGGGGGATCTTGGCGGGCAATTTGCTGCAGGAAACATAGAAGGATAATCAAAAGGGATTAAGGAGGAAAAGAGGAGAGTCTACTTCGCGAGTGAAGCCATGGGTTCGAATCCTCTCCCTGATTGGGCCAGTGAGCCCTGCATAATGGGCATCGACGAAGCTGGCAGAGGCCCTGTTTTAGGTTAAATACGCCTTCACTTATAACCATCTCTATCTATAACATTTCACGCCAAAAATTTGGCCTAATTAGTTTGTATTATTCTCAGGTCCCATGGTGTATGGATGTTTATACTGTTCAGCTTCTTACCAGGAAACACTTGCTACATTGAAGTTTGCAGGTTATAATTTTTTTCATCACTTTTTCTTTTCGTCTGTTAGAAATATAATGCATTAACACTGCGATTTAATGTCCACAATAAAGGCTATATGGCTTTGAGTATTAGGATGGTCTCTGCGTGATCGTGCAGGCACACAATTACGTTATTCGCATCACTTAAAAATTGCAGAGCTCGAGCTAACCCGTCCCCATTGTGTGAACCCTAAACCCTAAATACAATTAGCTTACAGCGAGCTCTATGGTGTCTGGTTGGCCTACAACAATACCTTTGCTCGTCTTTGATATCCAGGTTTTAAATAACTTCGCTGTAGATGAGCCCATTAAGTCTCTTCTCTCCATCGTCTCATTTAATTTTCATTTTTCATTTATAGTTTTTCTAAAGTTGCATAGAGAAACATGACCCGAAGTTGGTGTTGCACTGCATAACATGGGCTTAGGTGTCAGGTGTGATGGATATCTCTTCTGCCAAATTCACGTGATACTTGTACCTTGCCTCATCCCTTATTGATATGCCACTCAGGTGAGGCAGACCAGAACAAAATGGGAACCCTGGCAGTGACCAAGGGCCAGTTGGCAGTGCGTCATCTATTTTAATGTTATGATTTGAATGTTGCGGAGGAGATTCGGAGAAAGACTGCATAATTTATGTGCAGTTTGAATAGCTTGTCCAAGCTTATAAAACTCCAAGATAGATATTGTGCAATTCTTCCTTCATTTTTCTCGGGGAAATATTTGTTTTGCAGAAGAATTTGATTGATAGTTCATTTCTGGAACGTAGGGCTGTTTTGCAGACTGTTAATAATGCAAATTAATTAAAAGAACATGCTTTTCAATCGATTTCGTTAAGCAGATTTCCCAGTGTATATCATGACGCACTGCAAACTGATATATTATTTAACAGAATCCCGAACATCCGACTGCATGAAGCCACTTCAAGCATTATTAACTGGGAATCTGCCCCAATTCTTGTTATTTTCCTAGAACAAAACTTGCTCCAGATTATGGGTTATGAACATAATTTAATGAAACTTGCTCCAGATTATGGGTCATGTATCTGACACACTCCCATGGTGGTCATATTAATTTGAGTTGCTTGTCCCAAAATATAACCAACTTATTTGGACCAAGCAAGCTGTAAAAAGTGACTGCAGCCCGTTTCTGAGCAGTGCCGGTGATCAACAACTCTAAATGAACCGCATGGCATGTAACTGGCACGGTTGAGTAGAATAAATCATGTCACCAACCCTTTGCATGGCCATTGACTCAACAGTTGGATGATAGTCAACGTTTGTTGAATAATTCAACCCCTCTACCATTGGCGCAGAGTCTGGTTTGTCCACTGAACACACCTTCTCCACACCTTCTTAGCATAAGAAGCTCATGCTCTTGTACTACTTCAGCCACTTTTGCTTCACACTCCTTGAGGGATTTCTTCCAATCATATTTTCAGCATCAACAAAAACTAAAGCAAAATAAACTTGTTGCCTACCTTATCTTTTATGTTTTTTGCTTTGTCATTCTTCTCTTAGTTGAGGAATTTCCTCCAACTGTACATCCTCTAGAGTTTTGTAGCACAAGATGGACCTTTTATTTTTTGTCATGCCCTCTTAATCAACACTACCTTCTGCTTGATTTGGAACATTTTCAACTTCTTCACCACGGTGCTCTTCTTGCACACCAACTCTTAATGACTACTCTTCTTCCTGCACTTTGGCATGCAATTTGGCTGAATTTTCAGGATCAAAACAACCACCATCATCAGTTTTCATATTTGATTTGTAATTTGAATTAGGCTAAAAAATCCCTTCACTTTTATCAACTACGACGTCTCCACTGTGTGTCACTTTGTTAATAATAATATTTACCAACTTGTAAGTCTATTGTTGATCACTATAGTCGGGCAAACAACAATTTTTGAATTTTGTATCCAACTTAGTTTTCTTTTCTTCAATAATTCACACATGTGCAAGAGAACCAAATATTTTAAGATGACTAACTTGAGGCTTCTTGCCTGGCCAAGCCTCCTCCTAATAGTGCCGCTTTAGTAGGACACCTATTTAACAAGTATATTGTAGTGTATATTCAATATTGTTTTTGCCCAATTACTTGTTAGGCAATTGCTGTCTTATTTTCAAATATGCATCAAGCCTTCTTAACCACCATGTGATTGCTCCTTTCAACAACTCCTTTTTGTTGAGGAGTATATGGAGTAGTGTATTTCCTTTGGATTCTTTCTCTTATACAAAACTCATCAAACTTGCTAGAGAAAAATTCTCCTTCATTACCAATTTGGAGGATTTTAATGCTCCTACTGTAACCTTTTTCTACCGTAGCTTTAAAATTTTTAAATTCACCAAAGACATACAATTTTTGTTTATGGAAATAAACCCACATCTTCCTTGAATGGTCATCAACAATCATCACAAAATAGTTGGCATTAGAGATTGAAATTGTCCTCATCAGTGGTAGATATCAACATGGACCAACTCAAGCACTGCCTTGGCTCTCCAAGCTTTGTCCTCTTCAAATGAAAATCTACATTGTTTGTTTTCCAAGCATGGTGTACTTATATCCTCCTCTTTTTGGACTTTTGGTAAGCCAATCACCATTCCACCCTTTGTCAGTAAGGAAGATACAAAAAATTTAAATGTATATGCCTCTGATGCCAAAGAGAACCATTGTTGCTCCCATTGCTAGCCATCAAAGCATATGACTCTGCCCCTCGTCATCAACAAAATTGTATAAGCCCAACTCCTTCACTCTTGATGTGATCTTCTTATTGCCCCTCTTGTCTACTACAAAACACTTTTCTCTTTGGAAAATAACATCCAAGTTTGGATTGTGTTTTGTAATCTCACTGACAAAACTTAAATTCTTGTCCAATCCAAGAATCTACAAAACATTCAAAAACATCAACATTTCTACTACAGAACACTTTTCTCTTTGGAAAATAACATCCTAGTTTGGATTGTGTTTTGTAATCTCACTAACAAAATGTAAATTCTTGTCCAATCCAAGAATTTACAAAACATTCAAAAACACCAACATTTAACCTTTCAACTTAATTTGCACATGACTATATCCTTCCATATAGTGCTTCTGTCCATTAATGAACACCATTGTATTTGCACTAGGTTTATCTTCCATGTATTGAACAAACGAATCACTCTTGTTAGTCATATGTATAGATGCACCAAGATTAAAAAACACCAATCACTCTTGTTAGTCATATGTATAGATGCACCAAAAACAAAAAAACAAACCAATCATTTGACTCACCACCCTTTTTTGATGCTAGAAAAGCATAAAAATCATCTTTTATGCTTTATGAAATTTGCTTGCCCATTCATGTATTACCCTTGATTGTGTTGCTCATCCCATAGCCGCTTCCTCCAATCCTTTTGCATATGGCCATGTTTACTGCAATAAAAACATATCAAATCCTTTACTATTTTTGTTGGACTCAAAGGCTTGCCCCTACTATGTTCCTCTGCTTTTCCTTTCCTTCAAATTTCATTGTAAGGGCACTCTTGGATGTTACAATGGTACTGTCATTTCCAAATTTTCTTCAACCTTTCCTTTGGAAGCAACCAAGTGCACTCCTTCTCAAAGGACATGCTTGTAAAATCAGTTGTAACATTCAACATTTCATTGAAGTTTTCAAACAAGTTTGGAGAATCTTCAAGGCGATTACTATCAAATCTTCCTCTATTACTTCTTTCTCAATTGCTAATAACCGATCTCAAATATCTATAATCTTCAACAATCGTTTTGAAAGAGGATCAACTTTTTCCATTTTTTATAGAGAAAAGTATACTTTTGAGGTAAAACAGATGTCAACATTCTTGTGCATCTCTTGCATTCTCTTTCATATTGTGTAGGCATCTTCCCCATCTTGTACCTTTGAAATCATGCCATTTGTCATTCACAACTTAAATAACATTATTGCTTCTCGGTTCTTTGCATCAAATTTTCCCTGCTACAAAATCACATTTCTTACGAATGTTGCAATTGTAGGTTTCTGATCACTGGGTTCTCTCTCTTCTTTGCATGTAACAAATTTTAACAAACATCTATACTTATTGATAACACTCATTTGCTGCTTCCAAGTTTTAAAATTATGGGTATTGAACTTTTAAGAAGATCCTAATATAATGTTTGGTAGACTTGCTATGCTTCTATCGTTTTAATTTTTTTTTCGCTAAGTACCAATTGGCCAACAAAATTTTGAAATTCATAATAGAGTTACCTTTCACTTTGTTTGCTACTACAATCCAACATTGTTGGATGCTCCAACCCAATGCTTTATTGACCTAGCACTTCTGTTGTCCACCTTACAAAACTAAATCAACTTGACATGACAACTTGCCAACCAAACGCTGACTACCACACAAAATTATCTACTCCGCACGACACACCACACACAAATTTTTTTCTTTAACAAACACACACCACATAGAAAATATTTGCTATGACCAAGACACACCACATAGAAAAGATCTACTGTGACCAACACACACCATAGAAAAAAAAATTGCTTAATAAATATGTTGCAAAAAAATTACTTACATGTGTGCACATGTTAAATGAATTTGACTATGCGTGTTGTCTTTTGCACGCTTCTACCCATGCATGAGAATTTTTTTGCCAAAAAATATCTGGATTGCCTTTTCATTGCCATTTAAATATTGTGTTGCCTCTTGGGAATTATTTTTATTTGTGTTACTCCCATTTTGCACTCCCACATGTTGCTAGTTCTAAACATAGCCTCGTGCGTAATCTTTTTGCACTACACACAAGTTTGTTACGCATGCACGTTGTGTTTCTAGCAGTGATCGACTTGCACGTTTCTTTCAGCTAGTCAAACTCCCCACAAATTCTCCACGTGCAATTCTCTCATGTGTTTGTTAGGAGTAACAAAAAAACTTATCGAGATGCCTTTGGCATGCTTGCTTGCATCTTGTCAGGTTATTAGTAGGAAACACTCAATAAAGTGTTATTAGGAGACATTAATACTTATGCCACTTTATATATGAGTAATCTAGTAATAGTAGGTAACACTCAATAAAGTGTTATTAGGAGAGATTAATATTTATGCCACTTTATATGTGAGTAATCTAATATTATATGTTGTAACCAACTTGGGGTGCTATAAGTGTCTTTTATGGTTAGTTATGGTGTTTGCGAGATGTATGGTTGTAATATCAATAATAAAGTAATTCTTTACTTCTCTCTCTCTACCATTTTGTGTATCACTATATGCACCCTAAGCTCCTACACATGTTGCTTCCATGGCTCTTGCCCTAGTTTTCGAGCTCCCACTCGCGCTTTGCAATTCTGTTGGGAGGCTTGTTTGCACTCCATGTTGACTTGTACACATGCGCTTGGGCCTTAACATGCGCACAAAATTTTTCACTAACTTTGAAAGGAGTTGTTTGATAATCAACTAGAGAAAGTGCTTCTGCCACCAATGCTATCTCTCTCACTTTTGAACTAGTGCATGCTAGTTCGATGGGGGTATCCTAACATAGTCTTTTTTTTTTTTTGTAAGCTAGCTTTTCCTATTACTAATCATTGACAGAGATTACATAACAAGTTTGAGAAACTGGTGCTGAGGTTTCCATTAAAGGAAACCAACCCCACCACTAGTTGTGGAAGTTCCAGAGAGTCAAGCTGTTACCACAAAGGATTGACATATTTACATAGTTTGGCCTGAGACAAAAAATGCTAAGCCTAGGATTATACCAACTGAAAAGACTTCCTAATCCAACAGGCGATAATAGTGTTGCAAAAAGCAAAAAAGAATAGACCATTAGAGTTTAGTTGCGGGTATAGCTGTGGGGAAATGCATGCTTGGAAGAATCAGGCCATTTGGGTGCCATGACTGCCTGGAGCATATCCTCTTCATCGCATCTCTGCTCTAGGTTCTCTGAATCTAGTAGCCAATCTAGCTGCTTCGCCATCAGATCTTGTCGAAATTTCATTTCATCGTTGTCCTGTCAGAGCTCCTTGATAAGTTTCCGTTGCGCGGCAGTGAAAATAGGGTTGGCAGGAGGCGGGGGAAGGGAGCTGGAGGCACCTTTAATGCAAGTGACATGAGTTGTTGTAGGTGCATTCGGGGAACAAAGAGTGTGGGCTTATATTCTTCAGAGGTTGCAGGAAAGGTGGAATTGTGGCCTTCCATCGCTCGATGACAGGGGTAGACATAGCAGGAGGAAGGAGGACACCCAAATAAGGAGTAACGACCAACAGAGCCCAAACGAGTGCCACTAGCTCTCTTGGATCTTGCTCTCTCTCTGGGCATGAGAGTGGAGCTGAAAAACCAGTGACAAAACGAAGAGGGAGAGCCTAAAAACAGAGAGCGACTGAAAAATCGGGAAACAAAGGAAGAGAGGAAGGCAAGTCGAGAAATCCAAATGAGCTCATTGGGAGGTAGCTTGGGGAAAAAGGAAGTTTTCTGGCTATAAACATCAACTGGAGAGTATAGACGATTGAAGACGACCATCAAATCCACACGCAAGAGAGCCATGTTCCAAGCCAGGTGCAGGGGAAGGGACGAGTAGATGGGAAGGCTAATAAATGAACGTCGTCGACGCTCTCCTCTATATGACTTCCTGGAGATCGTCATGTCAATCTGCCTATGTGTCATGTGGATCGTGTGGCACCCCATTTGGGGTCCTAACATAGTCTCTTTGCTTGCACTTGAAATCTGCAATAATCTGCAATTGATACCTCGAAACAACATTTAAAGGGTGCTGATCTACAATTAAAATTTAGAAAACGAAAGAGAAAATATGCTTCAAACTAAGTGGGTGATTGGTGCCAAGCTTAATGGGCGATGAGAGAGAATGGAAAATATGAATATCAACAAGGTAGTCAATGGTTAAGTCGTGCTAATTTAGAATCTTAGAATTTGAAATCAATAAGCAAAGAGAGCCACGGAGGAATTCTCAATAATGAAGTATTCTTATGACCCAAGCAAACTTGCTTTCATTAATCAAAGATGCAAGGGTACATAATTTTGACATAACTTTATATAGTAGTTTTCTCCTAGTAACTGGAGAGGATTTAGACCAAAAGTCATTGCTGAAGACCTTGTTGACACTCAAATATATTTTTTGATAGACTCAAAATTTAGATGAGAAGAAGAGAAGAAGACAAGATTAAAAATGAAGGATAATAAGCAACCAATGTTTTTTTCATCCTCTTCCTCCTTTTATGCTTGTAGTTCTTGTTTCAAATCATCATCAACTTGATTTTCTAAAGATATTAAAAGCATCCTCTCCATAATTAGCAGCAAGAACGACCTTCCATGTGGTTGATTTATTCTCCTTCAAATCTTGAAATAGTTGCTCAGATTAAATCATTTTCAAGTTAACTTGATGACCAAGAAAAGTCACAAAAAATATGCAAGAGTGTATTTTGTTAAAATATTGATGTGGTCGTTTCACCATAGACAATTCAAAATTGTCTCCCAACCATAGGCATGCAGCCACCCCCAAGCACTATAACCTTTGATAGAGAGAATGATTTCGAAAAACCACAATGTCACCAAGAGAGCGCACCTTCTCCAAGGATAGCGCATCGGAAAGATATCCCAAGACCACAGACCAAGAATACTACCAAGAATATACTAGAAGGTAGGGCGCATACCTTAGGATAGATAGCGTTAGAGAGAGAGAGAGACCAAGAATCACCCCAGAAGATGCACCTTCCTTTCTTGTAATTGCAGCTCCAAACTTGTGCTATACTTCTCTAAGAGAGTGAGTGAAGTGAGTGAGTACAAATGAGCTCAAGCACCTCCTATTTATAGTGGTTTTTGTCACCTGTCTGGGCTGACTTGTCCTTCTAGAAGTTAAAACTTTAATATTAACTATTTTACTGAGCCGACTTGTCTTCTAGGGTTTTTACACATCCGTTTAGGATTTCTGTGGCTTCCAGAATATTTTATTCTAGTCAAAGGTTATGCATTGAGGTTAATACCTCCTACAACTACCATAATATCAACATATTTGACTTAGCTTGTTGACCAAGCAACCTCCACAAATTACTCCTCCATCATTTGATTAATTCTAGGACTTAGCTTAATGAGTAATCTACCTCATATAGATGAATTCTAACACTAATGTCTTTTGAAAGATCATTGATGTCTCACAATAATGCTAAAAAACAATCTGATTTGTCTCTCCAAGGTAGTGGACAACACATAGTGATGCTCCTCTGCATGTGTCCAATGATGTCGTTGTGAAAAGTACCCTTCTCCAAGTTGATATTGTTGGGCAACAAAAGCATAAATGTAACAAGATTTTAATGGCAAAGAAAATAAAACCAAGAACAAACCAGACACAACAACAAACACAGAATTGACACAGTGATTTACGTGGAAACCCAATACGGGAAAAACCACGGGGCAATGATAATCGATATTCTTATTATTCAAGGGAGAATTACGATAGCCAATCACATGCATACAACCATCCTCTCCTCTCTTCACACACATTGTGCTACACTACATTGCTCATTCACCTCTACGGGTATGCACGTATATATAACATCTATCAAACAATTAAACGAACTGATTACAATCTGATCCACCAGTTACACAACTTGTTCACTGAAGAGTGCATGCATGCACATTCTAAATTTAGCTGATGTGCATGCTACCACATGGGAAATTAGTTGGCACGTTTTCAACAATCTCCACCTTGACAACAATTTAACTAATATATCATGCCCAAATTTATTCATCACCTTTCCTGCAAGCCAAGAGAAGCCAAACACCATCACAGCTTCACAACTTCTCTAACAGTACTGTTATGTGAACATGTCTGCACGATTCACTCCGGTATGGACCATTCTTCCTCCATCAATAACCTGCTTTATAAACTGAGTCACTTTTAGTCAAATGCACAACACTTTGACCACCACAAAACACCTCATCCTATTCCTGTCCAAACTTACCCAATAGATCCTTGCATTCTTGGAAGACATAACCTGAGGTAGGTCTCCTCTTGTCCAAATCTCTCGAATCATAACCATAGACTAAATCATTGCAACCATTGTAGGTGATACTTGTATTGTTGTGTTTCTAAGATACTGAAGCACCCATTTCCATGCTCTTTACCTGGTTTTGCCATGTGTCTACCGACAACACCAATTGCATGTGAAATACTGACCATTTCCCATCGCATACATCAAATTTCCTACTAACATACGATACATGAGAAATATAACCCTTTTATTCTTCATCAGTTAGGACATAAACCTAAAGAAAACTTATAATGGAAAGCCAAAGGGATTTTACCGGTTTCACATTATTCATATCGGTTTTTCTGAGTATCTTCACCACATACTTCTGTTGTGATAACCAAGCTTACCATCCTTCCTGTCTCTGTGTATCTCCATGCCCAAGATTTGTTTTGCTACTCCTAGATCCTTCATCTCAAATGTCCTAACCAACTGAGCCAACCTGTTGATCTCAAACATGCTTGTGCTTGCAACAAACATAACATTTAACACCAAGATAATAAATATATCATAAACACAATGGTTATAGCCACTTCTTGTAAAATTTAGCTCACTATGAAGGAATCAAACATCTTTTACTGTTTTCCTGGCATGCTTCATGCCATACAATGATTCTTGAGTTTGCAAACAAATCTTTTGTTGCGATCTTGAACTAACCTTTTTGGTTGTTCCATATACATCTCCTTATCCCAAAAAAATCCATGTAAAACAATTTTAACATCTAGCTGTACTAACTCAAGATCAAGTAACACAACTAGTACCAACACAACATGAATAGAAACAAGCTTTTAACAAATGGTGATAAGCTTTCATGGAAGTCAATCCTTTCAAATACCCTTCTTCTACTAGTCATGCTTTGGACCTCTCATCTTTTACTATGTCTGATTTTATAAAAGGAGATTCATCAAACACTGCATCTCTGTCCATGATGATTCTGTGGGCAGTAGGATCCCACATTTTGCATCCCGTAACATCATCACCATATCAAAGATCTACCTATTTGATTTGGGTCTTACTTAGAATGCTGATAAAAACACGAGCATCACAACCAAATAATTTCACATTTGAGTAATCACTAGATGACCTATTCATACCTCTTTCAGAATCTTCCAGTCTTTTGCAACTGATGGTGACCAAGTTACCAGATAGCACAATTGCTTCTGCCCATAACTATTGCTGTAACTTGGCATTACTATACATGCCCTTTCGATCCCAACTTCCTTGCAATAATTTCTAAGTTCCATGGATATGAATCTACCTTCATCATATATTCTCAAACACTTGATTGACCTGCCGATGTTCGTTTCACTACAAATCTCTAAACACATCTGCCTTTCTACAAACCCACCTTTCTAACCTGGACACATTGCTCCACCTCGAACTTTGCATTCGAAAAAACCTTGACCGAATCCGGCTAAGCCGACCCAAGTGAACCTTTGCCAACCCAAGTGAACCTTTGCCACTCACCTCCAGGGAATTTACACTGGAGTCTTAGTGCTCCACCTTTAACATGAACATTCCCTTGACCAAATCCGCCCAAGCCGGCCAAGTAAGCCTTCACCGCTTACCTCTAGGCCCATTTACAATGGAGTTCACCAAGCCTTTTATAGGCTTCATTACATGCAATCCATGGACACAATACCATGGGCTACCCAAAAACATGGACCCCAAAAGACCACGTGCTTTGACCTAAAAAACATATTTAACTCATTAACTCTTTCTCCGAGTCAAGGTTAACCCAACATACATGCCCCCCAACATATTCAATCTACCAAAATCTATGTCTAGACTTTTCATATGTGACCCAATAAACTAGGGGTATGCATGCCTATCCAGGTCTTACAAATGTATGCCCATTTACATGTAATCAATTATTTTTACAACTCCAATGTAAATACATTTTGTTTTTCTTCACGGTGACTCAACCATCACTAGTCCTGCTATTGCTTTGTTTTACGAGCAGATCCCGCATATTGAGGTTCCACCTCAAACTTCAAACTCTGTACTTTTGCCATTAGCACAAAGTGCTCAAACCAAGCTTATAATACTAAGCCTTTTTAAAATGGAGAAATAATATTATATTCAAGGTTAAAACTCCAAAATATAACTTTTAATTAAAAGGTTTTTTTCTCTTTTTTAAAACAAACCACCATATATATGTATGCTTTATAATTCCTTTTAACAAGGATATCCACCTCACCTTTTATTAAAACACTCCCCACTTAAAAAAAACATCCTCCACTTATTTATAAATGACGACTTTCATACCTCATAAAGGTTGCTTTCTTAAAGGACTTTCATACCTCATGTCATGATAAACAAAGGTTATCACACCCTTTGCAAAGCATATTCAGGGATTATGACTAGTTATTGCACCTCCCCCATTTCCAACGAAAAAACAATTGCGCAGGATTTTAACCTTGGTAGTCTCGGCTACGCGAGATTTGCCTTCACCTTACAACCTCCACATGAGTTTACCTGCATGAAAAAAAAAATAGAATCGTGCGACTCCTTTAGCATGAAAAACTTGACTGCTCTTCCTCTGCGCGACGACTATCTCCAGCACGAAATAATCTCGAGTTCTAGAGTTCGGCTTTACTCTACCTTTGTGGCCTCTTCTTGCTCAGAAAAACCCTCGTCTCCTATTTTGCTCAAGAACCAACAAACGTCCAAAACCTTCGAACCCTTGGCTCCGGATTTAACCAATGCAAGCTTCCTCACGAACATAGTTGCTCGACTCTTCCTTCTTTGCGAACTGATTCCCCACGATCAAAATTCTCTTCTCCTCTAACTCTGATATCCAGCGTCCAAATTCTCTTCTCCTTCGCTCTCATATCCTTCAACTTTGCGCTTTGATACCATTTGTTGGGCAACAAAAGCATAAATGTAACAAGATTTTAATGGCAAAGAAAATAAAACCAAGAACAAACCAGACACAACAACAAACACACAATTGACACAGTGATTTATGTGGAAACCCAATACGGGAAAAACCACGGGGCAATGATAATCGATATTCTTATTATTCAAGGAAGAATTACAATAGCCAATCATAGGCATACAACCATCCTCTCCTCTCTTCACACACATTATGCTACACTACATTGCTCATTCACCTCTACGGGTATGCACGTATATATAACATCTATCAAATAGTTAAACAAATTGATTACAATCTGATCCACCAGTTACACAACCCGTTCATTGAAGAGTGCATGCATGCACATTCTAAATTTAGCTAATGTGCATGCTACTGCATGGGAAATTAGTTGGCACGTTTTCAACAGATATGATCTTCAAGAAAGCTAGAATATCTTGGACAAGGGCTAACATGAGCTGTTGATATGAGGTTCGTGTACTAGTGTTAACACATTTGACCATCACAAGCTATCAACAAATTTCATGCATATATTGTCTTTTTGGTTTGGCATCTTTTAGCCAGATTCTTCTGTTCTCTCTCAAATTATGTTCCTAACATTATTTTTTGTAAGTTTAATAAATGTGCCATTTAATTTATTAAATTGGCTTATAATAAAATAAATAAACTTTTAAAGTCACATATCTTCTACACTACATCTCAATTGCTTCTTGCAATTTTGCTTATGATATGCTCAAAGTGTGTGGCCTATTGTCCTTCCTTGTTCGATGTTTTGCATACTACAATCCCTCGATTTTGCTTCGACCTTCACCTTGCACCCCTGAAACTCCAGCTTTGTGGCTTTGATACCATGTTAGATTTTTATGCATACAGTAACATTTACATAATGTGCAAAAGAGAGAAAAAGTACTTTGATGATTACATTCCAAAGTGTAATGTCATAATACATAGTCTTGATCATAAGGTGGGTAATATACATTATGAGTATGTTACATAACTCTCAACATTTATCTAAGAACTTTAGTAACTGAAGTCATAACCTTACATTATAACTTGATTACATCACAACGTAATTTATAACAAAGATCACCTAACAAATAATCCTAAGTACAAAATATGACCATTATCCTATATCTACTATAAAAATCCCACTTCTTAGCTTTAGTCCAATTTTCTGGTTTATTTTGGTGGATCCCTCACGCACCATAATGAGTTGAATTTGGTAAGGTTTGTGGAACTTGCCTTTCTTGTGAGGAGAAAGGGATCTATAACTATGAAATCTCCCTTAACACTTAAGTTTGGGTTTTCTTCATATTCTACTCCGCTATTTTGTTTAGCTCCAAAACCTTGTTTTTCATCTAGAGAGACTATACTAGTTATGCAAGGGGATGGTCATTGATTAGGAGTGAGTTCCATTTTAAATGAACTTTTAACTTTTGGGATTATATCTTCATTGAATGATTAGCCAAAATAGTACTTCGAATTTGATTAACTACTATGGCCTTGCCTTCCTTCCTAAAAGCCATGGCATTTTTTGTTTTTGAAAGAAAAATACTACCAAGAACAAATCAAGCATTTTCTATTGTAGTCGCCCAATTTAGTGCTAGTAGTTTGGTTAATGCAATTGAGTTGGTAGGGGCACACAATGTTGTCCAAGTCATCAAGAACAACACATCAAGAACAACACCAGAGTTGAATCCTTAATTGTTGAGGGAAAATAAGAACTTATATTTTGTATCCCTTTTGCTGTACTTTCTGTTGTTGGAGCATTAACACTATAGTGCTAAGTTGAAATGTAATGAAGTCATGATGTTATTAAATGACTTTAATAATGTTGATGTTTTGTAGCATCAGGCATGTGTTCTCACATTGGCCTTGGTGTCGGGCATGTGAAAATTTTTGTTGGCACCTCACATTGCGTTTTTGTTTTTGTTTTGGTGAAAACCCCTTTGGATTGTTGTTGGGGCTTCACACCCACATGGGTGATTAAACAATTCTAACTTAATGTTGAGTTTAGAAGGGGTTCCTAAACTCACTCATTAGACTCCTATAAAAGGAGAGGCAATGTGAGGAGATACTTCAAGATTTTATTGTGACATTATGGAGTTGGCATAAGTGAGTGAGCACTTGTGCTAAGGAGATTGGGTGGAAATTTCAACAAGGAAATTCTTCACTTTGGCAAATTTGGCCTAGGGTTCTTGGACATTCTTTCTCTTCAGTGTTTCAGCCTAGGAGGATAGTGGCATGTGTGACAGGAGGAAGAGAGAGAAGTCTGCATGTGTGGTACGGCCAAAACATGCCGCACGTGTGCTACAACTAGAACAATCCGCACGTGTGAACATGCCACACATGTGAACAAGCCACACGTGTTGTACAAAACATGTCGTACGTGTAAAGGTACAGGTGACGTCACCAGACCGTACAACAACAGATTTGTAAGTTGGAATTTTTCCGGAAATTTGTTGAATTTGTAATTTTTAGGAGGATTGGTTTTTGTCCTCAGATTTGCTAGTTTGGTGATTTCTGAGAGGGCTGGTTTTGCCCTCAAAAATTCTAAATCTGAAAAGTTTACAGAACAAAAATTTGTGTCTCTTGTGCATAGATGGTTTTTCTCTGATCTTAATGTTTCCGCTGTAATTTTCTGCCATAAT
The DNA here is from genome assembly GCA_009831015.1 of Picea engelmannii. Taxonomy (NCBI): domain Eukaryota; kingdom Viridiplantae; phylum Streptophyta; class Pinopsida; order Pinales; family Pinaceae; genus Picea; species Picea engelmannii. Next base: position 1,164,967 of record ML777481.1, read on the forward strand.
TTCAATGTAAAATTATTCAGTGATAACAACCCTAGGGTTCACTGTTTGAAGTCACTTGGAAGTAATTTTCAGATCTGAAATTGAATTCATTGAATTGCACCTAAACAATTGACAAATAAAGTGATATTAGATCATTAGTTAATAAAGTGGTTGAGGCAATTAGGTGGCACAACTACATAATTGATGAAATAAAAGGGGGATCTCCCTTGCTGTATTAATTCATCTACATTAAATAAAATCTCTTATATTTCATAGTCTTCTTTGTTTGTATATCCACCTTTTTTCATGGTTTCAAAGCAAAATGATCTTCAATGAATATAATTAGGGTTTGTGGTGATTGTAGTATGTGGGTCAAAAAGGGTTTAAACAAGTTATTAATGCTTTTAAGATTAATATCTCAGCCATATTTGTATTTTAAATTTAAACACAAACAAAAAGAAATCATCAAAGGAAATACACACATTATAATAAGAATTTATGCTACCATACCAAAATTGCTTGCTTATTTGACGTTACATGAATGAATGTTTGGCAACAGAGAAGATCCTCTGATTTGTATATTGCCTTGGATATTCCAATGGTCAGCTCACAGAAACAAATTTGTAACTATGACAATTATGGTGAGACTATGCTCGATTGCACAACTAATCTTTTTGTTTGTTTAGTGATTTTATAGGAAGTAAAACACACTAAATGCATTCTTTAACTCCTGTGACATGAAACAAAAATACTGTAGCAAAGATACATTGGAATGCAAAATTTACCCTAGAAACCTGATGTGGGAAAACTAACAAGAAATGAAGGACTAGACTTTTCTTCTTCTTATATTATGGAGATTACAATATAGATTACAAAGCTACCCAAGCTTGTTGCGAAGCTATGAGACACTATGGTCTTGTACAATCCTATACAATATGCTTCTCTCTTTGCTTTGTTAGTATCTCCACACTCACTGCTCATACTATGTAACAACAATGGTGGCTTAAAAAAAGTCAACTTGGTTACCCCCTTTTGCCAAGTTTTTGATAATTCGAGTTAGGGTTAAGCTTAGGGTCTCAATACCCTATTGGAATCTCCATGATGCTTCTATAAGTATCTAGTGGACTCCCATACGTCATTAGCTCCACATGTGTGAATTATGGTGATCAACATGGCTGCTACTTGGACTTGTGGGAATAAATGGACATATGGTTTCTGTTATCACGCAATTTGTACTTGTCCCAAAGGGAAAGGCTAAAGGAAGACAAATTGGCGTAACAGGAGGTTATCCTATAACTGTCACCTCAATAGGTGCCTCTTTCTATTTAGGGTTGATGGCCCAAAAGGAGACGTCCCCGGTGACCTGGGGGTTTGAGAAGGCAAAGGTTAAAGTGTCTATAAAAGTATCCCCTCTCACAAGTCACATTGATTAGAAAGTCCCAAGGTTTTACTAATGATGTAATGAAGTGCTTAGATGTACCTGCCCAGAACAAAGCAACAAGAAAACAATATCTTTTGCAAGTACAATTTGATGTTAGTACTTCATAAAACCATGGACTTATCAATAAAAGAAATAGTTGATGTATGATGAAGCAAACGGAATTTTATAACAACAATGTTTATCAGATAATAGCTTCAGAAATAATGCCTTAAAGAAGCTTCACAATGACCAAAAATAATAATTCAATGATAGCAATGTACTAGCATTTGTCAGAAGCTAATTAGGCAATGTATAAATCAACTTTATAATTGCTTTTAAGTGCTTTTATTGCTGCAATAGATGGCTGTAGCTTACTTTTGTAACAACAACAAGTAGGTTAGCTAATTAGTCTACTCTAGGGTTAGGGAAGGTTAGTAGATAGCTTGAGGTAAAAGTTTTGAGAGTTGTTTTCATCAATCAATCAAGTGGAAGGTTTAAATCAATGCTTTTAGGGTTAATGGGGTCTCTTTTAGCAGCGACAATCTTGAAGGAACAAATGATAATATAAGAGCTAGAGACAAGAAAGTCAATGATTGTAGTGTTGGTAACCCAAGGCTTCAGTCACTAAACCCTAGGGGGAAAATGGCCACTAGGAAGTAGGTAACCCTAGGCCATAGCGGTTTTCCTCCTTCTTTAGCTCAAGGATGAAGTAGATGACGACTAGATGAAACAAATGATGCTAGGGTGTTGCAATGGCAAGGCCCTTAGCACAAAACTTAAAAAAAAAATAGGGCTTCTAGCACAATCTAGTAGGTGGAAAGTTGTTAAGGCAAGAACAATAACATGTGCTTTAGCCTCCTAGGGTTTTAACTAGCAATTTCATAATCTTGGAAGAAATGCAAGATAAATACACCATAACCATTCAAAATGAAGAAGAATTGCAGCAATTTACTTACATTCACCAAGAATCATCTAGCAATAGGCCTACTTGAAGACTTCCACCAAGAAAAATGCTAAAATACACCAAAACTAGCCTCCTTCAAGAAGTGCGCACCAAATTTCAGCCAATAAACCCTAAGTAGGGCGCAAATTTCAGACCTCACTTAAGTGTGAGTGAAAGATCATCCAAAATAAGAGAGATTTTTCCCTTATTTATACAAAACAAATGACCTTTAATTTACAAATTAGGTCAAAAAGGTCGACATGGCTAGTTTACATGTAATATCCAGTTTTTACATAAAAATGACAAATTAAACCCTAAATCTAGTAAAAAAGGCGATGTCATGCCCTTTTAGGGTGACACTAGGCCTCTCAGGTGAAACGTTGGCCTCCAGGAGCAAAACGTTAGGCCTCTGGATCAAGCCACACGTGCCACTTGGCACACAACTGCCTCCAAAGTGTCCATCAAATGCTGGGTGATGTCAAGGGTCACAGAGGTGACGTTATGGGCCTTCCAAGGCCAACATCATAGTGGGAGGGCAAGACCCCCCTAGGTCTAGGCCTGCTAGACTGTCTCTAGTGGAATGTCCTCCTCTCTTTTCGGTGCAAGCCTCTGACATGTGTCTGCGCCTAGCTGGGGTCTCAGTATCCAT